>JARHVA010004207.1:745000-1182500 GCA_037957365.1 Torreya grandis
CATACATACATACATATATATGTATGTATATATATTACTAATTATTCTTTTATATAATATAAT
The DNA here is from genome assembly GCA_037957365.1 of Torreya grandis. Lineage (NCBI taxonomy): Eukaryota > Viridiplantae > Streptophyta > Pinopsida > Cupressales > Taxaceae > Torreya > Torreya grandis. Next base: position 745,064 of record JARHVA010004207.1, read on the forward strand.
ATAAAAATATGTATAATAGTATATAATGTATATATATATTGATATTGATATTATAAAATATATAATAATAATATAATTCAATATTATAATATAATCAATAAATATATTACTATATATTATATTTATTAATTTTATAAATATAATAATATTATTGATATACTATATATTATAATATAATATTATATTACCCATGTTAATGGGACATTACTTTTGAAAGCAAGTCAGAATAGGAAAGATGATGTGGATTCAACCTCGCTCCCCTAGGTTGGTTCAAATTGAACTTCTATGGGGCCTCTCGTGGTAACCCTAGAGCTTCAAGATCAGGGTGTATCATCAAAGATTATTGTGGTTCCCTCATTCGTGTAACTTCTCTCAAATTAGCAGATAACAAGAACAATGAAGCCATGGCTCAGGCCTTGGTCTTGAGAGTTAAGATGGTTGGTCATTATGGAATGGATAGGTTGATCATTTAGGGTGACTCAATAATCATGATCCATTCACTTCATAATAAAATCACTAAGGCTTGGCTATCAAAAACATCCTTGAGAAGGTTTGGCCTTGTTTGGACTCCTCTGATCGGAAGGCTCAACATTGTTATCAAAAAGCAAAATCAACAACATATTTTTTGGCTAATCAAGGCATCCAACAATCAGAGGAGTTGGTGGTAGACAATGTAGCCCATATTTGGCCTTTTAGCTCCTCCTCCCCCTTGGTTGACTTGGGCCTTTGATTTCTCAGGTCTTTCATAAGCCTCTTGCTTGGATTTATTCACAGTGTGCTCGTTCAATCATCAAAATGCATTCAATGTCACTTATGACTCTTCATCATGATTTGGTCTTATGGGAGATTAGTTTGCCGACATAAGTATGAAAACCCATCCTGTTGGGATTTCTTGTTTATGTAGTGCATTGGGATTTATTTCCCCTCAGGCCTCCTTGTCATTTCATCTTGATTCTCCCCCTTTTATATTTGGTGTTTTATTCTATGAAACATAGATAATTCATGGCTTGTAGTATCAGTTGAGCCCCTCATTTACATCCAAGGTAAAATAAAGCAATTGGCCTTCTATAGAGAGGTTTTAAAGTCTTAGTTATTGTGTGTGTTTTGGGCTCTGACTCCCTAAATCTTGGACTCTATTCAATCAATTCTGGGTGAGGATTTTTTATTGTCAATTTACAAAGTCAAGGCCAACTCTATTATGGTTTCGATCTTTGTTATTAATTTGATGTTACTTCTTGAAGATAAGCAATAGGTGTAGGATTTGGTAAAAAAATTCATCAAACTGGTTCAGAGGAGAGGTATTGAGGAGGCGATAAATGGTTTCAATTTGGGGAGTCACATCTTTCTCCCATTCTCTAGTCGTGATGAAGTTGGGTTGGTTCTTTTGTCTATTTATTGGGAGCTATAAGGAAGGTTCCTCACTCTATATAGTTACTTGGAATAGGTTTACATGGCCTGAAATGATAATCTAACACTGGTGGGCTAATTATTTCTTGTTCCCCTTTCAATGGAGGTCAACAGTCCTATTCTAGACTTGGAGGCACTCATGCATGCGAGGCATTCTCCCATTAGAATGGTGGTAATAAATATTTTGCTCAGGATAACTAGTAGGGTGGTGGTGTTCTCTCCTAGTTGGGTCAAGGTCATCCCAGCCTCCTATATTTGGGCCTCCTCTCATATTATGTAGGAGTGTGTGTATGTGATTAGTCGAGGTGGGTCAATTGGTGGAAAAATTATGCATAATAGAGATCAAAATGGTGGTGATGGGGCATCGTCCTCAAACCCACTAGTGTTGCATGTTTGGTCACTAGTAGTGGCGTTGGACATGGAGTTGGCTAAGGATTTTGGATTTTAGTCTAAGAAGGTTGACATGGCAACTAGGCCAAGTAATTCTTTGGTGGAGTTGGAATCTGACTCCCCCTCCAGGTCCTGACCATTTTTTGGGTTTGGTTATGTTATTGTTTGGCATTTCTTGGGTTAATATTTTGTTTATTTATTTATATAATATCCCGCTTTTGTTAGTGTATCTTGGCTTTGCCTATTTAGTGAGGTTTTTTGATGACCTATCTTGCCCTGGGTTTGTTTATCCTTATGGTCAAAGGATCACGTTTCCCATGTATTTTTGGTAAGCTTTAATATATGAGTAAGGGGACCCATTAAACACTTGTGTCAATCTAAAAAATATAATATTAGATTAGATTACAATAATATTATATTTATTATTACTTTATAAAAAATTTAAGAAGTGAAATGAAGCGAATTATGGGAGGCAGTGCATGATTATAATTTATGTCATGATGTAGGGTGACAGTTGGAAGAAAGATGGACAAGCTGAAGTACGTTGATAACATGTAGCATAGGGGTGAACATGTGGTGACAATTGATGGTTGAGATTTATGATTTTCATAGTGCACAATTGTAAACAAAGGGATGTATAAACAAAGTGACATATATTTATCAGATTATTGTTGCTTGGAACTTCGTTCACAAAAGATGACACAAGGTAAGTGTTCAAGGGTTTAATGCGAGATATGACTACTAATTAACAGTCTTTCAATTTAAAAAATCCCACTCTACCAAAATTGAAAAAATATGCCATCCCTTCTGGTGTAACTTGCACCTTTGGGGCAAATTCTAGTTATACTTTATTGTAAGTCTTGTTATTTGTTCTTATGTCTAGCAAAGAACCTTCAAAATCAAGCCACCAAACAATCACATACGTGTGGCACTGAATGAAGGTTGGATAACACTATTAAATAACATCGATGTGGTATAAGATATTCAAGTAAAAAAATAATTTCTAATAGTACATTTTAATATTATAACTTTTTAAGCATTTTCTTCTTCCCTTTTAAAATTATTTATATACTAACAATTGTCCCAAAGGTGCAAGTTATGTTGGAAGGGATGTTTTTTTTTTTTTGTAAAGCAGGGTTTTGTAAAGCAAAAGAGTGTACATCAACAATCATATTGAATGTGAAACTTTTGATTATTGACCTTGTCTCACCTTTTGTGCGTGAAGTATTAGGTAACAATAATTTGATATTTTTAGTGGATGTAATAGGTGGAAAAGGAGGTGGGGTGTTACTTCATATGACATGTCAATGCATTGTACAGGGAGGAGACCTCACATTTCATAGCGTGCTTGAATAATGGGGAAGTGGTGGGAAAGGGCAAGGCCATACAAAACATAAAAAAAGTGAAAGATTTGAAGGTGCACTGGGCAGTGATGGATTTTAAGTGATAGGCTTGAAGAAGAAGGGGTAGATATACATGTAAAGTTCAGTGACATGTCACATTTATCTAATTTAACCATATAAAACCAAATAGCAAAATTTAAAACTAATTAAACAAAAAATAGAAAGGTTTCCTCAATGAAAGATGCCTCTTATATAATTTAATCAACTATTAAAAGATGCCATATACAAATAGATATGAATATCGATATTGTCAAAATATTTTCATTATCTTTCTCAACAAAACTAACAAAAGCCATTGTATTTGTAATAATTTTGCTCATTTCTCTTTATTTGGTGAATGAGGGAGAGGTAAGATTGGCCTCAAGATTACAAGCATTACCAATTTTAGGTTGTCTGTTAGACCTAGGTTCTAATTCCCACCAATCTTTGCATACTTTCTCCAAACACTATGGTGATCTAATATATATCAAACTAAACACCACCATAATTGTTATAGCTTTCTTTATGGAGGCTGTAATTACCAAATTGAAGGCTTCTAATTCCAATTTCAATAACAAAACATAGCATGGCAAAGCCACAACAAATGTACTCTTGTCAAATAAAAAACTATATTAATTGGTGCTCAAAATGGACAATTGATGAAAGCTCTGCATTTTCCCTCTATTAAATTTAATTGTTTGGAGGAGGGGTTGTAATCCATAAATGAAGAAACAAATAAGTTAATATAATATAATATCATAAAATTGTAATATATCTTATTATTATACAAGTATAAATACTATAATTATTATAATATTATATATAATATAAAATATACATCGACTATTATTTATAATATAGTATACTATATTATATAGTATTATATAATATATGATTATGTTATTATATAATATAATATATTATATTATAGTATATAGAATATATTGATTTTATATGTGTGTATTAATTATATATAGAGAGAGAGAGAGAGAGAGAGAAATAGACTAAATGTAGTATAATAATAATTTATATTATATTATTATATATTTTATATAATAAATAATATATTAATATGTAATTTAACAATATTAATATAAGTATATTATAATTACTAATGTATTATATATTTCTTGTTAATGGGTCGGTTGTGTGTTTGAAGGTTAAGAGATGTGTGGGAAATATGGATTGCTTGCTTCCTTTCGGAGGTGTTTAAGTTGAATATTGATGGTGCGGCTAAGAGAAATCCATGGGCATCAAGACTAGGGTGTGTGATACATGATTGTGATGACTCGTGAGTTAGAGCATCATCAATAAAGCTCATTGATGGAACCAACAATGAAATTTGGGGTTGGATCTTTTGATTCAGTGTGACATTAATCATGTGACGATTGAGGGAGATCCAATGGAATAATTCAAGTATTACACAATGGAAAGGTTAGTTCTTAGAATGTTAAATACATCCTTAGTTGGGCATGGGACATTTTAGACTCTCTTAGTGTGTGGGAAATTAAGCATTGCTTCTATGAAGCTAACTTTTTGGCCAATGATTTAGCTAATAGGGGTATAGCAGGTCAAATATGTCATTATCAATAATGATTGGGGCCTTTGGATGGAAGAAAGGACAAGACCTTTTATTTATTAAGGCTTGGGATTTGGAGGTTGTGGTCATGATTACGAATAAAGGAAGAAATCCATCCTAGTATGTGATGGCTTCAATTCTCGTGCTTGGAATGTAAAAGTCCCACGCCCACTTTGCTTGAACGTGACGATGGCAGTCTACTTTTATGCTTGTGTGTGCTGGGGGATCTTGACATTTGTGCTGGTAAGAGGCTATTGTGGACGATGTTGTTAGAAGGGTCTGTAGGCATGGAACAAATGTTACTGATTGTGTTGAGTGAGCCTTTGTTACGATTTAAGGCTGCTAAAAGAGAGATGAAATTCATTGGTAGAGTGATGGACGGGCAATTGAAAAAGATATTTGTCATGCAATCTGGGAATGTTCTGTAAGTGATTAAGGAAATCAATGGCTTGGTATTTTTGGAGATGCCCTGTCAGGTGAAGGTGAATTCGTTAATCTCTTCAATCTTTGTCAATAATTTGCTCCTGGATTCGAAAGATAAGGATGTTGCACTAGAAATTACAGTAAGGGTTATCCAACTAGACTTCAAGGTAGAGTTGGAGGTAGTTGTGGGCAATTTTTCACTGTAGGAGAAACGATCTCTACTTTCTTTAGAGAGGAGTATTAAGGGTTGGCCCCCCTTTGTGCTTTCAACAACCTCTTTGGACCGATTATGTAATCTCTTGGAGCATGCATAATTACCTTTGAAACTCAGTACCTATAGGAAAATTGATGCTAGTTCTAGATATGAATGCTCTTAAGACACGTATGGCATCAGTGGTAGTTGAGTTGAGTGCTAGGAAGGTGTCTCGTTTGGCTTCAACGGTCAAATTGATGGCTTGCTTTAATGGCATGCATACTCCCATACCTCGTCACACCCATCAGGTACGAGGGGTGGACCCTCTCAGGTGTCACCATATCGCGCCTGACTAGACATTGTTTCAATGATGTCGGGGTTCGGAGGAGCTTTTGGGAGGAAGTGGCTTGGTAGAGCTCATCTTTACAAGTGGAAAATGGTCGTTGGGAACGGAGGCAGATCTATATATGGGGAAATTGGTGGAGGCATTGGGTGGGTTGGACGACGGTGGAGGCATAATGGTGTGGTTCTTGGAGCTAGCAGCATGTTAAAGGATGTTGGTGGTGATGGGAATAGTGGTGGCCTTCCCTTCGCTGGTGGCATTGGTGGTTGGTAGACGATTGGATGGTGGTGATCAGATTTTATTTTTTTGGTATCGTTCTTAGTGGGGGCCGTTGGTTTGTTTTCGATTTTTTTGGTTGTTTTTTCAGGTTTTAATTTCTAGGGTGTCTAGTTGGTATCTTATTAGGTTAGTTTTTGGGATGGTTACTTTTCGGGGTGGATTTTTCAATTGTTGTTTTGGTTGTCTTTGGGTGTTTTGGGGTTGGTTATCATTTTGAACATGATTTCTTGTAATCCTATTTTTTCAATCAATAAATGGCGAAAGACCCATCAACTCTCAATTATCTATCAAAATAATAATAATGTATTACATATTATATTATTTATAGTATAATAATTTTATAATATATTATTTAATAATATATATAGTATTTAATATTATATATATGATAATATATTATTATCATAATTATATTAGATATATAATATTTTATAATATATTATAATTATATAATATATTATAATAGATTTTTTATATGTTATTATTACACTATATATAAATATTATTATTATGTGGCAAGATATTGAGGTCTCTGAGTCTATCTTGTAGTTTATATTCATCTATGTTACTAATATATTTATATTTGGAGTAATTACATCAAAGTTAAGAACATACAAAAACACCATACTCAAATCTTTGGAAGAAAACACAATCATAAGCATCTTATTTATCCCTAATGGAAGAAAAACATATAATATAAGGGAGCACTGATTAAAAAAATATGTTTGGAAGGATTCTTAAAATGAATATCATATTTTTGTCACTTGATGTTCCATGCACAAAAAGTGAGATAGAGTCAATAGTCATGGGTTTGAAGTGAGATACGACTACCAATTTACACACTCAATTTAATTTTTTTTGCTTTACTAAAATATAAATTTATATCCCTTCCTTGAAACTTACACTCGTTAGTATGGAAGTCTCAACATCCATGGAGGAAACTATAATACCCTAGGTGGTGCTTAATTAGAGATATGTTAGACCACCATAGCGCTTGAAGAGAGTATGTAAAAACTTATGAGGATTTGAATTCAAATCCAATAGACTACCCAAAATTAATTTCTAATAGTCATATCATATAAACATCATAATATTATAACTCTTTTAAGCGTTTTCTTCTTCCCTTTTAAAATCATTTATATATTATGTATGACTTCAATTATATTGTATAAATAATTACAATATGTTGTACGCTCATATAATTAATTTAAAAAAAAAATTATTTTACGAGTATCCAACTCTCATTATAAACCTTGATATGTAAATTATTTTTGCACACTTAAATATTACATTATATCTAAACTATACTAGAAGTTCAATTTAATAAATTTATAAATACATTTTTTTGTTACTATGTACGTTTCATTTATTATTTTATTTTATTAACTCAAAATTAATCTTAATATTTGATGTTACATATATTTTGTAGGCAATGAATTGCGACAAAGGCAATAATAAGGAAAACAAATATAAAAACGATGACAATGATAATGACTAAATATTAATATTGACTTCGTTGATTTTTTAATTAATTATTTCATTATGAAAATCATGTCATCTCCATAAACATTGTTAACAATGATAATATTAAACTTTGATATAATTATTAGTATTTTTTAATGATTAATTACTTTCTTGATTGAAGCTACGAAACGGTCTGGGACATAAAGGGGGCCTTGATCCTCACACGACTACCAAATCAACAACTAATATGTCTCAAATACACTACATACAACCACAAACAACCTCATAATTACCAACTTTATAACCAACATGACTCAAATATAAAACATACAACAACAACCGACCTTACACACCTAACAAAATTTAAACTTGGGTAAGATTGAACACAATTAAATCACTTTACCAACTCAACCACATCTCATCAACTATATTTTATAATTATTATTAATTTATAACATTTAAATTATTTTTTATATTATAATAATTAATTTTTAATTATTCTCATAATAATTATTAAAATTTCAATTATATAAATTAAAAATAATAAATCCTTCACAACTACCAAAAGTATGTGACTAGTAATATAAATATTTAATCTATTGAAAATTTTAAAAAATTGTATTTTAATGAAGTAAATTTGAAAATTTCATCTTGAATCTAAACCAAAAAAATGCATGGTAATGATAATCCTAATGCATATTCGTTGGCGCACAAGGAAAGACATGCCAAATTCAATTTAAAAAAAACATATTGGCACTTTTAGTGACGCACAAATGTTGAAGCACTTCTTGACTCACATATCAAATAGTGTGTCAATGAAAGCTCCACCCAATCTCCATTAATTCTGTTGATGCAAAATACATGTTGGCATCAACATCGCCAATGTAAATTGTATCACTCTATTAAAAAAAATCTAAGTAAAAAATGTTTTAATTTTGACGTTCTTATTAATGTGAAAATATCAAAATCTAGTAGTGATTTTATATAGAGATGATATGTATTCATTTTATAAGTGGAAATGAACGATTAAATATGGGTAAATAGATATTTTTTGGTTGAAAATATTACTATTTTAATAATGCCACTTGTTGGGGTCATATTTCTTTAATTAATTTTTGCAATCGTAAATGTGTTGGACAACTAAACTAGTTTAGGTGCACTAAATACATTCCTATGACTATTACTCAATGTACTCGATTAAAATTTAAATGCTAGATTTTGTACGAAAGAACCTTAAAAATGCAAAATATGAAAATGTATTAAATGTAGAAAAAAAAAAAATTTTGAAATTTTTTAAACCTTAACTCCAAATGGCTATCAAAATCACTCTCAAAGTTTTTTGGTTGAAAAATCCTCTTTCTATATTAACTAATTTTGAGTTTAAATATTTATTACTTCGACGTATTTTCAATTCTTTAATTCTTTTTTCAGAACTTTAAATGGGAAGAATCGAAATTTTACTACAAAACTTTAATTGGAAAAAGTCCAAAATTAAAAAAAAAAAAAAAAAACATTTTAAATAAATAAAATCCAAAGATTGATAATACACTCATTGGAACAAAAATTAGTTACAACAAAAACAAGTGCAAATCAAACTTTATTAAAGACTTTAAAAGAAAAGAAAAAAAATACATTTCCTACACATAATTTAATACCAATTTAATTTAACAAACATTAAAAATCATCATCATCAAAATTATAAACACGCTCATATGAAATCTTTAGTAATCAATCTACTTGTTAATGATTTTTCTGCTCCACTCTATTAAACGTATAATATTTTTCACTTTATTAAGCCAGACGCTTATACGGTGGGGCAAGGCCCCAATATTCATCTCAAAGACTTTAAAAAAAAAATGCTCTTCCCGGCTATTCAAACCCTAACACGCTCGGCAGTTTTGCCCAACAATGGCTTCATGCATGGAATTGGGCACATTAACATAATTCTTTCTTATTTTTTAGGAGTCAACAAAATAAAGCAATATAGATCGGTGATCCATATCGTATAGAGAAGCTTCTATGGAGGATCCACTCTAAATTTTTTCGAAAAAAGAACATAATTTTAAAATGCCATATATTTTACAGGCCCTGTATTATTAAATAAAAAATGCTTTGCAAGGCACATTGCTTGTATCAAACTTATCGTGTATTCCCTGGAATGAAACAAATAATACCATAAATCAATTAATACCATAAATCAATTAAAACTTTCTAAGTTTTTATTTCTGTATTGACAAAACCATATGCATAAAATTAAAATTTCATTGGGTCACAGATTCCAGAACTGAACTATAATTTTTTTCATACAAATTCTAATGAGATTCATATTCAATCTACACCTTACTGTTCGAAAAGATAACATAAAAAATTTAGACATAAAAGTGGGTAAATATTTGTTCCTTTTGGCTAAAACAAAGAAATACCTAAATTTGAATAGGAAGTTACTTAAAAAGAAAACAACAATATTGTTAAGTTGTGGAGCAAAAACCTTCACTGATGTAATTGGAGGAGGTTGTTGAGTTGCAGAGCAACCGACGTCGGTCTGATCAACCGACGTCGGTCATCTTCAGTGTACGCAGTAACCAACATCGGTTAGGGGTCAGTCGACATCGGTCAGACAGGAACCAACGTCGGCAACCTGTGTGTGCGTGCATTCGCATGCGCTTCCAGAACTGGTCTAATTTTAGACGGACAGTTAATTTGCATGTAAAAGACTAATTTTAGTCTTGAGTCTGTGTTTCTAATTATTGTAATTATGAAGTCTAGTTATTGTTTGTATGGGATCTATTTAAGAGACCCATGGGGCTGTATTGTAATTTGTAGAATCATAAGGACTTGCAAAGGCAAGGACAAGGGTTCTTCCAAGGTATGTAAGATCTAAGTTTGCAGGTGTGCAAGACCAGGTTGATCTACAGGTTGTGCAAGATCAGGTAGAAGATCTACATGGTAAGTAAGGTCAGTTGATCTGCAGGTGTGTGTGTGTGTGCAAGGTCAAAGGAGATCTGCAGGGTAGCAAGGTCAAAGGAGATCTACAACACAACAAGGAGCAAGATCAGGGAGATCTACTTGGAGTACCTTGAGTACTTGGTGGACTGGCAGTATTGTTACTGACTGGTGGAAACAACAACTCTGTGTTTGAGTTGATTGGTTTGTAATTGAGAGAGAGAATTACTGGTACGCCCAAGAGGTGAGAGAAGAGTGTGATTTCTTCATTGTATTTCCTTCTGGAAGAGTGTTAATACAAGATTGTATTGTCTCTCATATTCTGTGTTGTTTCTGATTTTTAGTTACATTTTACTTCTGGTTTAATTCCGTGTTTAGTTGCTTATACAAAGGTAATCAATTATACTGTTAAGGAGTAGGATCCGGACAAGTGGTATCAGAGTTGTTTGCTCCAGATCCTGACAAGTGGTATCAGAGCCTGGTTGAAAGTTCATCAGAGCCTGGTTCGGAGCAGGTTAGTGTTTGTTGATTACATGTCACTCTTAGGGGTTTCTGATTGAGTGGGAGTAAAGCAATGGTAGAAGAAAGTAAGCTAAGAATGGAGAAATTCAATGGCAAGAATGATCAATTACGGTATTATGGAAAGAAAGAGCAGGTAAAGAAAGATTGTTGGTTGGTAGAAGATCAGCATGAAAGAAATGAAAAAGCAGATGTTGCAGGTATTGTTGCACATGATGCTCTTGTATGTTCCTTGGATAAAGTAAAATCTTGGGTTTTAGATTCTGTTGCCTCTTTCCATGCAACCCCAAATAGAGTATTTTTCTATGATTATGTCCATGGAGACTTTGGAAAGATTTATTTAGGGGTTGGTGAGGCTTGTCAAATTGTTGGCAAAGGGAAAGTGCGGCTGAAATTGCAGATGGGCAACAAATGGGTGTTGAAGAAGGTCATGCATGTCCCAGTCCTGAAGAGGAGTCTAATTTCTACATGAAAGTTGGGTGATGAGGGTTGCATAGTTACTCTCACAGCGGAATCTTGAAAAGTTTTCAAGGGTGCACTTGAATTAACATGTGGTAAGAAAGTAGGTACTCTTTATCTATCTACTTGTATTACTGATTCTCCTTCTGATTTATCTACTTCAGATGTAGATGCGAAGATGTGGCTCTGTAGGCTTGATCACATGAATAAAAAAGAGATGCATGTTCTTAAGAGGAAGTCTGATGTCTTTGACAAACTTAAGAACTGGAAAGCCTTAATTTTCATGGAGGAGATGATAGACAGAGATCAGCTCAAGGGGCTGAATAATTTTGAGCAGGGTAGTTTGGACAAGGTTATGATCCAAAGTGAGTTCACGGGTAAAAGTCATCACTCACAGAAAAACACAGTTACCGACATCGGTCAGGTGAGAACTGACGTCAAACAGGCAGGTACTGACGTCGGTCATTTGCAGACTAGAGTCGGTGGTGTCAGGCAGGTGGAGACTGACGTCGGTCAGGGAACCGACGTCGGTGACTAGGTGGACACCGACGTCAGTCAAAGAACTAGCATCGGCGATCAAGTGGAATCGACATCGGTCGGGTGCAAACCAGGGTCGGCGAGAGGTGACCGAGATTGATCAATGTCAAAACGGATTTTGGGCAGACAACAAGCTGTCAAGGAGTCTCAAACGCCCATGAGGAGTACTGAAAGGGTAAGTAAGCCTCAAATTTGTTATTCCCCTTCTTTATACTACTTGTTGCTCACTGATGGTCAAGAACCAAGAAGTTTTGAAGAGACAAAGTAGGTAGAATCCAAGAAACAGTGGGAGCATGGCATGAATTCTTTGGAAGAGAACCAAACGGGAGATTTGGTAGAGTTGCCAGCTGGGATGAAAGCACTGAAAGACGAATGGATTCCCAGGTTAAATAAAAGAGAGAATGGACACGTGAGACAGAAGGCCAAGTTATATGGTCTTGAGCAGGCTACAGGACAATGGTGTTTAAGGTTTGATAGGTGTATGACAATGCATAGCTTTAGTCAATGTCAATGTAACCATTGTGTTTACTTTACCAGGTTGGATAATATTAGCTACATTATCCTGTTACTGTATGTTGTGTATATGCTTGTTTCAGGGTCACACATGCAGGAGATTGTTGAGCTAAAGGTAAAATTAGTTCAGAGGTTTGCCATGAAGGATTTGGAAGCAGTAAAAAAATTCTTTGGCATGAGTATTTCTAGAGATAGGAAAAGTCACAGGTTGATGTTGTCTCAGGATGATTATGTGAATAAGGTAGTGGAGAGGTTCAATATGCAAGATGCAGAACCGGTTAGCACACCTATGGATGGACAGTTCACATAACAGTGTCCCAAATCACATGATGAGGTTGAGTACATGTGTACTAGACCTGATATTACCCAAGCAGTGGGAGTTGTCAGCAAGTTTGTGGCCAATTCAAAAAAAAAGCACTGAAAAGTAGTTCAGTGGATTTTCAGGTATCTGAGAGGGACCAGCAGCAGGCATTCATGCTATGTAGGGTCAGGCACTTCTCTACATGGGTATGTAGATTCAGATATGGCAGGTTACTTGGATGACAGGAGAAGCACCACATGATTTGTGGTGGTTGGTCTTCAAGACTGAACTTGAAGAGGGATACAAGCCAGAAAACAAAATTAGACAATGTACAGGGACAGGTACAGGTGCAGCTGTTTATCTCTAAGTGAGAGATTGTTAAGTTGTGGAGCTAAAAGCTTCACTGATGCAAATGGAGGAGGTTGTTGAGTTGCAGAGCAACCAACGTCAGTCTGATCAACCGACGTCGGTCATCTCTAGTGTACATAGTAACCGACATCGGTTAAAGGTCGATCGACATTGGTCAGACAGGAACCGACGTCGGCAACCTGTGTGTGCGTGCGTTTGCATGTGCTTCCAGAAATGGTCTAATTTTAGACAGACATTTAGTTTGCATGTAAAAGACTAATTTTAGTCTTGAGTCTATGTTTCTAATTATTGTAATTAAGAAGTCTAATTATTGTTTGTATGGGATCTATTTAAGAGACCCATGGGGCTATATTGTAATTTGTAGAATCATAAAGACTTGCAAAGGCAAGGACAAGGGTTCTTCCAAGGTATGTAAGATCTAGGTTTGTAGGTGTGCAAGACCAGGTTGATCAGCAGGTTGTGCAAGATCAGGTAGAAGATCTATATGGTAAGGTTAGTTGATCTACAAGTGTGTGTGTGTGCAAGGTCAAATGAGATATGCGAGGTAGCAAGGTCAAAGGAGATCTGCAACACAACAAGGAGCAAGATCAGAGAGATCTACTTGGAGTACTTTGAGTACTTGGTGGACTGGCAGTATTGTTACTGACTGGTAGAAACAACTCTGTGTTTGAGTTGATTGGTTTGTAATTGAGAGAGAGAATTCTTGAGGGAGAATTATTGGTACGCCCAAGAGGTGTGGGAAGAGTGTGATTTCTTCATTGTATTTCCTTCTGGAAGAGTGTTAATACAAGATTGTATTGTCTCTCATATTCTGTGTTGTTTCTGATTTCTAATTACATTTTACTTCTGGTTTAATTTCGTGTTTAGTTGCTTATACAAAGGTAATCAATTGTACTCTTAAGGAGTAGGATCCTGACAAATATTACAAAAAAAACTCTTGCGAGATAACCATGAAATATAGAGAAGCTAAATATGGATAATGGGGCCATGGAACTAGGATGCACGTTTTCAATCTAAAACAGGTTGAGAAGAGTAATCTTGGTTGAAAGTTAAATACATTCCAGTCAATGCTAATTAGTTTTACCACTAAACCCATTAGAACTTTATCAAGTCAAAAAATATGTTTCCTATTAGCATGTGTGTTCCCTCAATCCCATTAAACATAAAAAAAGCTTTGCATATATTTCGGATTGCAAATTGCCAATCTACTTAGCAATTCACAAAGGGAAAAGTACTCTATAAACAAAGGTGCAGGGAACTGTTGGTTTTATCGAAAGGGGAGAGGAAGGAAATCTTTGTCCAAAAATATCCTCCCTCCCACATATCATCCACGATTTTTTGCAATGCCTCGTGTCTTTTCTCATCCTTTTCTATAGGTGTAGGGAACTGTCGATTTTATCAAAAGGGGAAAGGAAGGAAATCTTTGCCCGAAAATATCCTCCCTCCCACAGACCACCACGATCTTCTATAATGCCCCATGTCTCTCTTCGTCCTCCTCCATTATAGCACATACCTGAACATGTCGAAAAAATCTTGCCACAATTTTTGAAACCCATTTCCATTTCCATCTGTTAGTGGAATGTTTCCCTCTTTTGATCCATCACATTTTGGACCCTTGTACTTTAAAAATGGATGCAACTTCTTCTTTAGTCCACAATAATAGATAAAAAGAACAAACTAAACCTTTAAAAATTATGGGTGTAGGAATGTTCGATGTAGCAACTTCTCTTGAAAAAATATAGTAAAAGTTCTCATCAATTCCTCCGCCGATCAACATTTGAGATAGGTGGGTCACATTTTTCCTTTCCAAGCAGCACCGGTTCACCTGGACCCCTGGTTTCCATGCTCATCCATTGTCTCTCTCTCTTCAACGGTTGAATAATTTGGAACATGTGTCTTTCTCAATAAAATACACATACTTTCATCGTTAAGTTCACAAATAATATAAAATAATAATTACGTTTAAAGAAATGGCCGACATTGTCTTGACCGCTTAAAAATAATTTATATTGTAATGAGTATGTTATTAAGCTACGTTAATATATATATATATATATATATATATATATATAACATTTTTTTTACTTTAATTTATAATATTGAATATTATATATATATATATATATAGTAAATTATTAATATTTTTTAATAAATGATAATAAAAAAATTAAAAGTTTAAATGTAATTTTTATTAAAATATTAATAGTAGTTTAATATATAATTAGATATAATATAATAATATATTATAAAATATAATATATCAATAATATATATAAATATATGAGTTTTGTGAAGTGAATGAGTGTAATTTGGTGATCGTACCTAACTTGAAATTCATTATTATCGACTCCATCTCACTTTTTGTGCACAAAGCGTTAAGAAAAATAATTTTATATTTTCAATGGAGGTAATGATAAAAAATGCGGTTGTGTGTTCCTTGTTACGGTGTGCTAATGTGTTGTGTGAGGGAAATGATATCCTACACTAGACCCGAGTTTTGGGTAGTTGTTGGATTTACATGACTTGGACGCATTGTATAGGGGTGCATAAATTATAGCATGCGATAGATATTTGATTAAATGTTTGGTATTATAAAGGGTTGACGAGGATGACATGACACATATTAGATTACGAGAAGACTACATGTCCGATGTGTGACTCAAATCAGAACTGCAATGATGCTAATGTGGAGACAAGACATTGAGGTTCCAAAGTCTATATCTAGCTTATGTTCGTCTATGCTTCCAATATATTAACTCCAATAGAAATTACATCACGCTTAAGAACATACAAAAACACCATGCACAAACCCATGGAATAAAGGGCAAGGCCATATAAAATATGCAAGTGGTAAAACATTTCAAAGTGAGTTGGGCGATGATTATGAGGGGCAATGACAAGGTATTTTAGGTGATATTGTGCATCATAGGGCCCATATCATATGCATGCCTCGATTTCAAAGCAATTTTTGGATTTACATGACCTACACCCATTACAAAGGGTTTGTAGCTTACAAGGTTATGGCATCTTTTATTGACTAGTTTCTATTTGATTATGAAAGGACTCCATGTATGATGTGTGAATCGAATCAATAGTGCAATGTCGTTGATGTGGGGGAAATACATTGAGGTTATGGATTCTATCTAGTTTCTTTCATCATGGTTGAAGTGAGTTCGCCATGTGGGTTCATAAGGGGGCATCATTGGTGATACAATGCAAATGTTATGGTAGATAAAAGGGCCATATAAAATGACAATGGTTGGAGTAAAGACAATCTAATGTTGTTCTCCCCATCTTCTCCAAGAATATTATTGGTCAAGCATCTTTCTATAAGCATTCATCTCTATTTACTTTTTCCCATTCTCCACTTCCTCTAGCTTTTCATTAAGTCAAAACTGTAAGTCCCATGGTTTTGATCATGTGACATCTATATTTGTTGGTTGAAGAGCCCAACATGTTGGAGTTGGGCCAACTGTGGGTGATCGGGTTTTGTTTTGGTGATTGCAATGGAGAATTGTTTTTGGTTACAATGGTGTTAGAAAAATTAGAAGCAACCAAGAACAATTTGGAATTTCAGATTTGGGATTTAGATAAAAATTTGACGTGGACATGGGTACATTCAATCAATATCAAGATCAAAGTTGTAAATGCTCAAACCATTTATGATTATTTTTCTCGACCATCAGCTAGGGTGATCAAACACGGTGTGATGTGGTTGACAAAAAATTGTTACCATATTATACTTAAGCATGCTCTACACCAACAATCATCAACATTTCAATTCCAAACCTTTGTGCAAAATGTATACATGTCATTAAACTTTGCAATTGTATGTTCCCAGGGTTATTTGAGTACATCACCCTAAATGTCTTGCCATATATTTTCACCATCATTGCCCAACTCACCTTGAAATATTTCACCGCTTTCATGCTCTGTAAGAATGTATTTGGATGTAAAAATAAGTTTGTGTAAATTAATTGTGGGGGTAGACTGATCGAGATCTAAATAAAACAAAAGAAATTTGGGATTTTGGGTTTGAAATTTGGATACAAAATTTAAGTGGATATGGGTGAATACAATCAAGATCTAAGTTGTAAACACTCCAACTATTTGTGATTATTTTTCTCAACCATTCGTCGAGGTGATCAAACACGATGTGATGCAGTTGATGAAAAAATGTTTTCATATTGTACTTAAACATGATCTATGCCAAAAATCATCATCATTCCATTTCCAAACCCTTGTGTGAAATGTGTCATCCAAATTTCATGGTAGATTGCATTTGTGTCTATTAGGATTATGCATATTTAAGGCAACTATTAGATTTACATTACTTGCATCCATCAGAAAGGGGTACAAAGCTTCCAAGGTGGCATGTTATTTAATTAGATGTTTAATATTGTAATGCCAATGATATAGATGTTGGGTAAATATTTTGTCACCAGCTAACTGATGAACAAAATAGGTAGTTTCAACCACAACATAGGGAGATTGGTCGGCCAAGTGTGCAGGTTTACCACATCAAAAGGGGACAGATCTCTCCTCTCATCAAGGGGAGGTTCCCTATAACTATGAGGAGCTATATATATATGCAGAAAATAACACTTAGGGGTAGGACAACACCATCCATCTCTCTTTTTTTAGAGATGATGTTCACAGATCAAAGGAGAAATCCTGGCAAAATGACAGAAGACACTTCTCTTCTTTCAGAAGTGGTCTGCAGCAAACAACAATAATTCTTTTGGGTAGTGATAAGTAACAGGTAACAGGGGCGTACTAACCAGCAGAAAAAGGTGTAGCACAAAGTCTCCACCTCAACTACCCAAGAGTGAAATACGAAGGATAATGGGGGCACAAATTCATCCCAAGATCCTTTACATAGAAACAAATAGAAAACACATTAAAGACAATGGTGGCAGCACAAAGTCTTCCCACAGTTGGCTTCAGGGCACCTTCCTGATTACTTCCACTAGTTCTGCTTATTTCATTCAATGGACAAGAACACCTTCAGGAAATAGACATAATAAAAATTTCCTAAATGACACAAGCTATTACAACACAAAGTCTGAAAGTAACCTGCTTTTTCATTCAAATAAATAAATATGATTAACAATTTGAGCTCAAAGTCTCAGTTATCGCCTCTCAATTTTGGCAGAGTTTTTCTTCTATAACCAAAAGATCTCCTTTCCATAAAATAGGAGATTGCAATATATAGTAGCGAAGAAAGGCTTGGCTCTTTGTTTCATGGGACGGCCCATGCTACATTCAATGCCTTGAATGCATTTTCAATTTTGTCAAAGAGGGTCATGCTAGAACAGGGCATCTGCCTTAACTATGGCATGCTGATTCATCTCGAATGTCTTCTCCTCAGCATGGGTTGTCTGGTCTTTCACCAAATATCTGTGCAACTATCCACTTCACCTTTACTTTATGGGAGAAAAACAGGTCATGCCCTTTAATGTTTGCAAACTTAAATATCTACTTGGTGGACTGTTCCACCTACTGGAAATAACTCCTACAGAGATATTTCTGGTCTTTCCCTCTTTCTTGTTCCAATTTGAGCTCTCAGGCTATCTTTTCCCTTTTTGCTTGCTCTTTTGGCTCCTTCTTCAGCTGGTTGCTGAGTTTGTTTTTAGGTTTCGCACCATATTTGAAAATCAACGGACATTTCATTACCCTAAATTTGATGTCTACGGGGATGTCATTGGTTCACTGTTTCAATGGTTTGGTTGGCCTTCTCGGTTCCTTGATTCCATCTCTTCTCTGGTTCATTCACTTTCCTTTGCCTTAGCCGCTTTTTTTGAAACTTTGAACCCGTTGAACTCGTTGAACCATTTTGGTTCAAGGTTCAACGGTTCATCCTCTTCTTTAGGAGCCTTTGTTTTCTCTAAGTCTTAATATCTTTGGAACCCCTCGAAGGGAAGGTGTCCCTTCGAGCCTTGAGAAAGGTTCATTTCCTAGTCGTCAAGAGCCCCCCTGCAAGGGTACCTTTCCTTTGGGGTCCTTCGAGCGGCCTTCTTCTTCAAATCATACGGAGTCTGTAGAACCAAGCCTTTAGAAACTAGCCTATAGAGTCTGTAAAAATGAGCCTGCAGAGTCCATAGAAATGAGTCCATAAAAACCAGCTTGTAGAGTCCATAGAAACCATCCTACGGGCCTTTGATCATTCCTTCGGCTTTATATCTTTGGAACCTCCTGAAGGAAAGGTGTCCCTTCGGGCCTTGAGAAATGTCCATTTCCTGGTCGTCTCGAGCACCCCGCAAGGGTACCTACCCTTCGGGGTCCTTCGGGCGGTCTTCTCATTAATTCCTTTAGACAAAATGTTCGAAGGAATTCCTTTGGACATTTTGTTTGAAGGAAACCTTTCCTTTGCCTTAGCCACTTTTCGTCGAGCCTTTGATCATTCCTTCGGACATTTTATCCGAAGGATTTCCCTTGTAAAATTTCGTAGCAGAAAATCTTTTCGAATGATATCTCTTCGTTCCCTTTTGCTCACTACCCTCCGCAAGGGCATTTGGCTTTGGTTCACTTCCCTCTGCAAGGTCACTTGGCCTTTGGGCTTTGGGGGACTCCTTTGAACCTTCCGTTTGAACTGACCAATTGAACCAACCAACGGTTCAATGGTTTAATCTTGTGTTTTGCTCATTCAATTGACCGCTTGAACCAACTGCTTTGAACCAACCGCTTTGAACCAACCGCATTGAACCTTTGAACCTTTGAACCCATTGAACCCGTTGAACCATTTTGGTTCAAGGTTCAATGGTTCAACAGTTCAATCTTCCTTCTTTTCACGAAGTCTTTTGAAACCGTTAAACTTGTTGAAGCAGTTGAACTTTGAATTTTTGCCGAAGCATTTAACTCTTTAAGCTTGCCAATGTTATTGAACCTTTGAACCCGTTGAACCTTTTGGTTGAACCTCGGCGTTGAACCTAACTTGAAATTGCCTAAGTGTTGAGAACTTGTTTCTTTGAGAGAGCTCACCTATTGAAGTCATTGAACCTGTTGAACCTGCTAGTCCCTTAGGTAAAAAAAGCTTGAATAATGAAGAATTTGAATGCTCAGAAAAAAAAATTAAGAAGGGAAGAGAGAATTTTGGCCTACATACCCAAAATAGTTCATATGTTGTCCCAAAAATGAGTGACAGATTTTGGGAACAACAGCTGGCTCCAGTTGGGGAACTTCCTTCAGTTGTGTTGTTCCCAAAATTTGTCACTCATTTTTGGGATAACATATGAACTATTTTGGTCCTGCACGACAAAATTCTTTCTTCCCTTCTCAAAAATTCTTCTGAGTATTCAAATTATCCATTTTTTAAGCTTTTTCAGATTTCTACGAACTCTGTAGGCTTGAAACTATGGACTCTGCAGGCTGGGTTCTACAGACTCCACAAGCTAGATTCTATGGACTCTTTCAAAGCTCGAGAGACTTAGCCAAAACTATGGACTCTGCAAGTTGGTTTCTTGGTTCTACGAACTAGTTTCTACGGACTCCACAGGTTCATTTTTACGGACTCTGCAGGTTCATTTCTACGGACTCTGCAGGAAAGAAACAAGTTCCCCACTTAGGCAATTTTAAGATTGGTTCAACGCCAAGATTTAACCAAAAATGGATTCGACATTGGCAAGCTTCGAACAAAGGAATGAACCATTGAACCTTGAACCAAAATGGTTCAATGGGTTCAAAAGGTTCAATGGGTTCAAAGGTTCAAAGGCATTGGCAAGCTTAATAAGTTTGACCGCTTCAACAAGTTCAACGACTTCAAAACACTTAACGAAAATAAGAAGTCTTGAACCATTGAACCTTGAACCAAACTGGTTCAAAGGTTCAATGGGTTCAACGGTTCAAAGGTTCAACGAGCAGTTGGTTCAACGCAGTCAATTGAATGAGCAGAACACAACATTGAATCGTTGAACCATTGAACCAAAGATTGGTTCAATTGGTCAGTTTAATCAGTCGATTCAAAAGAGTGCCCCAAAGCTTGAAGGACAGGTGCCCTTGCGGAAGGCACTTAGGTGACAAAAGGACCTTTGTGACTTTTTTGAAAGGCAATTTTAGAGGCCAAATAGTCCTTGCTGAGGGTAGGAAAGCACTTGGAAAGAAGGCCGAAAGGGTAAGCTTTCCTTCAGATTTGTTCAAGGCAACAAGATACTCTTCGAAAAGATTTTTTGTGGCAAAATGTTAAGGCAATTCCTTCAGACAAAAAGTTTGAAAGAATTCACCTGAAGGGAAAGCCGACCGAAAGCAAGCAGGAAGATTTCATTCAGACAAAATGTCTGAAGGAATTCCTTTAGACATTGTGTCTGAAGGAATTGAAGCCAAAGGACCCTAAAGACCACCCGAAGGCCACCCGAAGAACCTTGAAGGGCAGGTACCCTTGCGGGGGGCTCTCACCGACCAAAAAATGGGCCTTTTTCAAGACCCCAAAGGGATTCCTCCCCTTCGGGAAGGATCAAACAAGAAAGCCGAAGGAATTGTCGAGGAGGGTGATGGGCTCGAAGACGTCAAGATTAAGCACCATGAAGTAGCCGTTGGGATCCAAACATCTAATGACGTCCCTGCAGTTGTCAAATTTAGGGCAACAAACTAGTCGTTGGCTTTCCAAGTGGTGATGGGCGCGTGAATGTCAACTTCATGGCAATGAAATAACTGTTGATCTTTAAAAGCTTGAGCGTGGACCCGAATGCATTCAAAGGCCTTAATGCCAAAAGGAAGAACCACTGAGAAAAGAGCTGAAAGAGCCAACAAAGCTGGGAAGATAGCCCTAAGAGCTCCAGTTCTAGGAAAAGACAAAACCAGGAAGAAACAAAGAGAAAAAGACCAAAAATATCTACAGGAGTTATTTTTGGTAGGTGGAACAGTCCACCAAGTAGATATTTGAGCTTGAAAACATTGAAGGAGTGGCTTGTTTGTCTTCCTTGGAGTAAAGGCGAAGTGGATAGCTGCGTAGATATCACGTGACAGACCAGATGACCCAAGCCTAGGAGAAGACATTTGAGATGAGTTGACATGCCACAGTTAAGGCAACCACCTTGTTCTAGCATGGTCCCTTGACAAAATTGAAAATGCATTCAAGGCATTGAATGCAACATGGGCCGCTCCATGAAACAGAGCGCCAAGCCTTTCTTGGCTACTATATATTGTAATCTCTTATTTTGATGTGGAGATCTTTTTGGTTATAGAAGTAAAACTTTGCCAAAATTAAGAGGTGATTACTGAGACTTTGAGCTCAGATTATTGATCATATTTCTTTGTTTGAATGACAAAGCAATTTACTTTCAGAATTTGTGATGTTATAGCTTGTGTCATTTAGAGGATTGTTCTTATGTCTGTTTCCTGAATGTATTCTTGTCCATTTTAAAGAAATAAGCAGAACTAGTGGAAGTAATCAAGAAGGTGTCCTTAAGCCAACTGTGGAGAGACTTTGTGCCCCCACAATTGTCTTTAGTGTGTTTGTCTATTTTTTGTTTCTGTGTAAAGGACCTTGGGATGACTTTGTGCCCTCATTTTCCTTCGTATTTCACTCTTGGGCAGTCGAGGTAGAGACTTTGTGTTACATCTTAGTCTGTTGGTTACTATGTCCTTTATTACCAGTTACTTGTCACTACCTAAAAGAACTCCTGATGTTTCCTGTAAGATCACTTCTGAAAAAAGAGAAGTGCCTTCAGTTTTTTCACCAAGTTTTTCTCCTTTGTTTATGAACATCATCTCTAAAAAAAGAGAGATGGATGGTGTTATCCTACCCATGAGTGTTACTTTCTACTTATTTATATAGTATATAGCCTCCTCCTATTTACAGGAAACCTTTCCTTGATGAGAGGAGAGATTTGACCCCTTTTGATGTGGTAAACCTGCACATCTGGCCTACCAATCTCCCTATGCTGTGGTTGAAGAGACCTATTTTGCTCATCAGTTAGCTGTTGACAAAATATTCATCCAATAGTTTTTGGCAACTCCGTTGAAGAACCACGTGAAGTAGGAAAGAACACTGCTAGCTTCACGCTAACAATTTTTGGCAACTCCACTGGGGAAGAACAAGTAGTTTGAAGCCTCAAGCTTCAAGCTGAAGCAAGACTAATTCTTTTCCATTTTTAGTCTACAATATGGCAATTCCAAGCTATACATGATCTAGGTGGATCCATGTACCATTCTATTTTTAAAAAGTCTTCAAATTTTGTTCAAATTATTTTCACATTGTAGTACTCATCGAGAGGTTTTTAGCACTTTTTGTGGTTCAAAAAATGGAGTCTTGATGCTCAAGATATGGCTAGTTGAAGAAATCTTGCGACAGGGGGTGTCGAAAGTGACGTGGCACTGTTTAAAAATTCCAAGTAGACCAATAGCCACTTGACACGTGGCAAGATAATTCAGTGCAAAAAAAATGTTGGTTTGTTGTTTTTATTCACATATTATTTGAAATTTTCAAACTTTGAAACAAAGGCGCCAAAGAAACTGCCACATCACCCATCCCACCAACCAAGCATGAACCAAGTCAAATGAGCGGCCTAAGTGGGCGCCTTTGTCTTAGGCATTTGAAGAGGGGTCAAACATTTCTATTTAAGGCATTGAAAACTAAATTCCTAGCAAATGTGGGACAAAACCAAGTCCATAGGCGCCAAAAAAAGAGGAAAATCATTTCAAATTTCATGCTGAGCGCACCCTTCCTCATGCCAAGGCACTAGAAAGGTGGGAGGAGGTTTTGAACTCCTGACCTATCATCTAAAAGATTAATGCCTTGAACAATTCAGCCATGGGGGTCGAAGTGTTATAAAAGGGACTAATTTATACTTGAACATACACGAAAAGCAGACTGTGTAAAGAGATTTAAGAAGGTTAGAGACTTGTTATTGCTTTGTATGGCCTTGGGCCATTATTTTCAAGTTTGAGAGATATTTTTACAAGCAAACAAAGATCAGAGAAGGTGAATTGAATACTTATATTGATTTTGGAAGCCATTTGTTGCACAAAATTAATGAGAACGGTCCTCACTTTGAATGGACCTGGAGACGTAGGCTATTGAAGCCGAACTCCGTTATCAATTTACTGGTGAATTTTTTGAATTTTATTTGATTTATATTTAGTTGTAATCTTCATTTTATATCTGGTTTTAATTTTTTTATACAAAATTAAGCAAAAAAGTGAGGAATTGAAGGATCTCTTAAACGTGAACAAGTGATTTTTGAATATACTACACTTGTATTTTCAGTTTACAGATCAATACAAGAAGCCAGAGAACCTAAGGTGTTGTTGACCCTATTTTTGAGCTAGTGCAGCAAGAAAATTTTGATTTGTTTCCTCCACAACTTCAAGTTCAACGATCCAGGAGTGTTCCTCCTACCAATGCCAAGTCACCACTACAAGGCATAGCTTCTTTTTCTGTTGTTAGCAGAGCTTTGCCTATACATACTCCACCCAGATTTGTTATCCCCCATTTTAATAATGAAATTAGGGTAGTTCAAGGCCCCTGGGGTAACTCTTTTGGTCCACTCAATCTTACTCCACCTCTACATGAGCTACCACACAGTTCAAAGAAAAATTTCCCCAATTTATTTGGTGATGGGAGAGTTCATCCTGATGAACATATTGCAACCTTCAGCATAGCCTATAACGTGATAGGTGTGGAATATGAAGACGTAGCAGTTAGGATATTCATAGAGACATTACAAGGTGCTGCTACAAATTGGTTCTACCACCTGCAGGCTCGGTCAGTGACTAATTGGGACACTCTCAAAGCCAAATTCGAAGCAAAGTTCAAGCCTGCAAAAAATGTGAATGCCCTGCTAGCCCAGCTCACACAGATAAAGAAAGAACCTCATGAGCCTATGAGGGACTTCATTTCCAAATTTGACAAGCTGAGGAATCAAATTCCTACAATTGCTCAGCCAATAGCTGATAACCTTAAATGTTTCTTCATCAACTCACAGCGGCCTGAAGTGAGTTTTTTGCTGAGATGAGATGGCCACATAGACCTTGTTATTTCTCAAGATTTAGCTACTGAGGTAGAAGATGACCTTATCTTGGCAAGAAAGATAAAGAGAGATCCAAACAGAGGTAATCTTCTTCATCTTCTGAATACTCACCTACAGGCACTACAGATCAAATGGTGTGTTAGGTTGTGGAGCTAAAAGCTTCACTGTATGCAAACATGGAGGAGTTGCTGAGTGTCACAGTCACCGGCGTTGGTTAGGCCGACCGACATCGATCAGGGGTAGACAAAAAGGCAATCGACATCGGCAGGAGTCGATCGACACCGGTCATCTCCAGGCAGACAGGGATCGACATCGATCGCCTGTGTGGTTCCAAAACTACTCGTTGCACGAATAGTTAGTTCGTTGAACCGATTGTTTGCATGTAAAGGCTATTTTTAGCTTTGAGCTACGTATCTAATTATTGTAAATTAGAAGTCTAAGTTATTGTTTAGTATGAGATATATTTATAGACTCATTGGCATGTATTGTAATTAGAAGGATTAAAGCAAGGAAGAGATCCTTCCAATTGTAAGAACAGTTGATCTGCAGGTGGCAGCAAGATCAGGGAGAAGTTCTACATGGTAAGTAAGATCATTTGAGTTGCAAGTTGTTGCAAGTTCATGGGAGATCTACTTGAAGTACTTTTGAGTGCTTGCTACTGGCAGAGTTGTTACTGACTGGTTGGAGGTGAACACCAACTCTGTGTTTGAGTTGTGTGTTGGGACTGTTTTTGGTAGGAGAGTGAACTCTTGAGAGAAAGAGATCTGTACATCTGAGAGGTGTGGAAGATTGTGGCATCTTCATTGTATTTCCTTCTGACATGAGTATTAATACAAGATTGTATATTGTCTCTCATATTCTATGTCATTTGCGAATTCTAGTTACTTGTTAATTTTAGTTTAATTTCGTGATTAGTTGCTTATACAAGGTAATCATATTGTGCTCTTATTGAGGAGCAAGATCTTGACAAGTTGGCATCAGAGCATGTTTGTTGTTCTAGGTGCCTGACAACTGGTATCAGAGCTTTTGGTTGGGTTACTAACAGGTGTTTTAGATCTGGTTAGTGTGTGTTGATTACAGGTTACTCACAGGGGTTTCTATTTGAGTGGGAGTATAGCAATGGCAGAAGAAAGTAAGCTACGAATGGAGAAGTTTAATGGAAAGAACTATCAATTATGAAGGATAAAAATTGAAGATTATCTGTATCAAAAAGATTGTACTTATCGTTGGGTGGGGTTGCATGCAAGCCCACGGATATGAAGGATGAAGAATGGGAGGTTCTTGATCGGAAGGCTCTGGGATCTATAAGGTTGAGCCTTGCATCGTCTGTGATTTCCAACTTATCATAGGCTAAGACAACGGTATATTTGATGGAATCTTTGGCAAATTTATATGAAAAACCCTCAGCTTCGAATAAGGTATTTTTTATGAAGCAATTATTTAATTTGTAAATGTTGGAAGATGGATCTGTACATAGTCATCTTAGTGATTTCCATGGTTTGATAAACCAGTTAAATTCAGTCAATATTGTTTTTGATGATGAAATTGAGGCTCTCTTAATCTTATGCTCATTACCTGAAAGTTGAGAGAGTTTGGTAATCACAGTTAGTAATACTGCATCTGCTTCTAAAATCTTAAAAGTGGATGATGTTGTGAGTGTAATTTTGAATGAAGAAATTCACAAGAAAAGCACAGGTGAATCATCAGGGAATGCTTTGAGTGTTGAAAGCAGGGGAAGGTAAAGAGAAAAGATTGAGCATGGGAGATCAAATTCAAAGATAGGCAGGAGATCCAAGTCTAGGTATAGCAGAATAACCTGCTGGAAATGTGGAAAGAAAGGGCATGTAAAGAGAGATTGTTGCTTGGTTGAAGATCAGCAAGAAGTAACTAAAGAAGCAGATGTTGTAGGTATTGTTGCACAAGATTCTCTGGTATGTTCTTTGGATAAAGTAGAATCTTGGGTTTTAAATTTTGGTTCCTCTTTCCATGCATCCCCAAATAGGGAATTTTTTCATGAATATGTCTAGGGAGACTTTGGAAAAATTTATTTAGGGGATGGTAAGCCTTGTCAAATGGTTGGCAAAGAGAAATTGAAGCTGAAATTGCAGATGGGCAACACATGGGTGTTGAAGGAGGTCATGCATATCTCAGTCCTGAAGCGGAATTTGATTTCTGTTGGAAAGTTGGGTGATGAGGGTTGCATAGTAACTCTCACAATGGACTCTTGGAAGGTTACCAAGGGTGCACTTGTTGTAGCAAGAGGTAAGAAAGTAGGTACGCTTTATCTATCTACTTGTATTACTGATTCTCCTTCTGGTTTATCTACTTCAGCTGTAGATTCGAAGATGTGGTTTAATAGGCTTGGTCACATGAATATGAAGGGGATGCATGTTCTTGAGTCAAAGGGTATGCTTTCAGTTTTAAAAAGCATGGATCGAGATTTCTGTAAGCAAAGGAAGAAAGTGACATTTCTTGAGAAATCTGATGTTCGTGACAAGAACAGGAAAGTCTTGGTTTTCGAAGAGAAGATGACGAACAGAGATTAGCGTAAGGGGCTGAAGAATTCTAAGCAGAGCAAGGTTGATATGGACAAGGGTTTGATCCAAAAGGAGCTCGCGGGTAGAAGTCATCATTCACAAGTAAAACACAGAGATCGACGTCGATTAGAAAATCAACGTCGACATTGAGACAGGGATCGATGTCAGCTATGTGCAGCCTGATGTCGGTGACTCCAAACAAATAAACACTGGCATCGGTCAGGGTGAACTGACATCGGTGATGAGGCAGTCGCATGGAACCGACATCAGTCAGATGCAGACTGAGATGTGACTGGCATCGGTCACTGAAACAAATTTTGGGCAGACAACAAGCTGTCAAGGAGTCTCAAGCGCCCATATGGAGGACTTAAAGGGTAAGTAAGTCTCAAATTCATCATTTCCCTTCTTTACACTACTTGTTGCCCACTGATGGTCAAGAACCAGGAAGTTATTAAAGAAGCAGAGCAGGTAGATCCAGGAAATAGTGGGAGCTTGGCATGGATGAAGGATGTGATTCCTTGGAGAAGAACCAAACGAGAGTTTTTGGTGGAGTTGTCAGCTGGAAGAAAGCACTGAGAGATGAATGGATGTTCAGGATAAAGAAGAGCAGAAATGGACACGTGAGACGGAAGGCCAGGGTATATGGTCTTGTGTTAGCTGCAGGACAATGGAGGTTTGACCATTGTGTTTCTCTTTACCAGGTTGGATAATATTAGCTACATTATCCTATTATTGTATTGTGTGCTTGTTGTAGGGTCACATATATAGGGAGTTGCTGAACTAAAGGTAAAGTTAGTTCAGAGGTGTGTCATGAGGAATCTGGGAGCAACAAGATTATTTGACATGAGTGTGTTCTAGGGACATAGAAGGTCACAGGTTGATTTTGTCTTCAGATGATTGTGTGAAATCGGTTAGCATGCCGATGATTGGATAGTTCTATGAACAGTGTCCTGATTCACATAATGAGGTTGAGTACATGTGTACTAAACCTGAGATTTCCCAAGTAGTGGAAGTTTTCAGCAAGTTTGGAGCCAATCTAGGAAAGAAGCACTGGAGGGCAGTTCAGTGGATTCTCAGATATCTAAGAGGGACCAACAGCAGGTGCACATGCTATGCAGGGTCAAGTTATTTTCTACATGGGTTTGTAGATGCGGATGTGGCAAGGTGATTTGGATGACAGGAGGTGCACCACAAGATTTGTGGTGGTTGGTCTTCAAAGGTGATATTGAAGAGGGATACAATGCCAGGGAACAAACTAGATGATGTACAGGTACAGGTATAGGTGCAACTATTTATCTCCAAGTGGGAGATTGTTAGATTGTGGAGCTAAAAGCTTCACTGTATGCAAATATGGAAGAGTTTCTGAGTGTCACAATCACTGATGTCAGTTAAGCTGATCGACGTCGGTCAGGGGTAGACAAGAAGGCAACCGACATCGGTAGGAGTCACCCGACGTCAGTCATCTCTAGGCAGACAGGGACCGATGTCGGTTGCCTATGTGATTCTAGAACTGCTCGTTACACGAATATTTAGTTCGTTGAACTGATTGTTTGCATGTAAAGGCTATTTTTAGCCTTGAGCTGTGTGTCTAATTATTATAAATTAGAAGTCTAAGTTATTGTTTAGTATGGGATCTATTTATAGACTCATTGGCATGTATTGTAATTAGAAGGATTAAGGCAAGGAAGAGATCCTTCCAATTGTAAAAACAGTTGATCTGCAGGTGGCAGCAAGATCAAGGAGAAGTTCTACATGGTAAGTAAGATCATTTGAGTTGCAGGTTGTTGCAGGTTCATGGGAGATCTACTTGAAGTAATTTTGAGTGCTTGGTAATGGCAGGGTTATTACTGACTGGTTGGAGGTGAACACCAACTTTGTGTTTGAGTTGTGTGTTGGGACTGTTTTTGGTAGGAGAGTGAACTCTTGAGAGAAAGAGATATGTACATCTGAGAGGTGTGGAAGATTGTGGCATCTTCATTGTATTTCCTTCTGGCATGAGTATTAATACAAGATTGTATATTGTCTCTCATATTTTATGTCATTTGTGAATTCTAGTTACTTGTTAATTTTGGTTTAATTTCGTGATTAGTTGCTTATACAAGGTAATCATATTGTGCTCTTATTGAGGAGCAAGATCCTGACAAGTTGGCATCAGAGCATGTTTGTTGTTCTAGGTGCTTGACATGGTGGAAAAGCTGGCAAATGAATTGCTAACCTTGAAAAGACAAATGGCCCAAGGTATGTCTACTCCTCCTTATTGAGATATACCAAAGAGGACATTTCAAAACCAATCTTACTAAGGCAATGCTGCCAAGAATTAAGGGCAAAAAAATCATCTTCCTCCCTCACAGAGGAACTTTGCCCTTGAAGTGCCTTCAACCAACTCAACAGTTAGATATCTGAAAACAAAACATGATTCCTCTTTCCAACCTGAGTTTGATCAAGGAAATGACGCTGATCTCTTCATGGAGGATCAAGAAGAATTAGCTGGCGACTCCAACATTGGTTTCCTGAATTACCAAGATGAACCCAGAAGTAAAGGTGAAGCAGTTAAGGGATCATATGTTGTGTTCACCCAGTCCAAAAATCAGTCAGCCCAAC
Source organism: Torreya grandis (assembly GCA_037957365.1). Lineage (NCBI taxonomy): Eukaryota > Viridiplantae > Streptophyta > Pinopsida > Cupressales > Taxaceae > Torreya > Torreya grandis. Next base: position 775,269 of record JARHVA010004207.1, read on the forward strand.
AAGCTGATAAAGAAAGAATAAAAGAGCAAGCTCAACCTATAATTTCAATTGCCAAATGAGAAACTTCTCTACCTTTCCAACGAAAGGACCCAGTGGTTGCTAAAAAAGTAAGTACCTCAAACATTTTTGCACCTTCAACTTCAAATTTGCAGACCAATCTTCCCCCCAAAAAACTAGAAGGATGAACTCCCTTTCTCTGTTCCTAGTCCATTCCAGTCATTTGACATAATCGACCATACTAAGAAGACAAAAATTCAAATGACTGAGTTTGAATATTTGCAATCCAACCCTGAGTAGTTGGACAGGTTGGTTGAGTGTGTGAAGAATAAAGCAGTCCCTACAGGACAAGATGTTAAGAAGGTAACTCATGATCCCCCAAGGAACATGTCCATCCCAAATAACCTTTTCATTACTCCTCCTACTGCCCCTGGGAAAATAGAGCCTTTCTATGTTTTCCTGTTGATAAACGGTCACAAGCTGAGCAACTGCATCATTGATTCTGGAGCTTCAGACAATGTCATGTCTGCTAAAGTGGCTGAATCTCTTGGTCTTACACTGACCAAGACATTTGGGAGATGTTTTTACATGGATAACAAATAAGTTCCACTGCTGGGACAAATCAAGGATGCCCAATTCACATTTGCAGCATTCCTAGACAAGACAATCAAGATGATTGTCCTGGTGGCCAACGTCCCAGCATCATATGGCATCTTTTTTGGGCAAAATTTTTGCAAAGATGTTGGTGGTGAATTAAGTATGGACCTGTCTGAGGCAAGGATCCCTGTCAAAGGCATCATGAAGAGGCTGCTCCCTGAAAAGGAGGTAAAATTTGTTGTCACTCAGACATCAACGCTTGAAACCCAAATTCTATTTGAGTCTTCAGGCAGGGGTAATTATTTTTTATCCACAGAGGATGTTCATGTTTTTGTAGATGAAAGTCATGTAGCTGGCAATCCAAGAATTGATTCAAACAAGGCATTAAAAGAATTGGTAGGGCACAGTACAAATGAAAAAGGATCTTCCCTCTCTAATGAAAAAAATCTGATAGAAGATCAATTTCTGATGATGTTTGGATCCTAGAATTCGATAGCATCAATTCTTCTACCGGTGCTGAAGCTGGGACTGTGTCGATATTTCCTCAAGGTGATATTTTTCCTTCTTCATATAAGTTGCAGTTTAGCAATACCAATAACACTGCCGAGTATGAATCTCTATTACTTGGGTTGAAGGTAGCTCAAGACAAAGGTGTCAAACTCCTTCATGTCAAAGGAGATGCTGAACTGATGGTCTGTCAAGTGTTTGATGCTGACAATGAAATCATGTGCTTCACTGGCCCAAAAGAACAACAAGCTATGGTAGTGGACCATACTGCTACCCAAAAAAGTTAGGAAAAGGAACTCTTTGCCAAAAGAACAAGGATTTATGGTTTTTAGATTGGAGACCACGTCTTGCCATGGGGCAAGAAGAGAGAACCAAAAGGAGTGCACAGAAAATGTGATTTTTGGTGGAGTGTTCCATTCGCCCATCACCAATTTTGGGGACAAAATGATTTCTTATTGGTTTATCAAGATGGAACACCATTTTCATTGTCTCACAATGGGCAGCGTCTGAAGCACTTCAATCCTTGAAGTATCAGATAATATCATATGTACATATATATATTTTTTTATAGTCTTTAGTTCTATTTTGTGCTTTTCATTTTCATTTTTGGCACCTTTCTTTTTTGGGTAGTATGACTCTATAGCCCAATGGCATACTTGAAGGCACTGGAGATTCTGGTTTCTACTACCCTCAGCTGTTTCAAGATTTCAATTGAAGGAAGTTCTCCATCGGGAGCTAGCTGTTGTTTCCAAAATCTATCACTCATTTTTGAGACAACATATGAACTATTTTGGTCCTGCACGCCAAACTTATTTCTTCCCTTCTCAAAAATTGTTCTGAGTATTCAAATTCTCTATTTTTCAAGCTTTTTCAAATTTCTATGGACTCTGTAGGCTTGAAAGTATGGACTCTGCAAGCTTAAAACTATGAGACTCTACAGGCTGGGTTCTACAGACTCATTTCTACGAACTCCACAAGCTGGATTCTATAGACTCTTTCAAGATCTCAGGAGATTTAGACAAAACTACGGACTCTGCAGATTGGTTTCTTGGTTCTATGGACTAGTTTCTATGGAATCATTTCTATAGACTCTGCAGGTTCATTTCTATGAACTCCATGCAGGTTCATTTCTATAGACTCTACAGGAAAAGAAACAAGCTCTTAACACTTAGGCATTTTCAAGATTGATTCGACAGGCCTTGGTTCAATCAAAAATGGCTTCGACATCGGCAAGCTTTGAACAAAGGAAGGATTATACCATTGAACCTTTGAACCTTGAAATGGTTCAATGGGTTCAATGGGTTCAATAGGTTCAAAGGTTCAATGGCATCGATGCAAGCTTAATAAGTTGGAGCACTTTAGCAAGTTCAACGGCTTCAAAACACTTAACAAAAAGAAGAAGGCTTGAACCATTTAACTGTTAAACCTTGAACCATTTTGGTTCAAAGGTTCAACAGCGTTCAACAGATTCAACAGGTTCAACGAGTGATTGGTTCAACACGTGGTCGAATTGAATGAGCAGAACACAAGGAATGAACCATTGAACCAAAGTTGGTTCAATCGATCGGTTTAATCAAGAGGTTCAAAGGAGTGCCCTAAATCCCAAAACGCAAGTGCCCTTATGGAGGGCAATGAACCAAGCCCAATTTCCCTTGTGGAGGGCAGCGAGGCCAAAGCTAAGTGCCCTTGTGGAGGGCAGTGAGTAAAAGTGAACTAAGAGATTTTCTTAAAAAAAATGAACAAGGTAGGAAAAGTAAGAATTCCTTTAGATTTGTTCAAAGTGAGAGATGAGGTGAATTCTTTCAAAAAAGTTATCCAAAGGAATTCCTTCAAACTTTTATCTGAAGGAATTTGCCTGAAAGAATAAGGCCCAACAGAATAGCTAAGGCAAGGAAATGTTTCCATCAGACAAAATGTCTAAAGGAATTCCTTCAAACTTTTTGTTTGAAGGAATTGGAGCCTAAAGGCCTGCTAATGGAATTAAATCCTGAAGGCCACCCAAATAAACTTGAAGGGTAGGTACCCTTGCGGGGGGCTCTCACCGATCAAAAAATGGGCCTTTTTCAAGACCTCGAAGGGATTCCTCCCCTTCAAGAAGGATCAAACAAGAAAGTTGAAGGAATGTTTGAGGAGAGTGATGGGCCTAAAGATGTCAAGATTAAGTACCATGAACAAGCCGTTAGGATCCAGATGTTTGATGACATCCCTGAAGCCATCAAATTTAGGGAAATAAACTAGTCGTTGGCTTTCCAAGTGGTGATGGGTGCATGAACATCAACTTAACGAAAATAAAATAACTGTTGATCTTTAAAAGCTTGAGCACGGACCTGAATTCATTTCAAAGGCCTTAACGCCAAAAGGAAGAACCATTGAGAGAAGAGCCGAAAGAGCTAGCAAAGCTGGTAAGATAGCCTCGAGAGCTTCAGTTCTAGGAAAAGACAAAACCAGGAAGAGACAAAGAGGAAAAGACCAAAAATATTAGTAGGAGTTATTTTTGGTAGGTGGAATAGTCTACCAAGTAGATATTTGAGCTTGCAAACATTGAAGGTGTGGCTTGTTTGTCTCCCTTGGAGTAAAGGTGAAGTGGATAGCTACACAGATATTAGGTGATAGACTAGATGACCCAGGCCCAGGAGAAGACATTTGAGATGAATTGACATGCCACAGTTAAGGTAGCCACCCTGTTCTAGCATGGGCTCTTTGACAAAACTAAAAATGCATTCAAGGCATTGATTGTAGCATGGGTTATTCCATGTAACAAAGCACCAAGCCTTTCTTGGCTACTATATATTGTATTCTCTAAATTTATACAAAAGAGACTTTTCCAATATAGAAGTGAAACTCTACCAAAATTGAGAGGTGATTACTGAGACTTTGAGCTCAGATTGTTGATCATATTTCTTTATTTTAATGAGAAAGTAACTTACTTTCAGACTTTGTGCTATTAGAGCTTGTGTCATTTAATATATTGTTCTTATGTCTATTTCTTGAATATGTTCTTGTCCATTTCAAAGAAATAAGTAGAACTAGTGGAAGTAATCAGAAAGGTATCATGAAGTTAACGGTGGATAGACTTTGTGCCCCTACAATTATCTTTAGTGTGTTTGTCTCTTTTCTATTTCTATGTAAAGGACTTTGGGATGACTTTATGCCCTCATTGTCCTTCGTATTTCACTCTTAGGCAGTTGAGGTGGAGACTTTGTGCTACATCTCAGTCTGCTAATTACTATGCCCTTTATTACCAGTAACTGGTCACTACCTGAAAGAACTCTTTTTATTCTCTACAAGATCACTTCTGAAAGAAGAGAAGTGCCTTCAGTGTTTTCCACAAAATTTTCTCTTTTATTTGTGAACATCATCCCTAAAAAAAGAGAGATGGATGGTGTAATCCTACCCTTGAGTGTTACTTTCTACTTATATATATAGTATATAGCCTTCTCCTATTTACAGGGAACCTCCCCTTGATGAGAGGACAGATTTGTCCCCTTTTGATATGGTAAACCTACACGTCTAGTTGACCAATCTCCCTATGTTGTGGTTGAAGTGAGCTATTTTGCTCATCAGTTAGCTGTTGACAAAATATTCACAAAAATAAAAATAAAAAGCACAAAATAAAACTAAAGACTATACAAATATACATATGTACAAATGATCTTATCTAATACTTCAAGAATTGAAGTGCTTCAGATGCTGTCCATTGTGAGGCAGAGAAAAGGGCATGTCATCTTGATACTTCAACAAGAAACTATTTTCACCATTGAGGTGATGGATAGTAAACGAGCCTCTCCATAGGAAATCAAATTTCCCATGCATTCCCTTTGGTTCTCTTCTCTTGTCCCATAATAGAACTTGATCTCCAATTTAGAATTCATGGGTTTTTATTTTCTGGTTGAAGAGATTCTTCAACAGACTTTGATACGTAGCAATTCGATCCACCACCATAGTTCACTGCTCATCCATCTCAGTTAAGCACATGATCCTCTTATCGATGGAGCTTTCATATGTCTGATCTTCGATCGCCTTTACCAATTTTAGTGTTGGCAATTCCAAGGTGATTGGTATCTCTGCATTGAGACCATACAAAAGTTAGAATGGTGACATACCTATTGCCCTCTTGGGTGTAATTATGTCTGCCCATGAAGCATCAACCAATACTTTATGCCAAGTTTGTTGGTTGTCATCCACCAGCTTCTTGATGATGGTCACCAAGGTCTTATTGCTTGATTCAGCTTGGCCATTCCTTTGTATAAAATAATCAGAGGAGTGAGAGAGGGTAATCCCATAGTAAAAATAGAAATGAGTGATCTCATGAGAAGAGAAATAGGCTGCATTATCTGTCAGAATCTTGGTTGGGACCCCAAACTTGAAAATGATGTTTTCCTTGAGGAAATTGCATACCACTTTTGAAGTAGCATGCTTGGTTAGAATTACTTCCACCCATTTGGTGAAGTAATCTGTGGCTGTAAGGACATAATCATGTCGAGCACTTGAAAATGGGTTTATAACACCAATAAAATCGATTCTCCATTGCCGAAATGGCTCTTCTATTACCACTGGCTTAAGAGGCAGAGCAACTAACTTAGGTCTTCCAACGAATCGTTGGCATAGTTCACATCTTCGTACCCATTTGTATGCATCTTGAAACAGAGTAAGCCAATAATACCTGGCTCACAGAATCTTATGGGCAGTTATAGGCACAAAAAAATGTCCTCCATAGGCCAGATTATGGAAGGACTTCAAAAGTTGGTTTTGCTGCTCTTTATCCATGTAGCGAAGGAACACTCCATCAAGGCTCCTCTTATACAGGACGTTGTCCCACAAGACAAAATTGGCAACTTTTAATTTAACAGTCCTCCTTTCTTTACGAGGTAGGTGAGTAAGACACTCACCATAAGTAAGGAAATGAACAATATTTGAATACCACTCATTCGTGGTGGAGACAAAGGGGACTGTTGGTGTGTCTTTTACTTCTGTTTCTTCATGCCCTGCTTCTTCAAATTTGTTGTCAATAATCAATTGGCAGAGGCCCCTCCCCCGCATAAGCTTCATTGGTTTGATAATAAGATCAAACTCTTGGATTTTAGCAATCCAATTGCCTCTTTTTATTCCAAACTCCTGTTGAGTTAATATGGATTTAACTGTGATATCATGAACTAGGACAGTAATGTGTGAATTAAGGATGTGAAAATGGAAGTGCTTTACTGCCTTTACCATTGCATAAGCATGATTCTCCATGTTTGAATACTTTAGTTCATGAACTTTGAGAGGACAACTCATGAAAGATATGGGATATTTCACACCTTATTCATTCTGTTGAACCAGAATTATTGAAAGTGTGTGCTTAGAAGCATAACTATACACTGTAAAATCCTTGGTATAATCTGGACAAACCAGAATTGGGGCATGGGCAACAACTATCTTGATGTCTCAAAATGCCAATTTGCCTTCTTTAGTCCAGCTGAAAGTGGCCTTTCCCTTCATCATGTTCACAATGTGGCGAGTCTTCTCAGCAAACTTGGGGATGAACCTTCATAAAAAAATTATTTTTCTGAAAAAAGAGTGAACTGCAGTCTTACTTGTGGGCAGAGTAAGCTCTTAGATGGATTTGACTCTTTCTAATTTAATCTTTATGCCTTCTCGAGATACAATGTGTCTGAAAAATTTCCCTTCTGTTACTCCAAAAATAGACTTCTTAAGATTTAGAGAAATGTCATTTTGGCAGCATCGTTCTAACACTTGTTGTAAATGGCGCACATGATCAGGATGATGCTTGGAAAAGACTGTTAAATCATCAAAGTACACCACAATGAACTTACCCATTTCATCTTTGAAATCAAGGTCCATTGCTCTCTGAAAAGTGGCGCTAGTATTTATCAGGCCAAATGGCATTCTTTGATATGCAAAGGTGCCCCAAGGCATGGTGAAGGCAGTCTTATGTTGGTCTGCTTCACCAACTTCTTCTTGATTGTATCCAGAAAAGCCATCTAACATTGATAACATCTCTAAACCAGTCACTATTTGAAGAACTTGGTCCATGATGGGTAGAGGATAGTTATCCTTTAAGGATGACTGATTCAAATTTTTGAAGTCTACACAGAGGCAAATTTCACCATTCTTCTTCCTCACAGGAACTATGTTTGCAATCCATGTGGAATGACGGATTAGGAAAATTATCCTAGCATTCAGTATTTTTTGTATTTTAGACAGAATAGTACTTGATATCTTTGGATTATACTGTCAAGATTTCTACTTGTAAGGCATCGAATCACTCTTGAGAGGAATTTCATGGCAAATTTCTTCAGGCTTGAGTGACTTCAAATCATCATAGGAGTATGCCAAAACATCTATGTATTGAGAGAGCAGAGCAGTGAACTTGAACTATTCTTCTTGAGTGTAGCACTTCTCAATATTCACCATCTTGGGATTTTCCTTGGTACCCAAATTTATCTGCTCAGACTCCTAAGAGGAGCTTGAATCTATTTGTTGCTGTTTGATGAACATGTCGTGCTTGTCAAATAACTTCTCAAGAGAAACCAATCCTTTGAAAATTTTATTCCCTTTAAGTTGTAGGAATTCTTCACCTGCGTCTAAATTTGTTTCAGGGGCTAGCTCACTGCTTTCAAACTGGAGCTATTCGAAGCTACTTTTTTGTTCCAAAAAGGCAATGATTTGGTTGTCACCATTAAATACTTGTCAATGATTGGCATTGTCAGGCACACTTGGTTAAAAAATTAGTTCAATAGTGTACCTATTTCCTTTAAAATTTGGATGAGAAACTGGAAGAGTTGCTGAAATAGCCAATGCATCTACTCTATCATTGATTTTCCTAGGCACTACAGAGATATTGAAAGCATCAAAGCTTTCAATTTGATCCTAAACCAGATTTCCATATTGGCACAATCTCTCATTTTTTGTTTGTTATAGGTTCTTCACTTGACAAACCACCAGCTCAACATCTCCTTTAGTATGAAGGAGCTTGATGCCCTTATCTTGAGTGGCCTTTAATCCAAGCAGCAACGATTCATATTCAACATTATTATTGGTATTGCTAAACTGTAATTTATATGAAGAAGGAAAAATATCTCTTTGGGGAGATATCAACACAATTCCAGCTCCTAAACTGGTAGAGAAACAACTGCCATCAAATTCTAGTATCCATACATCATCAAAAGTTGACCTTACCTTACTTTTTTTTTGTTTGGAGGGGAGGATTCTTCTGCATTTGCACTGTGCTCTATCCTGTCTTTTGATGTTCCATCTAAACCAATTTTTAGATTGTCACCTTCAGGAGCTTCATCAGATGCCTCATAAACTTCCTCTATGGATAAGAAGTAGTTACCCATGCCTGAAGACTCAAACAGAATTTGAGCTTCAGGCGTTGATGTTTGAGTGACCACATATTTTGCTTCCTTCTGAGGGAGCATTATCTGCATAACGCCTTTGACTGGGATCCTTGCTTTAGATAGGTCCATGATCAACTCACCACCAACATCCTTGCATAAATTTCACCCAAGAAGGATGTCGTATGAGGTTGGGACGTCGGCCACCAGGACTGTCATCGTGATTCTCTTTTTTGGGAATGTTACAAATGTAAATTGGGTGTCCTTGATATGTCCCAACAATGGCACTTGTTTGTTATCCATGGAGAAACATCTCCTAAATGTTTTGGTTAGAGTGAGACCAATGGATTCAGCTACATTGGCAGGCATGACATTGTTAAACGCACCTGAGTTTATGATGCAATTGTTCAACTGATGTCCATTTATCAGCAGGGAGACATAAAATAGTTCAGTTCTTCTAAGAGCAGCAGGAGGAGCAATGACAAGGTTATTCCAAGTGGACGTGGGGGTTACCTTTGGAACAACTAGTCCTCTAGGGATGGTTTTAGTCTTCACACATTCCACTAACTTATCTAACTACTCAGGGTTGGATTGTAGAAATTCAAATTCAGACATTTGAATTTTAGTTTTTTTGACATGATCGACTATGTCAAATATCTGAAATGAATTATGAACAAGGGAAGTGAGTTCAACCTTCTAGTTTTTAGGGGGGGAAGGACTGATATGTGAAATTGAAGTGGAAGGTGAAGGCATACTTGAGGTGCTTACATTTTTATCAATCACCAAGTCCTTTGGCTGGAAAGGTAGAGAAGTTCTTCGTTTAAAAATTGAAACTGCAGGCTGAGCTCGCTCCTTTGATTTTTCTTTATTAGCTTGCTAGGCTGACTGATTCTTGGACCAGGTGAACATAGCATGTGATCACTTAAATACTTTACCTTCACTTCTGGATTCATCCTGGTAATTCAAGAAATAATTGTTGGAGTCGCCAACTAATTCTTTTTCTCCCTCTATGAAGAGATTAGCGTCATCTTCTGGGTTTAACTCAAGTTGGAAGGAGAAATATGATTCTACTTCAAGATATCCAACTGGTGAATTGGTTGGAGGTGCTTCAATGGCCAATTTTACCTGAGGGGGAGGAAGACGATTTCGCTGCCCTTGATTCCTGGTGGCATTGCCTTGGTATGATTGATTGGGGAATGTCCTCGTTGGTATATATTTGTACGAAGGGGTAGATGACATTCCTTGCGCCATTTGCTTTCTCAAAGCAAGCAACTCATTTGCTAGCTTCTACACCATTGGATCAATGGTGCATGTAGATGGATATTTAGAAGATGAAGAAGATTTACCTCTGTTAGGATCTCTCCTTATCTTTCCTGCCAAGATAAGGTCATCTTCCACCTCAGTGGCCAAATCCTAAGTAGTAGCAAGGTCTATGTGGCCAGCACGTCTCATTAGAAAACTCACTTTAGGCAGCTATGAGTTGATGAAGAAATATTTAAGGTTCTCAGGTGTTGGCTGAGCAATTATAGGAATCCTATTCCTCAGCTTGTCAAATTTGGCAATGAAGTCCCTCATAGGTTCATGAGGTTCTTTCTTCATCTGTGTGAGTTGGGCCAGTAGGGCATGCACATCCTCTGCAGGCTTGAACCTGTCAGGATCTTGCTCCTCAATTAGAGCACATATGATTACTTCTTGTATTAGCAACTAAACACAGAATTATACCAGAATCAATAAGTAACTAGAAATATGAAACAACACAGAAAATGAGAGACAATACACAATTGTATTAAATACTTAGAAGAAAATACAATAAAGAATATGCCACTTCTTCTTCCACCTCAAAGGCTCGTCACACCTCAAGACCTTCTTCCCTCTCTCTCTCGATCCCAACAATCAACTCTAATACAAAATTGATGTTCACCTCTCCAACCAGTCAGTAACAATGCTGCCAGTACACCAAGTACACAACCATACTCCAAGTAGATCTCCTGCTCTCTGCTGCTACCTGCAAATCAATAGAAGCCATGCTCACTTGCTGACCAAGATCATACATATACGAAGAACCCTTTTGATTCTCCAAACCAACACCCACCTTGGTACTGTGGCACTAGAAAGAACACACCATTGCTCACCTTACACACAGAAGGAGCTTATTTTTGCTCTCTTACTCTCTAGCACTGGTTTATAATACAACCCATGAGTCTATTATATAGATCTCATGCTTACAATAATTAGACTATCTTAATTACAATAATTAGATGCGCAACTCAAGACTACAGCTAGCCTTTAACATGCAAACTAACAGTCCAAAAATAGACTCTCTGGAATCAACATGCAAACTGCATGTTCACGTACAGGCTGCCGACGTCGGCTCCTCCATGACCGATGTCGGCCGATTGGTAACCGACATCGGTTGCTCCTTCACTGCTATCTGACCGACGTCGGTTGATCAAACTGACGTCGGTTGCCCTGCAACTCGTTTTGAAACTCGATGCAACCTCCGTAACTTCTCCTGTTTGCATCCTGGTGAAGCTTTTAGCTCCACAACCTAACAAAACCTTGCTCTAAAATTAGCTTTGAGAGTGTTCTAGTCAGTCACAATCTGGGCCTGCAGATGATAGAACCAGTGTGCAGCAGCACCTTGCAATGTTTTCACAAACAGCCAGACTGCTACGTCCTCATACTCCATGCCTATCACACCACAGGGTATGCTAAAAGTTGTAATGTGTTCATCAAGGTGAACTCTCTCATCACCAAAGAATTTAGGGAAGTTCTTCCTTGAATTGTGTGGTAGCTCATGTAGAGGTAGATTTAAATTGAGTGGGCCAAAAGAGTTACCCCAGGGGCCTTAAACCATCATGATTTGATTATAGAAAGTGGGGATAACAAATCTGGGTGGAGTATGTATAGGCAAAGCTCTGCTAACAACAGAAAAATAAGCTCTGTCTTGTAGTGGTGACTTGGTATGGGTAGGAAGAAGACTCCTAGTTCATTGAACTTGAAGTTGTGGAGGAAACAAATGGAAATTGCCCTGCTGCACCAACTCAAAAACAAAGTCAACAACACCTTGGGCTCTCTGGCTTCTAATATAGCGTGGAGTTGCTAGATTATAAAATAAAAATAGAAAAGAACTGGCCTTGCTTTAGCTTGAAGCTTGAGGCTTCAAACTGTGCGCTCTTTCCTAGCGGAGTCACCAAAAACTATTAGCGTGGAGCTGACAGAGAATTGACTTTTGAAATGAAATGCTCGATCTCCAACGTCTCTGGTTTTGCAGCTCAGAGTATATAATGGAAATAGATAAGGCTGTAATGAAAATGGATAAGACACAAGTGATGCTTCAATCTGAAGCTTGAAGCTTCAAATTATGCAAAGTTGCTGTGTCGCTAGTGGAGTCGCCAAAAAATTGTTGGTATGGAGCTGGAGGAAAGTGAAAAAAAGAAGTGAAACATTCGATCCCTAGCAGATCTGGTTACATAGACTAGATTATATAATGTAAATTGATAATGCTATAATGATAATGTATAAGACACAAGTGATGCTTCAATCTGAAGCTTGAGGCTTCAAATTATGCAAAATTACTGTGTCTCCAGCGGAGTCACCAAAAAACTGTTGGGTGAATATTTTGTCACCAGCTAATTGATGAACAAAATAGGTAGTTTTAACCACAACATAGGGAGATTGGTCGGCTAAGTGTGCAGGTTTACCATATCAAAATGGGACAAATCTCTCCTCTCATCAAGGGGAGGTTCCCTATAACCATGAGGAGCTATATACTATATATATGCAAAAAATAACACTCAGGGGTAGGACAACACCATCCATCTCTCTTTTTTCAGAGATGATGTTCACAGATCAAAGGAGAAATCTTGGTGAAATGATAGAAGACACTTCTCTTCTTTCAGAAGTGGTCTGCAACAAACAACAGGGATTATTTTAGGTAGTGATAAGTAACAGGTAACAAGGGGCGTAGTAACTAACTGAAAAAGGTGTAGCACAAAGTCTCCACCTCGACTTCGCAAGAGTGAAATACGAAGGATAATGGAGGTACAAAGTCGTCCCAAGATCCTTTACATAGAAATAATAGAAAACACACTAAAGACAATTGTGGCAACACAAAGTCTTCTCACAGTTGGCTTCAGGACACCTTCTTGATTACTTCCACTAGTTCTGCTTATTTCATTCAATAGACAAGAACACCTTCAGGAAACAGACATAAGAATAATTTCCCAAATAACACAAGCTATTACAACACAAAGTCTAAAAGTAACCTGCTTTCTCATTCAAATAAAGAAATATGATTAACAATATGAGCTCAAAGTCTCAGTTATCGCCTCTCAATTTTGGTAGAGTTTTACTTCTATAACCAAAAGATCACTTTTCCATAAAATAGGAGATTAAAATATATAGTAGCTAAGAAAGGCTTGGCACTTTGTTTCATGGGATGACCCATGCTGCATTCAATGCTTTGAATGCATTTTCATTTTTGTCAAAAAGGGCCATGCTAGAACAGGGCATCTGCCTTAACTATGGCGTGTTGATTCATCTCAAATGTCTTCTCCTCAGCATGGGTTGTTTGGTCTTTCAACAAATATTTGCGCAACTGTCCACTTCACCTTTACTTCATGGGAGAAAAATAGGCTGCACCCTTTAATGTTTGCAAACTTAAATATCTACTTGGTGGACTATTCCACCTACTAGAAATAACTCCTACATAGATATTTTTGGTCTTTTCCTCTTACCTATTGCAATTCGAGCTCTCGGGCTATCTTTTCACTTTCTGCTGGCTCTTTTGACTCCTTCAACTGGTTGCTGAGTTTGTTTTTAGGTTTCGTGCCATATTTGAAAATCAACAGACATTTCATTACCTTGAATTTGATGTCCATAGGGACATCATTGGTTCACTGTTTCAATGGTTTGGGTGGCCTTCTCGGTTCCTTGATTCCATCGCTTCTCTGGTTCATTCGCTTTCTCAGTTTATTCACTTTCCTGGTTCATTCACTTTCTTTTGCCTTAGCCACTTTATTTGAACCTTTGAACATGTTAAACCCGTTGAACCATTTTGGTTCAAGGTTCAATGGTTCATCCTCTTCCTTAGAAGCCTTTGTTTTCTCTAAGCCTTAATATCTTTGGAACCTCCTCGAAGGGAAAGTGTCCCTTCGGGCCTTGAGAAAGGTTCATTTTCTGGTCGTCGAGAGCCCCCCTCGCAATGGTACCTATCCTTCAGGGTCCTTTGGGTGGCCTTCTTCTTCAAATCATGCGGAGTCCGTAAAACCAAGCCTGCAGAGTCTGAAGAAACCAGTCCGTAGAAACCAACTTGTAGAGTCTGTAGAAATGAGGCTGCAGAGTCCGTAGAAATGAGTCCATAGAAACTAGCCTACAGAGTCCATAGAATCAAGCCTATAGAATTTGTAGAAATGAGTCGGTAGAAATCAGCCTACAGAGTCCATATAATAAAGCCTGTAGAAACGGGTCTGTAGACTCTATAGAAACCATCCTACGGGACTTTGATCATTCCTTCGGCTTTATATCTTTGGAACCTCTTGAAGGGAAGGTCTCCCTTCGAGCCTTAAGAAAGGTCCATTTATTGGTCGTTAAGAGCCCCCCGCAAGGGTACCTGCCCTTCAGGGTCCTTCAGGCGGTCTTTGGGCAGTCTTCTCATCAATTCCTTCAGACAAAATGTTCGAAGGAATTCCTTCAGACATTTTATCTGAAGGAAACCTTTTCTTTGCCTTAGCCGCTTTCTGTCAGGCCTTTGATCGTTCCTTCAGACATTTTGTTCGAAGGATTTCCCTTGTAAAATTTGGCAGTGAAAAATATTTTTGAAAGATATCTCTTTGTTCCCTTTTGCTCACTGCCCTCTGCAAGGGCATTTGCCTTTGGTTCACTGCCCTCCGCAAGGGCACTTGGCCTTTGGGATTTGGGGGACTCCTTTGAACCTTTCGTTTGAACCGACCAACGGTTCAATATTGTGTTTCGCTCATTCAATTGACCACTTGAACCAATCGCATTGAACCTTTGAACCCGTTGAACCATTTTGGTTCAAGGTTCAATGGTTGAACGGTTCAATCTTCCTTATTTTCGCTAAGTCTTTTGAAGCCGTTGAACTTGCCGAAGAGTTTAACTCTTTAAGCTTGCCAATGTCATTGAACCTTTGAACCCGTTGAACCTCGGTGTTGAACCTATCTTGAAATTGCCTAAGTGTTGGGAATTTGTTTCTTTGAGAGAGCTCGCCTGTTGAAGTCGTTGAACCTGTTGAACCTGCCAGTCCCTTAGCTAAAAAAAAGCTTGAATAATGAAGAATTTGAATGCTCAAAAAAAATTTCTAAGAAGGGAAGAGAGAATTTTGGCCTGCAGGCCTAAAATAGTTCATATGTTGTCCCAAAAATGAGTGATAGATTTTGGGAACAACAATAGAGACAAGACATTATGGTTGTAAATTCTATATTGTATCTTATGTTCATCTATGCTACCAATTTATTGACACCTAGAGAAATTACAACAAGGCCATACAAAACTTACAAGTGGTGAAATATTTTAAAATGAATTAGACGTATAAGTTTTAAATTTTTATCACAAACTTATTATTGAACAAAATTAATATAAAATTATTAATAAAATATTTAAATATAAGTTTATTAAATTAGTATGAGTAATTTATCAAGGGTATAACTAAATATTCATTGTAACCTTTATAAATGTAAAATTATGTCTATATATATAATAATCAATAATATATATTTTAATAATAACCATATATATAGTAATGAAGATAATAATCTTTCTATGTTGTGACGTATAGCTAACACTTTTCTCATATAATTTACACCTACACATGCGACTATGTTAAATTTTAAATTGTCATGTCAATGTAACCGTCTATTGCAAAATGATACATGTTAGTTATATGAAAGCAAAGTGGGTTATTTTCTACTGTTAAGGGTGGAGAAGGACATCATGAAAGTTGACTTGATTGCAACAGGGCTCCATGTCTCATGTCAAACTCGAATGAACATTGAAATTACCTCATCCATCCTTATGCCAATATATTGACCCCTAAAGTAATTACTTCATGCTTAAGAACATACAAAAACACCATACTTAGACCCATGAATGAAAGGGCAAGGTCATCCATAACATGAAAATAATGAAATATTTCAAGGTGATATGAGTAACAATGGCAAGGGGCAATGATAAGGTATGACCGATGATATTGTACATCAAGGGGCCCATATCATCACCAAAACTGGACTCAAGATAGCTTTTAGATTTACATGGCCATCACCCATTACAAATGTGTTTATAGATTATAACGTGGCAACATCTTTGAATGGCTTTTTTTAATTCCTAAGGGAGGATGAGGATGTCATGAATGTTGAGTTGATTGCGAAAGAACTCCACGTCTGATGTATGGCTCGAATCAATGATACAATGCCATTGATGTGGGGACAAGATATTGATGTCTAAAAACCTATCTTGTAGATTTTGTTTGTGCATGCTACAAATTGCATTGATAGATGTGACATGTCACTAAACTTAGAATATGTATCTTCCTAGGGTTCATCGAGTTTATCATTTTAAATATTCGGTCATTTCCAGTCACCATCACCATCAAATTCACCTATGAATCTTTCATTGCTACCATGTTATGTATGGCCTTTCCCTTCCCCACAATTTGAAGTGAGGTACAACTATCAATTTAATTTTTATCCCTTTCAAAAGCCTCTTTCACCCATGGAATATTATCTTTATCCTCCAAGGTCAAATCACGATAATGTTTCGCACATGGAGTCTAAAACATAGTTCCATTATTATCCATAAAAATCCTCCCAAACAGCCTCATAATCAATATCATTATCTATAAGGAATTAGCCCACTTTTTGTGGCCCTGCCTCTATCACAATATCATAAAATAGATAAAATAGTTTCTCAACCAATTTTATTATATTAGATGCATCGACACTCATAAGAAAAATTATGCCAGTGTCATAAGAAATAAGGAAGTTGATGGGTGCATTCTGTACATCTTTAGACAAACCATTAAATATATGCCCCCTATTTTCCATTGAGATGACCCATGTTTGATCATGTATTGGATAATTGAAATAGTTCTATGGAAGTTACAAATTGCATTGATAGAAATGACATGTCATTAAACTCTTTAAGTGTATGTTCCTAGGGGTCTTCGAGTCCATCACCTTACATGCCTTGCCATTGCTTCTTACCAACATTGCCTAACTCATCTTAAAAAATTTCACCACTTTCATGCTCTATAATAATGTATTTGGATGTCAAAATAGGTTTGTGTAAAGTAACTGTGGGGCCAAACTAATTAGGATCTAAATTACAATGCACATAGTTTAAATAAATTTGAGTTCATACAACACATGTTTATACAATACCCAAAAATTGGGAGAGAGAGGTGAATCTAATTAAAACTAACATTAGAGTTTAAAGAAAATAAAAATGTTGAGATAAGCAACACATAAAAGTAATAATGAAGAACATATACAATAGGATATGGAAATGCAGTAGTGGGAAATCTTATCTCGTACACACCTATCTAGAAATACTGAGCTAGATGACATTAACATGCTTGAACTCCGTGACTTCAACAAAAAACACAATTGGAATCATTTAGATATCCTGCTCAACCTGCACATAACTACAAAGCAATTCATAGAATCACAATGTGCAATTTGAAAAGATGTAAACATTGAGTGCAATATCAAACCAATATCATATTAGTTGTTAATCACTCAGCAAATAACCTTTAACATAATTCACCAACATGATAAAAAAAAAACCATAAGGTACACCGCTTTGAATGATTGTACAAGGAACAACATGGACATGAAAATATTACTTGATAAGCATAATCAAACACACCCTGGATGAGCTTCTAGGAAAAATCAAGTCTCCTCTACTTCTTCTTACAACAATTGGCATTGCAACATTTAACATAAATGCATCAACAATATATTCATCACTTCATATCCCTATCTAAGAAATGAAAGCATTGTAGGGACATATGTTAACAACTTTTTAAGAATAAATGAGACACATCCAATATGTAGTCATAGATGAAATGGGTTTTATAGGGCCAAAGATGCTCAGTAAGATAAATAATCGATTAAATGAAGCATTTCCTTAGCAAAATAACAAAGACTTTGATGGTTGTTCAATTATACTCATTAGAGACCTGGGACAACTCCCACCTATAAATGACACTCCAATGTATGTAGGAAAATATTTTGGGTACACATTATGGTGAACATTTGATACAGTTGTTACATTAGAAGTTTAATTTTGCGCTAACAGGGATGCACAAAAAAATAAATACTATTCATAAATTTGTTAACTAACATCAGAGATGCAAACCCAACAGAAGAAGATTGGAATATGCTCATGCCAAGAACAACATCATTCATACCTCTAAAAAATAAGAAGATTTTAAAAGGTCTACACATTTGTATGCAACAAATGTACTATCAATAATGTATAATAAGCAAATGTTGAAAACACTAAATATGTCAATTGCTTAATGTAGAGAAGAACAAAACAAATGAACAAATACATCTAACCACAACGACACTCAGCTTGAGCTCGTTGTGCTTCTTTGTAAGAAACAAAAAATTATGTTAACATGCAATCTATGGGTGAAAGCAGGATTAGTTAATGGAGCTATTGGAGAAATTGTTGACATCATCTACACCTCAGATTCAAAGCCACCTTTCTTACCTATATATGCAATTGTTGCATTCAAAAAATACTCTGGCACCCCATAGGATGCAAATAATCTTACACATGTACTACTTACTCTTATTACATAAGGTAATCATTAGCAGAGGCCTATAAAAAAGGTATGGGCTCTAACCATACATAAATCACAATGAATAACACTCAATGAAGCAACAATTGACATTGGAGACATTGATCGCCAAGGCTTAATATTTATTACCACATCAAGAGTATGTTCAATCAATGACATGTATATCTCTTCTACAAATACCTTTGAACGCTTTACAAGAATGAAAGAAAGTAAATATTAAATTTTTAAAAATCAGTGGAAAAAAGATTGACATGACTAGCTCTTCAACACCATTTATAAAAATTATAGCTTTTTAATTATTTTTATATACAATAAAAAAATAGAGAGATATTTGTAACTATTGTTACACACAATGCAGTTTATACTTTTAACACTTTCATAATTAGTATATATTATAAAAATTGATATAGAATTAAAATATATATATATATATATATATATATATATATATATATATATATATATATATATATATATATATATATATATATATATTCAATGTATATAAAAAATATTATATAATATTTTTACAAAGGCAATCAAAGAAATTGATAATTGAATTATGTAACTTAAAACCAAAAAGATTTACAAGGTGGTGAAGAAAAAATATAAACACTTAGAAAAAATAAAATAAATTAAAGTACTTTATCGTTAAAGTAAACTAAATATGAACTAATTTTATCTAACCTCCAACTTTTCTTGCGCAATGGGGGCAACTGCTAGTTATAATTTCAATTGACATGTCTGATTCAATGAATACTAATATCAAGTAGAAAAAAAAAACCTAAAATCTAAAAAAATCCACATATAAGAAGCTTTAAAAAAATACCGTATTACCTCTCTAAATCTTAAAAAATACTTCTACCACACTAAAATTGATAGACCTAAAAGAGTCAAAGAGTAGTATCACTATTGAGTAATCTTAAAGGAATCTCAATTGCCCTCAATTAAAAAATTATTATATTAATAGTTTGGTTTTATAGAGGGGGCACCTGTATTGATTTTTTCTAACAAGAGGTACCATACAAATTGACCAGCTTAAAAATTGCACAAATCAAATCTTTCAATTGAAAAAGTGGAACAATGACTATTTAGCAAAATGATTTTATGCCCTTGATAATGGTGGAGGGCATTTGCATCTCTATATTTGCAAATAATTTTCCTCCCTTTGACACCTTGCATGTGGGTGAAATTTTAGTTCCTTCCCTCCAAAAAATTATTAGGTGGTAATTCTAAGGGCAACATATTTTTTAAAACTTAATAAGACAATCCTACTATAAAAAACTCCTATTTTTTATTTGCTGAGAAAAATAAAGAATCTCACTACACAAATCTAAAATTTAGGATAGTGATAGAAAAAGAAAGAGGGAGAAAAGATGGGGAAATCCTCAAGAGCAAAATCTAAGGATGCATATGAGAGTTATGGATAGGTTTCTTCTCTTTTGAAGGAGGATCCACTAGTTACAAGCCTCGAGCCTATCCTTGAGAATGCATGCAAGAACAAAAGAATTTCAAAACTTGTTGTAGGAGGATCACCGACAAGAACCCAAGCTAACTTCCCAAAGTGCAAGTAGGAGATCTGGGGAAGAAAAGACTCATGGGAAAGCCTCATTCAAAGAGGTTATTTTGAATCCCACTCATATGACTAACATAAGGAGTACGGATCTACAAAGGACATGCGGTAATTGCAAATAAATATTACGGTCTAGGTAATGTTTCCTTTCCTTCTCTTAAGCAAGGTTTTATTATTGATAAATCAACCGCTCCTCTCACGATTTGCTCAAATAATGAGGAGACATCTGATTTTTCAAATATTCTTAGTGAAAGAGGGTTAATATATAGATTTAATGTATTTTAGCCTACTCTTCCCAATCTTCATGAATGGATAAGCCAACATTGGGCTCTTATCCTTATAGAAGAGGTGGAAATCTTCCCTTGCGCACAAGGTTTATTTATTGCATTGTTTTTAGACTAGTTAGAATGAGATGATATTCTCAAAAAGGGGCCCTAGTTTCATATGGGGGCGAGATTGTTCATGAAGTCTCGATTTCCAAACTTTGACCCCCTGACTGAAAACCTCTCCCACATTCTAGTTTGGGTGAGGCTATCAAATTTGCCTTTGCACTTTTGGACCATACCAACCCTAAAACATATTGGAGATGTTATAGATATTTTTTGTAGCCAAGACTCCTTAACAGAGAAAAGATTCAATGTATGCCCACATTTATGCATTTATGGACTTGAGCAAAGGGCTTCCTGCTAAATTTTCATTAGTTTGAGGTGGTTCATTAATAATCCAAAAGGTAGACTATGAAAATATTGCTTTTAGATGCAGACAATGTTTTAAATATGGTCATTTGACTGGTGCATGTCCACGTCTACAAGCTCCAAGTCAAAACTCATTAGATAAGAACACTATTGCAAGCGATAATGGTTTCTAAATGGTTCAAAGAAAAAGAAAACATAAAGCTACTTGGTGGAAGAGAGCCACAATGGACCACACATTAATTGATGCTATTGATCAAAATAAAGAACTCGAGGAAGGAAATGCTACCATAAACTTCCTTGGAAAAAATAGAAGAATAACAAAGTCCATATGAAATGGAGATCACTGTGAATAACATGGATGGGAAAATAAATATTCCCCTGAAAAAAAGTCAAAAATCAACAATAAAGAGGAAAAAAGATCAGAGAAGCTCTTCTCTGAATGAAACCAATTGAGCCTCAAAACTAAAAGAGGGACAAGATTTACAACTTCAAATCATCCCAACAAATTTAGAAGGAAAAAAATTCTTTATTAATGTTTAATTCAGTAATTTACTTATTTTTGATTTAATTGTGAAGAACATACATATATGTTTTGTTAATAGATGCATGCATAAAATAGACATGCATGCAATCTCTCTGAGTTGCATGCATATAAATATTCTTGTGGATCTTTGCATGCATGCAATTAGAGAAACTTACTATGATAGGAAAAAATAGCAGCTTGATTGTTGGAAAGAGGATTTTGTAACTCTAAGAAGGAAAGCAATGTGGTTGGCATGCACCATGCATGCAAGTTCAAATTAAAAAGTTGTGTAAATGATTGATTTATATGCATATCCATTAAACTTGTTAAAGGAATGCTTGATCTTTTTAGAAAGTTTGTAGTGGCTAGATTCTAAAAAAAAAATTTAACCAGTTAATTTTTAATAAAAAATAACTTAATTTTTTGTACTTGTAATTTCACTTTTTATTTCTTGATATCAAAAAAAAATTTAATTATTAAAAAAAATAAAAATAAAAAATCTCATGAAACCATACTACTGTAAAATAATCTTATTTTTTACTCTACAATATTTACAGAGAAAAATTAATCTACCTCCTCTATAAAATCAAATTCTAAATATCAAAATAAAACTTAAAAAACATTGCCTAATAAAAACCGACTTAATATCTAAAAACTAATCTTGATTTAATGTGTATATCAATATTCTTTTGCTATTGATGCTTCTCGGTCATACCTTATTTTTTGGCTTGACCAATTCAACTCCCATTTCTGTCATTTAAGTCACTTTTTATGTCACCCCTTTCATTGTTGCGATTTGTTTATGTATATTAACTAAACTACAACTCAATTTTTTAATCAAGGATAAGCATTCTATTTGGGATGTAATTGATTTTATTCTTTTATTTTAAAAAGATTTAATGGTATTTATTTCACCAATTTTTTGGGATTGTATATTCAAATTAAGTTGTTTAATATTGTAATTCTTTGTATCTTAGATTATGTTAGTAGTTTTAGATTTAAAAAAAAAAAAATCATTTTTTTCGGTTTGTTTATATCAATCAAAAATATTTATTTTTTATTTAAAAAATATAATTTTATATTAAAATATTGTACAAAAATAATGAAAATTAATTTTTATATAAAATAAAAAAATTAATTTAAAAAATTTAGGAAATAATTTTTTTAATTATATAAAAATTGAAAAAAATTATGATTTATATATAAATAAAAACTCAAATCATAATAAATAATTTAATAAAACATATTATAAATTATTGTGTGATCATTATTTATATTGATATTGTAAGATTATATAATTAACTTTATTAAAATAAATATTAATTATATTAAAACTCTTTGTAATAAAAATATTTGAAAAAAGAAATAATATAACATTAACAAATAAAATAATAAATAATTAAAATTAAAAATTAAAAATGAAACAAAACTAAGAGAGTTTTGTTATTATGAAATGAACTAATTTGCAAATGCAAATATCATTATAAATATATCTTATAGCATTGCATAAGAGACACCTTATCTTCTATTTCATTTGTGGTAAAATTTACAATTTCTTCTTTTCTTAAATGTTTTTGGGAGTGCATTATTATGTAGATATAAATTTGTTTTCTCACAATTTTAAATGTGTTAATATTTTTATAATAATATATTTATATAATTTTAAAGGTTGCCATCGTTTTAATGGTCTGTTTTATATATTTATAAATATTATTTTATAATATTTATAAAAAATATGTTAATAATATTGAAATTGGGTTAGAGAAGTTGAAAGGGTTGTGACGTAGTTAAAAGATGGTACATAGATAAAGAATGATTTAAGTTTATATTTTTAGATAATTATTGAAAGGGTTGTAGTAGGGTCGTAGTCTAATAAGTGAGGATGATGGTTTGTAGGCCATCCACCAAGGTAAAAATTCCTCTATATTATAATCTTATCGATAGTAGTAAAATTAAAATAGAAGTGACCCTCCTATTAACATGTTTGATCAACCTTTATATATTTTTATATAACTTAAAAATCCAAAAAAAAAAATTGATACAACAAATTTCTAAAATCTTATCATCTCAAATATTCTCTTTCCTTTCTGACATCCTTCAACATGTGAAGTTATTAGAAATATGTTCGGAAGGTTCATCAAGATGGATAGTGAGCGGTCTCAACAAGGACTATTCACCTATGCTTGGATTTTTTGGAGGTGGACCTTAACAAATGTCTCCCTAATAAAATATAGTTGAAACATAGAAATTTTCTTTGGATCCACATTTTGGATTATGAAAACATTGCTTTCAAATGTCGTTTATGTCAATAAATTGATCATCTCCAAGGCATAAGTCCATAGAGAAGTCTACCAAAGAATAAAAAGGCCCAACTCTTAAAATTTAAACATTGGTAGCTGTATGAACATCCTCCCCCAAAGGATGAAAATGCAAAGGTCTTAATTAAGATGAATATATTTGAGGTCAAGGAAACACATAGAGATATAATAGGGAAGGATAAGGGAGTAGAGGTTATTGGGAAAATGACTATGGATGCTTCCTCTTATAAACGGGCATTCACTGAGAATTTTACAAGTGGAGTAATTAAGCGATTAAAAGAATCTGATACTTTTGAGTCTTGTAAGGATCAATTCCAATTTGAACCTTAGCATAATCCTGAGTTACAAATAGTTATTAGTCCTCCTTTAGAGAGTTGGACAAAGGTTCTTAGGAACAAGGGCTAAAAAGGTCATACTTTTCAATTTACTCTTTGATTTTTTATTTTTTGTTTTTCACTTGTTCAAATCTACTCAACCAACGACGGCCTTGTTGTCACCTGAAGCTTACACACTTGAGGATAATTTGTGGTGCAAAAATGCTTGGAACTCCATGCGGGCATTGGATGTGAATGGGCATTGGGCGCGAATGGGCATTGGGCATGAATGGGCACTGGGCTCACCTGAAGCTTACACTCAAAGCTTGCACCCTTGAGTAATTTGTGGTATAATAACCCCTCAAGTTGTACTTAGAATAATGTAGTAATTTTTTTAAAAGCTAATATTTTACATTCATTCCATAAAAACATACTTAACAACTTATCCAAATAATAACTTCGAAAAATAATAATTCCAAATTTAAATACTGATATGCAATATAACCTATACAACTATAAAGAAAGTAAATACATTAGGGCTCAGCTACGATTGGTCCACTAATATAGAAATTGTTGTTCAAGTATATATAAATTTATTATAATTACATTTCCTTCAGGTATTCAACCTTAATACTAGAAATAGATACCATACCCTCCAGAGCTCGAGTCGAACGAACTCGTGTATCTCTAACAATCTCAAGTGTGGTCTCTAGATAAGTAGTACTACTATGGGAAGAGAAAACATCATCCGAGTGATTTTCCAGACTAACCACGAACTAAATATCCCCCGCACAATCCCCTATCAAGGAATGACCCTCCCTTTACAGATAGGTAGAGAGAATGGTGAGAGAATCCAGAGAACAAGCAAGTACCCAAGTATGTATGATTTCTAAAACTAAACATGAAGTATATCATAGAAAACCTGTTCTATTGTAAGATATTGCACTAACATGTAAATCATACATACCAAAAGATAATGTTTCACTATACATTATTTAACCAAAAAATTCATACTAATTACATCTTCCTATCAATCATATCACATCACATGCTAAACATAAGAGTAAGTAAAGTGTACATTTATTCCATCAACACATGAATGAATCTTGCCTTATTATCTATGCCAAACTAGAAATAATGCCTACAGTTTATACCACTTGGGTAAAATTCACATTAAACTGTAGTTTTCCTACTGCTACAATAAGATCTATACAACTACACTCTATGATATCCCATATTATCATAGTCTAGTGTTCTAAGACATAACTACTAGTTTCTCCCAATCAGTCATACAAGTAGTCATAAATACATGAAATTATAAGTTATTATTCAAGCAAGTATATATATAACAAAGCAAGTCATACAAATGCATAAAAATCTAATCTAAATTTTATTCATTTACACTCTCAAAGTTGTATGCACGCATACGTGACGTCCTACTAACTGTTACAAAATGTAATATACAAGTAAATAACCAACACTTACATTTAAATCAATCAACATAGATGAGACTCTAGACATACAACTACAATATGTACCATCTGAGTATATACATTTAAGATAAAGTATTATATGATAACATATATTA
The DNA here is from genome assembly GCA_037957365.1 of Torreya grandis. Lineage (NCBI taxonomy): Eukaryota > Viridiplantae > Streptophyta > Pinopsida > Cupressales > Taxaceae > Torreya > Torreya grandis. Next base: position 800,550 of record JARHVA010004207.1, read on the forward strand.
TCATAGCTCTTTGTTTATAAACACTCTACTTAAACATGAACAAATAATTTCACACTATAATCAATAAATAAGAAAGTATAGGATTATACCACTTGAATATACCCTTGATTATACTACACAACAACAATTAGATAAAAATCTAAACTCTAGGCACACATCTTGATGCACTATTTTATTCTAAAAATGTTTAATCACTTGCACATGAAATACTCTCACAAAATATACTGTACACAAGTTTTCATCTTTACACGACGTTACAAAATTTGACTATGTCGACATGTTTGCATAACACTACTGTACTACATATTACTATTTATCTCTACTAGCATTCTAAGAAAAGCCATAATATAGGTTTAGATCATATAATTATATTATCGAGTATATAGTATTAATCAAATAGAAGTACAATAACATTACCATAGAAATGTCTATCTTTATTATAGTTCACACAAATGTAAAATGATATTCCAAAAACTATAAAACTCTATTCATCCCTCTAAACTTCATGTACATCCGTGTACATCTATTTCCAAGCACGATCATCATATGACAATTGTTTACAAAGATAAATATTCATATCTCAATCTACTATTTGAAAAAATCTCACCAATTAATCTGGCACAAATTAGAGGATCAAAATAAGCATGTTAAACGTTATTGTCGACATCATCATCATGAGAACACAACAAAATCTAAAGTTGATTGTCTTCATTGATGGTTCTGATCATGAAATAATTACAAATATAATGGAGATCTTTGAACAACTCAAGGCAACTCTAATTAGATGGTGTAGATATTATGAAATGAACTAATTTGCAAATGCAAATATCATTATAAATATATCTTATAGCATTGTATAAGAGACATGTTATCTTCTATTTCATTTGTGGTAAAATTTACAATTTCTTCTTTTCTTAAATGTTTTTGGGAGTGCATTATTATGTAGATATAAATTTGTTTTCTCACAATTTTAAATGTGTTAATATTTTTATATTTTTATATGTAGATATGTTGGTTGGCCTCAACATTCAAGGCATATATTACCTTCATAATTATTAATTTATATGATCGAGTTCAGTATACTATAAAGAAGCTATGAGTATGACATTTCGTTAGTGGACACATGCTTTATATTTATTAAAAGTGGGTAAATACGACCCTAAAAACTATTATGTAAGAAGTTCCCTCATTATGTCAAACAAGATGCTAAAGTTTACTAAGCAGAGTATACAGAGTATTCCAACTTTGATTTCGGATACAAATCACTTTAGCATTCTACTCGTATGGTGATCCTTATAAGGATCCCATGATAACCATGTTCAGTATTAAAATGCAACTCAATTTGAAATCATAATACGGAAATCCGAGACAAAAATAAAGTTCCACCAAACATTCAATCTTGCATTAAAGCAGAAACATAGTTTCCTTTGCTAATTCACATATATATAAAGATGCCATTTTATATATTTCAAATATATTTATATAAAGGACGTGCCCATCTAATATGTATAACTTGAAAAAGAATGCTACGTTAATACAATTTGATATTATTCTTTTTACATTCAAATCGTAGACCATGTACATATTTTATATATTTTGTTGAACTCAGTCCATATATATTTTTTCTATATATGTATATCTACTTCCACGCCTACTTTACTTATGTTATTGCTGGTTTGTAAAGTGCAGTTAATACTTATATATACAGATTGCATAAATACAAAATAAGTATTGATTAAATACACATCCATTATATATAATGCTTCTCATAAATTATGCAACGTAGTCACAATAATTACCTTTTTACTTTAATAAAAATATCAATTTCATTCTTAACCAATGTGTAGTCTTGCTATAGTAAAACGTAGCCTAAAGTTTCAATGCTATTCCTTTTTGGTGAAATGTTGACCATTAGTGTAAAACACAATTTCTTATAGTGGAACACAAATCTTTATGTTTATACAACGTAGTTAGAATATAACTAAAGCATTGCTCTTTAACGTAACCTATATATGAAATAACACGCAGTTAACAAATTGGTTCTGCCTGTTTATACTCAGACTTCAATAAATGATACTCTTACAATTATATATGTTGGTTTAGATTGGAAAGACGTAGTCATACACTCATTTAAACATGATGCAACTGTCATATGTAATTATAACATTGACTAGAAGAAAAAAAGCAGTTCATAACTCTAGTGAAACATTGCCAGCATATAGTGCTACAATTCTCTTGGAATTTAGAATGTTGCTCAAGGTATTACACAATTTATATATGAATCGTTGCCCAACTTAAATGAAATGCAGGGTTTCAAAATGGAACACAGAACTTAAGAGTAAAATACAGGCTTACATAGTAAAACGCAAGTCTACATAGTAAAATGCAAGTCTACATAGTAAAATGTAGGTCTATATAGGTAAGACACACCCTATACCAAAGGATGCCAACTATTTATTAAGACTCAAAAAATATATACTATCAACTTTGCTTAGTTTCTATAGTAAATTTGATTTTTAATAAAAATTTGGGCTGTGTATGCATTGATTTTAAGAAATATTAAAATCATAACCATAGTACACATAATAATGTAATTTGTAGTACCAACCTTGTAAACTAATTGCTTGTCTGATCAACACGCCTTTCTTTTTAATTTTCTTAAAATTTTCTCTAAAAAAATCCTCAACTCTTCTCCTTCTTTCTCCTCCCTTATTTCAAACTCTCCCCATGAATTTATAAAATTATCCTCTTCTTCCGCTCCTACACCCTTCTCTTTGCATGATATTCTTCTTTAAGTTCCCTATCCATACATGGCCTTCTTTTCAATTTACTAGTTGCAGATTATCTCACCTCCAAGGTTGTACTCTCCTTTAACTCAACTTTCTTAATTAATATTTAAAACATTTAATTTGTTTATTTTAAACACTATGCCATATTACCTTATGTTATCTCAATATAAGACTAGGTTGACTTAATTGATTAAAGATATCTAATATTGGCCCCAAATTTTGGCTAAGTATTGTGTATTTTGGTGTAGAATTGGCATAGATCAGAACGACCATGGCATAGAAGGAACATGGCATGGAAGGCCATGGCACAAAACTTGATAGGCATAAAAGCACCATGGCACAAAACCTACAGGGTGCAAGAGGACAATGGTGTGGAAGGACTAGCGCGAGAGGACCCAGCCAAAGAAGAATTAATCACAAGGAACCCAAGGATTTAGGACTCAGAACTAAACCAGAAGACTAGGGGAGTGCGTGGGAAGCATTAACAGTTAAAGGAACGATTCATACGAGACACCCAGACCTTATTGATAGGAAGTTTTGAACTAGCCCACAAGGATAGGAACACATGATAGCAAAGATCTAGCATAGAGCATGTATATAGCGGGTGCAAAGGTTCAGATACTTAGGAGGAGAGTTTGTTGAATGCCATGACTCCTAATCTATTAGGAGTTCGTTGGATAATTACTTGAGTCATTAATGATTGTAAACACTTGGTCAGGGATAAACAAATATAAATAGGCATGTTGTAATGGATTGTAGAGATGATGATGGATGGATGCATTGTTAATGTTGATGCTTAAGCTTATTATATAAAGTTGTAGGTGTTATCAAACTTATTGTGTATATGATGAATGATGTCATGTGAGTTACTTAGCATGAATTCTAGTGAATATTTTATTTTATAAGTAGTAGCTCTGAAACTACAATGTTGTTAATCTGTGTAATTATGGTAGTAGAACTTAGAACTCCAAGGATCCTAATAGTCTATCTTTGAATTTATGGAATATTTAATTGAATAAATGTTTAACATAAAGAATATAATTAAGTATTACTATGCAATAAAAATCTACAAGAATCAATCTTAAACTACATGCTTTGGGTGAGTGCATAAGACCTCAATCTTGCATGAAAGGGCCAGCACACCAACTCGTTGGTCTAGACTTCAACACTGACATTATATTTATAATATAAAACCCAAAATTTTGGTTCTATTGTCGGGCCCTGTAGCATTTGATACTCAATCATGGAAAATGTTTCAGCGCATTACTCTTGAGAATATAGAACAATGGATTACTAGTGTTGAAGATAACTTTGTAGTTCCCTACTTTGAACTAGGAGTTTTGTCACAGTAGTGGGTAGAGAAAAATATCTATAATGTGTTATATGAAACCTTATTTACTGAAATCCTAATTCAATTACACCCTTGGCTCTCTACATATGCTAAAAGATGGTCTTGAAACCTTAGGAGAAGATAGTCTTGGACCCTAGAGCGACAAAGAGCTTTAGCATGACTTGGAACTTCATAGACTACTGTTAACGTTTGGTCTAAAGGAGTTTTGAACAACTAAATTTTGGAGTACACTATAACCACCTATTCATATCTTGAAGAAGGCAAGTTCCAATTCCTTCGAGAACCACATGATCATTACATTAGACACTTTTCCTTAGAAATAAATAAGTTATTTGTTGATTTGGGACTTGAGATTATGCCAATGGAGAGCTAGATCCTTCTGTGCATGAGCCACATATTTAGGAAGGGACCAAAAAAGAGTTGGTGAAATATTATGGGTTCATAATGGTAGCTAGTTAGTGAGCATTGTGGAAGCGGAAGTATGATGAAGCTCGATAAAGGAATATGGGAGTTAGTGGCATGGGAAGGGATCGGGGGAACTCAAGAAGTGATTTCAAGATATGCAGGAAAGTGGAGACACATAAAGAGGACTCCACCACTTTTTTGTGATGCCATATGCCTCTAATATCATACGAAAGAGAAACTAATTGGATGACAGTAACCAAAGAACCAAATTTGAACCAACCAAGCTCCCCAACCATAGTGTGTGCTCATGCTCTTGAATCAGATGAAGTACACATATGTAATTAGGACATAGACAACATGAAATCAAAGATTGAACTGGTAAGGGATACTGAAACTCAGTCGTTTAACATACATATAAAATTAACACTTTCTTTCCTCCTTTAAAGGAATTACATGACATAATTATGGATGCCTAAAGGGCTTGGCCCTTAAATTGGACATGGTATAGGATAAATTTTGGTTAATCACCTAGTACCACACCCCATGTCACAAGTGTTGTTGGTGGAGGTGTTGAAGGCAAACTAGGCGGAGGCACAAGAGGAGGTAGTGGACTTTCCCCTTAAGGGATAGGGGTTAGAGGTTCATAACAACCACCATTTTAGGAACCTTAGCCAATAATGGTGTATTATGAAATGATACTTCACTTACCAGAATATCAAAGTGTGGATAATGCAACTGAACATGCCCACAAATGTGAACTTATTTGGAGAGTGCACAACATCACATCTTTTGAGCACAAAGCCACATAATTTGTAACTATGCTTTTGGAACATGTGCACAAATGGTATAAGAAGTTTGACCCTCAACAAGCGGTGGTCAACTTTGATCAACTTAAAGTAACCTTCCTTCAAGAGTCTGACATCACTGAATTTGACCAATAAAACATAGTCGTGCTAAAGGACATAAAGTAGGGACTTACTGAAAGAGTGCGAGAGTATGATGCAAGGTTCAAGATGTTGATGTCTAAACTATCATTTGAGATTAATGTTTCTTAACATGCATAGTGGTTTGTGGGAGGATAATTACTACCTTTTTTATGAACCTTATCTCATAAGCCTTTTTGTAACCCACATGAAACCTTGGAAGCTGCCCTCCATGCTGAAGAAATTAGAAATGTCGATACCGAGATCATCTTATTTATAAAATATTGGATAACTTCAATGGCATTAGAGATTGAGAAATTAATATCCAATAGTGTACATAATACATGCAATAGCATTTGGTACACTGATTGCAAATTTGAAGGGCATAGAAGGAACAACTACCCACGTAAGAACATTTGCATAGTACTTAAACAAACGTGTGAAATTTGTCATGAAGAACATGATGTACAATCTTGCCCATTTTTGAAGTGAGCAACTCATGCAAAGGTATCTGAATATTACAAGATTTGTGATGCCTATACTCATGACACTAATGACTACTATTTGATTAGTGACATTCATGAAGAATGAGCGCACAACATGCATCAAACCTTTGTAGTAAATAATCCAGATAATGGTGGTTACCATGGCTGAGGTAGTGGATGAGGATGAGGAGGTGTTCACTTCCCACCTAGGACATGTTACAAATGTGGAGCCCTAGACCACTATTAGAGAGATTGTCTAGAATACCCAACATGTGATTTTTGTAAAAAGGACCAACTGTTGGAGGAGTGTCCTAACTTGTACATAGCTATCACTAAAGAGAGAAATGAAAAGGGTACATGCATGATACGAGTCGAGAAACCACATTGAAATGCGTATTCAGGCACCCCAAATTTTCAATAGGTGATTATTACCACACATAATGGATAGTCTCAATCCACCTCCAATCTTATTGAGAAAGTGCAACATGAGGAGTCATGAGAAAAAAAATATACAGATGCCCAGTGATAGAAAGATGTCATCTAGGACACAACGATGTTGACACAATAAATCCAAGGCAAGATCCAATTCCTCAGAGATAGAGAAGAAATGTAGCATGTTGATATATAGAAAGCAGCTGAACCATAGAATGTGGTCCGTGATGACTTCCAAGAACTATGCAAGTATATGATATATGAGGACATTATCCCATAGTTGAGAATTTGGATTAAGAATCAATCAAAATTACTAATTGAGGTTCAACCTCAAGTCACCAGGAAAAATGAGAATAGTCACTTGAAGCATGCTCAACAATGAGACACTCCCATTCCCTCTACTCCTCTAGAAGATAGAGAGATACTAGTCAATGATGCTATAGATGGATGGGTTATCATGAGATATCCTAGTTGACACCGATGTAGAAGTAAGTGTACTTAATAAAAAATGCCTGGAGAAATATGGCCAGTCCATCACTTAAGCCTTCACCTCATGTCTTGTTTATGGAAAATAAGACTCATGCGCTACCCATTGGGGTCCTCAAGAATGCAATAGTTGACATACTTAGAGTACCCTTCAAGGTAGATTATAAGGTTATAGAACTAGCTAAAACTGATGATTACCCCACTCTATTGGGAAGACCTTGGTGCTATGAGAACAATGTAGACTTAAGTTTTAAGAAATGCTACATCAGTTTTGAAAACACTAATCAATGCATTGTTATTCGACTAGATCATACACAAGGACCCCCTTACATAGATCTTGTAAATGTCGATGAAGATATAAACCACATATATAAAATTAATATAAGGAATGATGATCTAAGAGATCCCACTCTAGATGGTGTTCTTTAGTGGTTGGACACTCAGTCTCTTTTTAAAACTATAATCAATACTTGTAATTGTTGGGCACATGGTGACTATGACCTTACTGGATGAGTGTGTAGAACCATCAATAGTCAGGAGAATGTCCCACACTTGTTCAATAAATGTCACAAGTTTGTTTGTCTTATCAGACTAGCAATGAGATGACCATTAGTAGGCCCAATGTTGGAAAGACTGGATGAAGCTCTATGATTCCATGGACAAATGGAGGTACGTGACTTCATACAATGCCTTGAAGTCTTCTATGACATTGAAAGTGATCACATGAGATCATTAGTACATCTCTTTGATGGAATAACCACAAGGTGGTGGTGTACCCATCATGAGTGACTCATTTATTGAGATCAAGTATGACTTACTTTGCATCATCGATTCTACCATGATAACAAGGTTAGGGGATCAATCAATTACATGACATACAAGCACCATAACCTCACATTGAAGCTTGTGAAACAATGTGTAGGGATGAAGTGACATACCTACTAGAGTACTTGTGGGTTCATGCATTTTATGGGACATCACACAGTTTGGCACGGGCATGGTATGTTCATGAAGAGTTACAAATGGTTACTAGGTTTTGGCATCTATTGAAGGAAGTCATGAAGTTGGCACTATCCTATTCTTCACCAAGAATGGATTTGTGCCTCACACTCCAAGCCATGTGTGAAGCAATTGTAGGTGGCCCAAGCCCCCTAGAAGACCATTTGAGGAGTATTCATCATGATCCTGAGGTGGCCCTACACCTCTTTAATGAATCATCAACATAAGTTTCCACACCAAAATGAGTGCTTGATCATGACCGATGCAAAGAAATACATCTAGGCAAATAGAAGCTAGTGTTTCATGTGGAATAAGGTGAAGGATCCCATCCACATGACCCTTTGACAACCCATTTGGATGTTATTATGAACTATGGCACAAGAACTATTCATGATGCTGACACCAATCTAGATAACCCTTAAATAGACCCATTCAGACTATTTAGCATAACATCGGCATAGAGCAAAAACCAAAGATTTCTACGTTGGGAAATTAATGGATTGAAATAGAGATTTCAAAAATATTCAAGTTTTAAAAGTAATATCAAGATGTCTTTCCCAAAAAATATAGTGAAATGAAGGGAGTCCACCCATCTTTGGGAAAGATGCATGTCAAGTTGATTGATGATGCTCGACCAGTTAGAATGCATCCATATAGAATGAATCCCAATCTATAAATGCACATCAAAGAGGAAATTGATAGTATGTTATGCACATGAGTAATCAGCCCCATTAATGAATCTAAATAGGTCAGTCCCATGGTGATTATTATCAAGGATGGTTGCATCTATTTTTTTATGGACTATCAAGTGCTTAATGCATCCTGTGTCGCTGATCCCTTCCCTACGCCATTCATGGAGGAGATCCTTGAAGGTGTTGTTGGATGTGAGGTATATACCTTCATAGATGGATTCTAGAGATACCATCAGGTCTAGATAGTTGAAGAGGACCAACCCAAGACAATGTTTGCCACCGACTGGGGATATTTTGCATACATGATCATGCCCTTCAGGTTGAAGAACACCCCAATGGTGTTTTCATGGATAGCAGTTGAAGATTTTAAGGATTTCATCCATAAGTTTCTTCAATTTTAGTGGGATGATTGGACAATTTATGGTTTGATCAAAGACAATTGTTCTAACCTAAGACTTATGCTTGAGTGTTGTCAATTTTATATATATCTTTAAACTTGAAGAAGTACCTATTTGATACACCATTTGGTGTGCTATTAGGACATATTATATGTAAATAAGGACTTCTAGTAGACCTGATGAAGGTATCACCTCCCAGTGCCCAAGACCCAACATGAGGTCTACACCTTTATGGGCCATACCAGTTACTATAGAAAGTTCATCCATGGATATGAAAAGATTGTTGTGCCCCTAGAGAAAATTCTAAATCATAATAAACATTTCATATGGATGACTTCTTGTAAATAAGATTTTGAAACACTAAAGAAAAAATTGGTCACTTCTCCTATCCTCTAGTTTCTAGATTGGATAAAACCATTCCACATCCATGCTGATACATTTGGAATGGTCATTGGTGCAATCCTTTCACAACTAGGTGAAGGTCACCTAGAACACCCAATCTACTTTTCCAGTAGAAATCTCACTCCAGCTAAAAGGAATTATACCACTATGGAGATCAAAACATTGTCAATCGTCTATGCTCTATAGAAGTTCTTATAATAATTATTAGCCACTCCCTTTATTTTCTATACAGATCATGAGGCTTTGAAATAACTTTCTAATAAACCTATACTACATGGATGGATCTATCATTGGATAGTGTTGTTTCAAGAGTTCTAATTTTCCATCATGGTGAAACCTAGGAAAGCCAATTGTGGACCTGATGACTTGTCCCAAATTAAGTCTAGAGAACCCCCGTGCACCATTGAATATGAGTTACCTAATGCTTAAATATTCCATGTCACTCGTGTACTTGAGAAGCTCAAGGATATTGTTTCTTTTCTGACCTCTAGTTCAATGCTCGATTGTTTCACTCCCTAGGCCAAAAAGCAACTCGTGATCCACGTCGCACCATTTTAACTCATAAAAGGAGTTTTTTACAAACTTGGCCATGACAAGATTCTTTGACCCTGTGTTATGCAACATGAGCACCCTGAAGTACTATGAGAATTTCATGAAGGAATTATCAAAGGACACTATGTTGGAGACGCTACTGTATGAAAGGTTCTATTGATCGAATTATGGTATTCTACTCTCTTTAAATATGCTAAAGTGTATGTTAGGTAGTGTGATATATGTCAGCACAGGGGAAAACCTAATCGTAAAGACGTCATGCTTTTAAAACCAATACTTTATTAGGAACCATTTGAGAAATGGGCCATTGATTTTGTTGGCCCCATCACTCTGGCTAGATGGAGAATAGGATCCCAACACATCATTTTGACAATTAACTATCTTACGCATTACGCTAAAGTTATGCCAATAAAAAAATTATACTATTACCATTGCTATGTGCTTCATCTGGGAAAATATCATCATTAGGTTTGGATGCCCACTAAGATTCACTAGTGATCATGGTACCCATGTTATAAATGAAAAAATTTGTGTCTTGTTGAATGAGTTCATGATTGCACACCATAAAATGTTGCTGTACCATCCTCAAGCCAATAGCACTACTGAGGCCTTCAACAAAACCTAGGCACCACTTTGACGAAGATTTGTAATATTGGTTGAATTGATTGGGATGATAGGGTGTTTCTGGTCTTGTGGGCATATCGAATGACCTACAAGCACCTAAATAAAAGCACACCCTTCAATTTAGTGTATGGCAAGGAGGCACTCCTACCAATTAAGTTTTTGGTACCATCTTTGTGTATAGTGTGTTTAGGATAATTGGATGAGGAGGCATCCTTGAAAGTATGCTTAGATGTTTTGTTACAATTTGATGAAGCCCGATTCCTCACTCATTGGAGTCAGGATGTAGAAAAATGCAAATTGAAGGCATGGCATGACCGATACTTAAAGCACTAAAATTTTAATCTGAGCATGAAAGTCCTCTTATATGACTCCAAGTTTTCATGCCACCCTAAAAATATTCAAATTCACTAGGATGGTCCTTTCATCATTCATAGCATTCGACCTACCAGAGCATGTTGATTACAAAGGTTGGATGACTAGTTCCTTCTTGGGCATTATAATGAAAGTCAGCTCTGGTTGTATTTCACTTTTGAATAATTGAAGTATTGTAATCAATAAGGATTTTGCCATTAGTTTAGGATTTCTTATTTTCAATAAAAGTGTTGCCTTCATTGCATGCAAATGTTTCTTAATGTATTTTTTTTAATGTTTTGTTTTTCATTTCTCGGAGGACCATGACTCATTTTAGTGTGGGTTAGAAAGAAATCAAAATTCTTGACTCAAGTGCATAGATTTCATAGGTACACAAAGTATTTGGGCACGTAAAGTGCTAAGGATACATAAGCTATTTAAGGCACATGAAGTATGAAGCCTAAGGATAGGGTGTTCCTGCCATTAGTTTGAATTTTGAAAGATAGTTATGTTCCACAACAAAGAAAGCGTGAGACATAATTGTCATCCACCTTGAAGGAAGGCATGAGATGAGATGTGTCATTAATGCAGAAAGAATAGTTATGGCAAGAAGTGTGTCAATAATGTGATGTGATAATACCATTACAAACATTAAATGCTAAAAGCAATGATCGAAGTGCAGTGGCTATTAAGGATCTACATTAATGATATGAAGTGATGGGTGAAGGAAAGGTATTAATAACGATGAAACCCCCTTGAACTTATAAATAGGCAAGTTAAACACATTAAAAATTTTACCTTTGTGAGTATTTGAGATTAACAAAGTTGAGAACAAGTGAATACTAGATCCAAGAAAAAAAATCTAGAGCCGAGCAAAGTGAATTTGTTTTCACAGTAACCTACAAAGGGCATTGTAAATTTATAAATAGGTATTGCAATTTTGGTTATGGGAAAGAAACATAAGAGTAGTGTCAAAAGTTACAGGTAGTAGGTTACAAAATTCTAACATTAGAGGAAATTCAAGCTTGAAAGGCTGAAGTAGTTAGTTGTAACCATGTCTTTATTTGGGAACATTGGATGACTATGCATCAACCTTTAGGAACCTAGGAGGGTGATGCAGCCTAAGAAAAAGGCCTAAAGAACTAAACCATGACCTATGATACTAGAGGAAGAAGAGGTACATTAAGGAGACATAATTCTTATTAGGAAAGGGACTCTAGAAGAACAAGTTCAGTACATGAAGGAAGAAGAAATAAGCATGAAAAAACAAAGAAGGCTCCATCATCCCCTCCCCTACCTCTATTAATTAAGGAAATGCAGTAACCAGAATCGATGTTACATGTAGATAATTGGGTCTTCAAGGTTTCCACTTACAAAATCTTTGATTATAATCATCATCAACCTAGAAATGAGGTTGAACTTCAAAATGACTACCAGGTCGAGTGCCAGAACGCCAAGAGCCAGGTGTTGTTTGATCTTAAGATTTTCAACTAGTTGGATGCTGTAGGGTTTTTATAGCTCTTTAATTTACCATACTTTAGAAAACCCATGGAGGCAACTCAATTACTTCTCTCATACATCCATGAGGACTACATTTACTTCATCAGGTGTAGTATGAAGGTCACGCTTGAGAGAATAAGCAAGGTCATGGGATTGTAATGCTCAAGGTTGACTGTGGTTGATGACTTGGCAAACACTGAGGAGATTCAAAGGACTACCATGAAGCTTATGTACTAGAAGCAGACCCATGCCATGCACATCAATAACCTATAGGATTATGCCCTTCAAGTTGTGATACGAATCGTTATGCCAAGATCGATGGGATCAATCTATGGAAAGAGGTTGACATGGTGCACCTCTATATTTACCACCAAGTCACTCAGGGACTAAAATACAATTGGGCTGTATATTTTACCCAAAATATCATAGAAGATATGGAGAAGACCCATCGGATGCGTAAGTAGAGGCTCCCATGAGTGGTATTCCTTCTCTTAATGGTTTTTGATAAAATCAACATGCTAGATTATAGCTAAGGAATGTTAAAGTGGGTATACCCTCCCACCCACAAGTACCCTACTAAATGCTATGAGGAATTCACATGTCCTCAATATATCACCCCATCATACAAAATCAAGATGAGATGTTGGTTCGATAGGATGAAGGTAGTGTCTGGGAATGAGTGGCACATCCCAAAGGACTTGCCCCCTTTGGTTGTTGAGCAAGCCCAGTTTGTTGTCAATAAACACTTCTCCCATGCACACATTAGGATGAACAATTCCAGAGAACTCTCTGTATGGTTAAAGTTACCATATGCCTTTTCAACATGGTACTTTTTAGACTCCGTGAATCGGATATACGATGCATAACCCATTATCTTGAAAGTTTAAAATATTGATATGGAGATTCATACTCTTCAAAATATGTTCATCTATCTAGGCAAGAAGGCATACTAGGAGAATACAGACTTGATGGATATAAAGGTAAAGTAGATAATGGTGGTTGAACAAGTGCACCACTTGTTCTACATGTTGCAGCCCCGAAAGGATCCCTAGACTAAAGACCCTTAGGAGAATATCTCAAAGTCACCCCCATTAAAGAAGAAGTAACCAGAGGTTGGTGCTAGCACAAGTGGACAACATGCTCCATAGAAGAGGCATAAGACTACCTAGACCCCTCAACCAAGCCCCACACCTTTGCACCCATCTCCACCTCACCTTTCTCCATCTCCACTGCACCCTTCTCCATCACACCCTTCTTCTCCCCAACCACCTTCTCCTAACAGTTTGATATTTGGTAGTCCTTTAACTTTTTCCTTGATTCTTTTGATTTTCTGTGTCATTTCAGGATTCCATGGGATTGAGTCTTTTCTTAACCTTTTCTGTAGTATTTTCCTATCTTTGGCTTGATCTTTATAGAATTAAGAGCAGTAATTCAGAGATCCAAGGAATCTATGTGATTAGGTGTTGTCTTTTATTTCATCTGGAAATCTTTCTAAAGACTAGAAAATATGGGGTTGTAATGCAATCTTATTTTGACATATATTTAACCCAAGAAATTCAATCTTTGTCTTATCTATCTCCATTTTCTTATCACTTAAAACCAACCCTTTCTGGTGACAAAGATCAGTAAATTCTTTCAAATGTATAAGATGACTATTTAAATATTTTTAAAGAAATAATATATCATCAATATTGATCCAAAACTCAAAATTTTTGATTGAAATATATTTCAAGAACACAAAAATAACACAGTAACAATGAATTCTCTGAGAAGAGATGTTTTATTACTCAAGATCGCAATACAACTATATGCTTATCTCTGGGAAGAGATGTCTAATTTCGATTTTGGGTTACATATTTATTTATACACATTTTTAAATTAGGAGGAGGATGTGGAAGTTCACCAATATCGAGGGAGATTAAGTGGTTCAACTTCCATGATTTAAAACAATACAAAATTTGAGAAATTACTATTTTTAGATTGCACTACTAAAATTGAAATTTGGGGCACTTACATTGGGTTTTTGGGAGTCAAAAACCATTGAAAAAATCTCAATTCCATCTCACCACATTCTCCTCGTTCTTAGCTTTCCAATGGTTCAAATGGGGAGTCAATTGGAACTACGGTGCAAAAGTTATGGCTCCTGGAAGTTTCATCATCAATTGGGGTAGAACCGTCACCTGAATTGTCACTTGAATTGTTTCCCAGATCATTGTGTATGAGCACCCTACTCAAACATGAATACATAATTTCATACTATAATTAATAAATAATCAAGTATAAGATTATACCACTCGAGTATACCCTTGATTATACTTCATAATAATAATTAGATGAAAACATAAACTCTAGACACACAACCTGATGCACTATTTTATTTTAGAAATATATAATCACTTGCACATGAAATACTCTCACAAAATATACTTTACATAAGTTTTCATCTTTACATGACATTACAAAATTTGACTCTACCGACATGTTTGCATAATACTACTGTGCTACATATTACTATTTGTCTCTACTAGCCCTCTAATCAAAGACATAATATAGGTTTAGATCATATATTTATATCACCAAGGATATAATATTAATCAAACAAAAGTATAATAACATTACCATAGAAATGTCTATCTTTATTATAGTTCACACAAATGTAAAGTGATATTCCAAAAACTATAAAACACTAGTCATCCATTTAAACTTTATGTACATCTATTTCCAAGCATGGTCATCATATGACAATGGTTTACAAAGATAAATATTCATATCCCAATCTACTATTTCACAAAAGCTCACCAATTAATCTGGCACAGATTAAAGGATCAAAATAAGCATGTTAAAAGTCATCATCGACATTATCATCATGAGAACACAACATAATCTAAAGTCAATTGTTTTCATTGATTGTTTTGATCATGATATAACAATAAATATAATGGAGATCTCTGAACAACTCAAGGCAACTCTAATTAGATGGTGTAGATATGTTGGTTGGCCTCAACATTCAAGGCATATATTACCTTCATAATTCTTAATTTATATGATTGAGTCTAGTATTCTATAAGGAAGATATGAGTATGACATTCCGTTAGTGGACACATGCTTTATATTTATTTAAAGAGGGTAAATACGATGCTAAAATATGTTGTGTAAGAAGTTCCCTCATTATGTCAATCAAGATGCTAAAGTTTACTAAGTAGAGTATATAGAGTATTCCGACATTGATTTCGGATACAAATCACTTTATGATTCTACTCGTATGGTGATCTTTATAAGGATCTCATGATAACCATGTTCAGTATTAAAATGCAACTCGATTTGAAACTGTAATACAGAAATCCGAGGCAAAAATAAAGTTCCAATGAACATTCAATCTTACATTAAAGAAGAAACATAGTTTCCTTTACTAATTTCACACACACACACACACACACACACACACACACACACACACATAAAGATGCCATTTTATATATTTCAAATATATTTATATAAATAAGGACGTGTCCATCTAATATGTATAGCTTGAAAAAGAATGCTACATTAATACAATTTGATAAGATTCTTTTTACATTCAAATCGTAGACCATGTACATATTTTATATATTTTGTTTAATTCAGTCCATATATATTTTTGTTATATAGGTATATGCACTTCTACACCTACTTTACTCATGTTATTGCTGATTTGTAACGTGCATTTAACACCTATATATACATATTGCACAAATACAGAATAGGTATTGATTAAATACACATCTATTATATATAATGCTGCTAAAAAATTATGCAATGAAGTCACAATAAGTACCTTTTAGCTTTAATAAAATTATCAATTTCATTCTTAACCAATGCGTAGTCTTACTATAATAAAACACAACCTAAAGTTTCAACGCTATTCCCTTCTGGTGAAATGTTGACCATTAGTGTAAAATGCAATTCCTTATAGTGGAACACAAATTTTTATGTCTATACAACGTAGTCAGAATATAACTAAAGCATTGCTCTTTAACGTAGCCTATATATGAATTAACACGTAGTTAACAAATTGGTTCTACTTGTTTACACTCAGACTTTAATAAATGATACTCTTGCAATTATATATGTTGGTTTAGATTGGAAAGACACAGTCATACACTCCTTTAAACATGATGCAGTTGTCATATGTAATTATGACGCTGACTAAAATAAAAAATGCAGTTCATAACTATAGTGAAACGCTGCTAGCATATAGTTCTACAATTCTCTTGGAATTAAAACGTTGCTCAAGGTATTATGCAGCTTATATATGAAACACTGCCCAACTTAAATGAAATGCAAACTTTCAAAATGGAATGTAGACCTTAAAAATAAAATGCAGGATTACATAGTAAAACACGTCTATATAGTAAAACGCAGGTCTATATAGGTAAGACAACCTATACCAAAGAATGCCACTTGTTTATTAAGACTCAAGGAATATATACTATCAAATTTGCTCGGTTTCTATATTAAATTTGATTTTTAATAAAAATCTGGGTTGTGTATGCATTGAAATATTAAAATCATAACCATATTACATACAATAATGTAATTTGCAGTACCAACCTTATAAACTGATTGCTTGTCTGATCAACATGCCTTTCTTTTTACTTTTCCCAAAACTTTATTTGAAAAATCCTCAGATTCTTATCCTTCTTTCTCCTCCCTTCTTTTAAATGCTTTCCATGAATTTATAAAATTATCCTCTTCTTCCTCTCCTGCACCCTTCTCTTTGCATGATATTCTTCTCTAAGTTCCCTATCCATGCATGGCCTTTTTTTCAATTTACTAGCTGCAGATTATCTCACCTCTAAGGCTGTACACTCCCTTAACTCAACTTTCTTAATTAATATTTAAAACATTCAATTTGTTTATTTTTAAACACTACGTCATATTTCCCTATGTTATCTCAACACAAGACTAAGTTGACTTAATTAAATAAAGATATCTACTTTCACTTTCAATTCAGTCTCATGCATGTCTTAAAAAGACTAAATTTAGCTCAACTTACTCTATGTTAGCCTTCCAGAATAAAATTATTTGAAAACAATTAAAATAAAGGTAATTGTTTATTTAACAAATATATAAATAGTTTTCTAATTGTTTTCAAAATAAGACAATTGAATAATTATTTCTTATTCACATATAGCAATTAAATATTTATTTTTATAATTTATTCTTGAAAATCAAGACATTTAAATTAAAAGAATCTAATGTAATCAAAAACTAAATCTACATATAAATATAATCATAAACTATAATTCCTTAACTACGCACTAATATTTTATGCATATAACATTTAAAATTTAATGTGCATGTGTTTAGGGTCACTAGCAATTCCTCTCTCATCCCATCTAGTTCATCTTGTTTGTTGATGCTCTCCCTCGTCATGCTCTGAAGGTAGGATCAATCTTGCATCCACCTCATAACAAGTAAGTAGTTAGTCTGGGTCATCATATATATCAACAAATGATGCATAACTTACTAACATATATCCACAATGTACAAAATAATAAAATACAACTATCACATCATGTATATTAATCAATAATATTACTGTCCCATAACAGTATATGTCATAAAGCTCAAATCAAAGCAATTGTAATAAACTAATAACCATATTAATCCATGGATTCAAAGGTTATAAATCATAGGGTGAAATTAGAATGTAACATGTGGCGAAAAATTGCTTGGAGCTCATATCGAGTACTTGGTGTGGGGTACAGAAGCACTAGATGCATTGTGAGAGCGTGTTCGAGACCTCTTAAGCACGTGAATAATTCGAGGCTTCGGTGCAATAATGGTATCATCCCCCAAGGTGTGGGAATCTTTCACTCCTTGGGATGAACCTTTGGAGAAGGCTAACTTCCTTCTATTCTAAGTGCATCTGGTTTATGACCAGCACACAAACCTACAAAGAACAGAAAGAAAATCTATTGCTAATGCTAAACCTAAACTCAACAAAGGAACAAGGGAGAGAGAGGGTGAGGGGTTTGCTGAAAAAAAAAGTGGTGATGCACCAAGAAAAGAACGAGCACCCCTACAACCTTAAAGAACAAGAAGTAATTGTAGAAAATGAGAAACTATTATATAGTCCCCAAATGGACACTACTTACATAAGTATTTCACATGGAGGTGCGGGAATACAATGTAAAAATATGAGGATGATAAGCGGTCCACAGATAGGGCACACATAGACCTGAGTGCACACAAAATACGACCTGCAAGAGAGAGCCAAGTTCTACATGGGTGCGAATGGATAGACAACAAAGCAAGGAAAAATGCGTCCACAAACAAAGATCAACAACCATTAAAATACACACAGAATGCAAGAATCATGGAGAGAGATAAACTCAATTTTTTCATTAGTCGCTAGGTTTAGGTAACAAAGGGCTCAAGGAAGACAAATCTTAGTAGCATTTGTGCCTAAAAAATATGCACACTATACAATGAAAGACTCGACTTTTATAGATACAAGAAGCCCATAGGTCATTAATTACATTCAAGAAATACATATGAGAAGATTAAATAGTAGTTAGAGCCCAGGCTTATTAAATTCCATTTACAATTTGGATGTGAAGGTAGTTGGAGGGATTCTTTAGGATCTATTGGACATCATGCCCTATCATTTGTTGCAGGTCCCCATGCTCACGTGACTAACGAAATTAAATGCTCATATCAGAGGGTGGTTGAGATTTGCATTGAGATTCATTCTTTGGCCATGCTCTTTTGTCTTATTAGTTGTCAGTTCAATCATTATGTCAATCAGAGCTAATCGCTTCTGATTCTATGAATCAGATCAGATTTATTATTTTGGGCAGAGTCTGACACTTGACAGTTATTGCTTAATCACCCATCTAAGTGGCTTTCACTGCAAATGAGCACTAATCTCGAATAGGCACTGGGCCGCATTATCCAAAGTACCTGCACAGTAGTCCCAACTCTATTTTGGACATGCACACTTCCTTGTGCCCTTATCTTTGAGCATTTGTCCTTGTGCATAGATCCTTGCAAAGGCCAAAACCTAAGCAAAGCATGGAATCTTGATTCCTTTTAATCTAGCCTCCTCGCAAACTCCCTGTGAACTTTGAGGAATCATACTCCATGAAGCATTGAGTTGTGTCTGGGGGTAGTCTTTCTCCTTGCACGCACAACCATTGTGTTAGATGAGTTCAAGATCATGGTGACTTGAAAGGTCAATAAGCTTGTTGTGTTAAGTTGGAATTTGTCCTTCAACAAAAAATATGAGCCGTAAATACCAACCAACTACTTTTCTATGTAACCTTCTTATGCCAAATATCTCTAATCTACACGTTTTAAAATTATTACTATGACATTAACTGAGATGTTTGGGTTGTTTGATTTCTTTGTGATTTTTGGGGATATTATTGGTTGAATAAATTGATCTTTTTGTAAGGATTATTTTTAATATAAAAACGAGGGATCTATGAATCCTCTTTTTTTTTTTTTTGTTACCGATGATTCCATTCTAGTAATTGACAAGACACTTCTCCCTTACAACAATGTCAAATCAAATGAATATGAATATAAAATTTAATTTAAATGAAATATGCTACTGTAATCTCACAAAGATCCCCCATCATAGTCACTCGGGGAACCTACTAATCGCTAAGCATGGCTTTTGTTTAGATGTATTCCATTGATGAAATATATTGGTGTGTATAAATATTAAAATGTACTTACCCAGTCACATCTTGACAAGTAAAACTCAAGTATTGATATTCTAATACATAGTTATTGGTACTCCAAAGATTAAATTTTAGTTACAGGGTTAAAAAATATATTTTATGATCTCCCATAATAAAATTGGTCATATCTTAAAATGTATAATAAATCAAACCTTAAAACTTTAATTATAAATAATTAAGACGACATATTAAAAAAGATAAAAATTTCGGAGTCTAACACTACTACTAGAACCTTTTCCCTACCTATATAAAATATTATTATACGAGCACTTGTACAATGAAACCACTAGAAGCGAAAATCACTTCAACCCCTGGCCCAACTTGGATTTAAAGAAAGGTGTGTTTTATTTTGTTTTTGGTATAAAGTATCTTTGTTTGTCATGTAGCCCTAACAGTCAAAGCGTATCTTTAGGATTAAGTGGGATGTATGAGCTGGCTTCAATAACTTCCCTGTTAAGGATTAATGGGTGTGGGACGCCATTCAAAACAGGCTAAGTTTCCTGATAAGGTCTTGATAAGGATCCCTGGAGTCTCTCCCACATGAGATGACAATTGTTTTTTGGTTGGCTTTACTGTGATTTTCAAGCACCCAAGGACCATCATGCTGACCCATAAAAGGGACACTTCGAAAAATAGATCAATTGGGAACAGTTAATGAGATTAAGGGCAGTTCAGAGTCCAGGCTAGTAAAAACAGTTCAATTCCTTTTTTTTAAGTTTTTTTATGTTGGAGACTGCACCTAAGGAACAGTATGTGACATATGGTTAAGAGGACAATAAGTACTGTTTCTAAATAGGATAGAGTGTGTGTCACACTTTAAAACACCTTTTCATGTTTCACATTGCTTGAAGTATTAGATATTTAGATGCAATTATGATTGCAGTTTCGTGGGATTGATTTGAAGAAGGCCTACTTTTTCTCCTTAAATTGAAATTTTGCATTTCCGGTTGCATTTTCAGGCGATTGATTAGTTTTTTAAGAGATCATTTTTTCCATCGCTATCGCATCCACATTTTCAAATGATTGATTTTTTATTATAAAGATATGATTGTTTCCTTCAAGCTGAGATTTTTCCCATTAGAATGTGAATCTAGGACTAGGAAATCATTGCATAGAGTTTGCATGTAGGACTAGAAGCTCTTATGTGATAGGGACGGTTTTCCTGGTGTTTTATACTATCAGAAAATTGGGTTATGTAGATTTTCCCTACTGGAGTTTTAGAGCTGCAAAGCCATGTTGGGATTGCAGTTGAGTAAGTGGCGAGCAATCAGAGTCCTCCTGCTTTGTCTCACTTTGTTTATTTTGATTTGCAACATTTGGAATCCACAGAGTGCATGCAGTCAAAGGATTGTCCTTTTTGCAAGAAGGAGCATTCTTTTTAGTGGAAAAGCTTTGCACATGTAAGTGGAATTTGTATTAAGAATATTTTGTTATTGCTCAACGCTGTGTGAGAATTCACCAACTCAACCTATTGATGACAATATCTAGAGATTTTCTTTGGAGAAGCTTTCTGTGGGTATTGAAAATTCAGTTTTTGCAATAGTACAGAAGTCTTGATTCCTTATGGGATTGAGACTGAGTAGAAGGAATGAATTTAACATTTCAAAATGTAACAGTCAAAGTCGTTATGTAGGAGAATGGACAGACCCTACTCGAAAGGTGTTGACGTAATTCAAAATCCAATTGGGGATCCTCTGCATGCTGCTGATCCACTTATTTCTAAAGAAGAATTCACATTTGAAGCAAATAGTGCTCCTTTCAATAGTTGTCATGCATCTACTATTGTTGAGGTGAGTTGAGTGTTTATTAATTTATTCACATATTATTGACTCCATTACTTTCCCAATTTATTCATATTATTGATTCCATTAGCATTCCTTTGACTATGCATTCCAATTAATTTGTCTATGAAGAATTAGGTATACTACTAATTTGAGGGGAAAAAGCATACAAATAAAGTTATTATTTTCGTCAGATCTGACTAAAGAGATATTGGACTGGTTCTACAGATTGAGCCAAACCATCTATTAGTTGCATATTTTGGAGGGAGTTATGAGGGCGCCCCAGATGTAAAGATATGGTTGCAAAGGTACAAGGTGTGTATTGGTTTTTCTACGCATTTAGAGTGATTACGAATGCTATTGATTTTGAATGTATTAGCACAGGAGGGTATTTGTCAGTCACTGAACCCAGTCACATCTTTTATTTGGGGCAGAGGTACATACCGACTATTAATTTCTGGTTTCAAATTTGACAAAAGTTCGTCTTCTTTTCAAGAATAATCCAAAATGGAAACCTAAGGATTATCATTTTTCCAATGAGTAAATGGGACCTAATTTCCCCTTGCTCAGGATACCCTGGCAATGCCTTGTTGCTTGGACATGAACATGATACAGATCCTCTTTTGTTGTTGTTAAGATAATTCTGCATATGGTGTCATGACCTGTATCTTGTATAAGCAAACCATGTGATTCCATAAAATTACTATTATATTGTGTGCGCAAGTTATATATTTTCCAAGAATAGATCTGATATAAAATGTACATAGAGTGATTTACTGTCAAATAATCTACAATGACAGGTCAAAGCACAGGAGGAAAAATATTTCTATCGTGCATTCCTAACATATTAGGATTTAGCGGAAATGCACAGAATTGTATGATTCTACTGGTGACAATGTGAGAGCCTTTTTAGGAAGAAACTATTCATGGGATATCACTGCCTTCAATAAATTATGTATGCATTAGATCAATGGTTCAAAGTTTTTTAAGTTGAACAATCTACTAGTTACTCTTGTTTCTCCTTAGCTTTACATTTTCGTTGATGCAAAAATAATGATGAGAGTGAAGCTTCCTTTCTTCAATTATTTATGGAAAAGAAGTAAGCCTTGTAAATTATTGTGCATTCAGTTTTCCTTAAGCCTCTCATATCATATGTTCAGAGAGTTCTATTGACTATCACTTCATTATATTCTCTCACAAAGTATTGCATGATAAAATTCAAAAAGCATCCGGACATCATTGTTATTCCTTTTCAGGATGGTATCTGGAATGCTCCAGAGGTGGTAGATGAAGAACCTGATGTGCCAATGTGGAATCCAGTTCTTTTTAAACTTCCTAGTGGGGAATTGCTTCTATTCTACAAGATTGGTCAAGAGGTACAAAAGTAAGTTGTTTTCCATGCTTGCAGTTTACTCTTTCTGTATAATGCTAAGCAGTTTCCTCTAGAGTTGATAATATTTAGATGAAATTTAATCAAGTTTCAGATTAGACTGATTTACAAGGGATTCTTGCCCTTTTAACCCATTTGGAGGAGGAAGAAATATGCTGCAAACAAAATGCTGCTAGCTCATCCATGCCAATCGCAAAGTAAAAAAAAATAATTAACCAAGCATGAGCTGAGGCAGAATCATTAAGAGATCTTACATATGATCACTCCTAGATGACACCATATAGACAATTCTTATTTCCACCAGAAAGAAAATGATAAATGAGCATGCTGTATGCACACCCTACAATTGCCTTTAAAAGTAGAGAGATGTGTAAAACAAAGAACCCTCCAAATTTGAGTCACACCCTACAATTGCCTTTAAAAGTAGAGAGATGTGTAAAACAAAGAACCCTCCAAATTTGAGTCGTAAATGGACTTCTATTGTTAAATAAGGTGAAACTTGAAACAAAATGTGGCTGTATAGCAATTGATCCTTGATTGCAATCGTGGAGATATCTTAAAAGTTAGAAAACCAGCAGACTCAAAATATTGCTTCTAATTATGTTCATTCCCTTTTCAACGGTCATCAAAACAAGAGTGCTGCATTGGTCTGTTATGCAAGATTTATGCTTCCTGTCTGCCATTGGTTCATATGATATCATAACCATCAATCACACCTATGCCAATCATCAGCATGCTCTACAGAAAACCTTGATCAATTGCAAACCATGGAGTCTATATTGCATTATTACCGAAACCGAAGAACCCATATTAATAATGATGTTTATTAAACATACTATTTCAGATGGAGTGGATGTATGAAGAGATCAATTGACAAGGGAATGTCATGGTCAGAAAGAGAACAACTTCCACCTGGAATTCTAGGCCCTTCCAAGAATAAGGTGCTGAGACCATACATGATAAAATAGGTTCACTTTGCATATTTAAATCCCTATCAATTGGGGTTTTTCATGTCTTGGTTATCTGCATCTTTTCAGCCTCTTCTGTTGGATGATGGGCGCTTACTGTGTGGCTCCTCAGTTGAAAGTTGGAATGCTTGGGGTGCGTGGATGGAGGTTAGTTTCATCAGCTTTCTCTGGCAGAAATTATTCCAGATATTTCAGTAGCAGTTAATTTTAAAAACAATGTGCATGTTTGTACAAACAGTTTCTGTGCAGAAATGTTGACATAAAATGGGTCATGTGACGAAGGCCACACAGGATTCAGGTTACTCGTGGAGAAAATATGGGCCTATATACATTCCTGGAGTTCCAATGAGTGTAATTCAACCAGTACCCTATCTGACTGCAAAGAAGACAATACGTATGTTGCTTCGTTCAACAGAGCAGATTGGCAAGATTTGCATGGCAGAATCGTCAGATGGAGGCATTAGCTGGAGCTATGCTAAACCAACTGTGCTTATGAATCCAAATTCTGGTAGCTATCAGCATAGCTGCATAATTCACATTGAAAATGAACTTGAGGGCCATCTAACATATAATTCAGCATTATATTAAATGACAAAAAGCACCTAGAGCTTTCCTGAATTTTAGATGACTAACAAAATATCCAATGCACTTCTTTCAAACAGGCATAGATGGTGTAAAACTGCATGATGGAAGAGTTGTACTTCTCTACAACACAATATCGCGGGGAGTACTCAAAGTTGCTATATCAGAGGATGATGGGGATTCATGGAAGGACTCTCTTACACTGGAGGATCATGAAGAAATGGAGTTCTCATATCCAGCTGTGATTCAAACTATGGATAATCTTGTTCATGCAACTTACACCTATAACCGCACACAGATGAAGGTAGGTCTACTCAGACTGTGAGACAACTTATTCACTAATTTCTTGGTTGAATGACAATTCCTAAGCTAACAGGCATGCTTGCTTTTCACAGCATATAGTGCTTCAAACGACAGCACTTCTATGATCCAAAATTTTTCTTATCTCAAATTCAACGATCGGTCTGACAGGTTCAGAGAGCAAGATGCATTTACATATCTACTTATTTTCTGTACAAATTTATGCATCAACCAAAGAATTGTGCCTGATCGTATGTGATAAGCAGAGCTCTAGTGCAATTATTTAATATATTTCTTCCTTTCATCATTGGTGGATTTTTTCTGAAATTCAATTACATTCATGTCTGTAATTGTAAAAGATTGTAAAATGTTTTTCCCAAATGACCTACTCATCAGAATCGTATCATATCAAGACAAAGTGAGATGGAAGCTAAGGGAACTGTACCGGGCTTCCTGAAGATCAGGGAGACAAATAAGCGTGCACGTGTGCTTTCTTCTGCTGGGGTAATCATTTGTAAGAAACTCTGAATGGGATCAGAGGCAACAAAAGAAAAGTCCAAACATGATTTTCTTATTGGTCATCAATTAAATTTCACACAATGTTTTGACAATCATGAGACAGGAAAATACAAAAACAAATCAATCTTGAACAAGAAGGCTGTTTCCATAAAAGGCAGAGACTAAAATATATTTAAATGCACTCTCTATCTTGCCTTCAAATAATTATCTAGTCTACCATTGTTTGCAGCCCAATCCCGATGTTTTGTGGTCGATATTCTTTAATAGATTTGAGTATTATTTCAGCGAGAGATTGAATCTTCTGATGGAATACATACTTGAGACTCTTTTTCTAACTTCTATTTTTAAGGAGGATTCCTATTAATTTGTGGCCATTGCCAAAATGCTATGCAAATGCAGTAACAAAAACAAGACAAAACCTGCTGACAAGAGAGCATTGAAACAGTTGAAGATCAATCCAAATTATGTCACCATATAGACCAAACATACACAATACATCGAGATTTGTAAGCTCCTTTTTGTAAGTAAAAGTTCATAGTTTTGTTGAAGAAAATTTAGAAGTGATTGAAAAAAGTTTTGGTTTACTCTTTGTAAATTTACAAGAATAGGAAATATGCACACAGAAATGTAGATAATATAAATGCCCAAAAAATGGTTCATGAGTGTTATCCTCGATTTTGGAGGAGATATCACAAATTCAATTATTCTGACTTGTGATGGATTTCTCTATCAGGTCATTTGTGAATTGTATGGAGACTTTAACTTCAGAATCTCAGATTTAGGTCGATGTATAATTCAATACATGGGAGACTGGTATACCAAGAACCCTGATTATACCTATATTAGGGCCTTTGAATAAAGTGGTCAGTCTTACCGTTTTCCCAGGTATACAACAAGATTATGCTAATGGAATTTGCTCGGAAAACACTACCTCTGCATAAGCACATATCAGAGAAAAACAAGAAGCACTCCCCTGTAAAGAACCCCATCAAAGTGGGTATAATGAATGCAAAGATAAAAACTTGTGCAGAAAATATAAGTATTAACTTGGAACATTGTAACTTTCAGACAGAGGATCAGCTGGGTAAATTGTACGCACACTTGCCACATTATTGTCATATGAAAATTGAGCATGTAAAAGGATATGAGAACTTCTGGGCTAATTGTGAGAGTGATGTCCATGCTAAAAGGAGAAAAGGAGGAAAGATCACTCCCCCATCTTTATTAGGTTCAGATAATGATGGCAAGGATTCCAGCATTGATGAAGAAAGGGGGTATGATAATCAGTTGAGAACGTTGGAAATCCTGTTTGAGAAGAAATGGAAACAACTGAGTCACAAGACTTATCAACCCAAGAAGAGCTTGCAGATTAGCAAATTGATCAAGGACAGAATACACAGGCTCATGTAGAGCCGTTGGTTGATGAGGAATTTGTATTAAAGGATTTTTTAAGGCAGAAACAGAGAAGACAACCACCATTGCTAGAGTTGAAGCCACTACTTGCAGATAAGCATCTTAAACAGAGGAAAACCTTCACTGATATCCATTTTTATTCAAAAGTAGATAATCTGAGAGGGAAAATAGGACCAGGAGATTATGATGGCTCCAAAGTATCCTATCTGTTGCTCAGCTGGGGAGGAGAAGATCCAAACTACCCAAATAAATTGTAGATGCAAACAAAGCTAGTGGGAACAATCTGAAATAAAATGGAACAATTATAGCTGAGAATAAAGCCTTGAATTTTTTTTAAAGCGATTGAACCAGCTATCAACATCAATCCCATAACCTTTTAGCATCCACTACAACAGTTTTAGAAAGAAACTGAGTCAACAACACAAGCGCACAAGTTTACAGCCATTGGCAGGGCTTTATAACAATTTTCTGAAGTGATCTGTGATGAACATGTTGTTCAAGTGTTCAAGTAGTCCTGGGAAGCCTGAGGAATTTTACAAGTCACCAGAGATGACACTAATGACCTTTGAGAAAAGTGTCATATGGAATTGATCTCGATTGAAGATTTCTTAGCACAGGAAATCTGGGCATTGTGGTATGCCTCTGTTCCAGACTTGTCTATTATGATATTGGAGGGTGGAGAGTTGCTCTGATGCAAAAGAGACTTGTCTTAAAGCAATCTGTTGAAGCCCTGGAAAAGTATCTGGACCTATGGTACAGCTTCCAGAAAAATATCAACTGGCATGTCATGGATCATAAGGTCTCCCCTTGTGAATAAAAATGGAGTAACAAGAGACGAAGAGGATATATTCAAGGAAGTTGAACAAAATATCAAAAAACAATCTGCTCATCATTTCAGCACCAAACATCAATGTGGATAATAAATTAAGTCATTGTGTCTACCAACACATGGGACAATTCCATGGTGCCTTAAATAAAATCAAACCCAATGCTTGCAAGATTGATATAGCACAATTGGAACCTTACTTTCATGTGAGTAGCACCAATGGGGTGGACTCCACAGTGGTACGAGAGGCAGCTGAGAAATTACAGTCTCACATCATGTCTAAGTCATCTACCAATTGTGATTTAAAAACTGGAGGATTGTAGCAGCCCTCATCAAAGATAAAAATGACAAGCTAGTTACTAAACTGTTCTGTGATACCACAGATGATTGAATGCAACTGTTCTGAAATAGCATAGATGATTTAATGCAACTGTTCTGTAATAGTACAGATGATTGAATGTACAATGAGATTGGCAATATGTGACTAGGAAAAGGGGATTTTACCCTGAAAGAATATATTTGTCTTTGATATAAGTTATTGTGATGTTATGTTCTTGACGAACAAAATTCTTGTTTTACGCAAAAGCCAATTTCTATCCAAAAAAATTACAATTTTTTTTCCCCAAAAGCCAAATTCTGTCTAAAATTTTAAGCCTCTTGTTTTGGAAGACATGCAAATCTCATTGTATCATGGCTCAGCATTTTGTTGTATTGGTGTTATGAATGATAGAGACATGAAGGTTATCTTTTTTTGGAAGGCCTTCGTACTTAATGCCATTATTCTGCTGTTAATGTGGTTATTTATTCCTTCTGACTTATCTGGTACTTATATCACTATTCAACTTTGCTATTTTGGCAAACACTAATGTCGCTCAAATACCTGGTGTACACAATACTGTAAATTCCTTCCAAATAGTTTGGAATGAATCTATTCTATTCCTTTTATTTGCGCCAATTTAGGCACTTCGTATTTTGATTATAGGTACTTCTAACTATGTCGCTCTCCAATTTTGTTTCTTCTTGTTGTAATTAGAATGGGTGCACCCATGGTGAAAGCCAAAAAGTATCTTTCATTTGTGCTGTGTACATAATGTTTGTTTCTGATTGATACAAAGTTCAAAGTTCAAATCTTTCTTCTATTGCTCTCGTAGAGAAATACACTGCCCCTGAAGACGCATTTGGGGGATAACAAAGACGACTATAAATATTTTGCTCCTCGTAGCAGTGGGATTACATCAAAACATACAGCCTCTGAAGTCATTCAAGTCTCAAGATATATTTCAGGGATAACACAGGATTATGAAGATTTAGTTACGCACTCATAACCAAAAAACTCTGCACACAGTCATCCTGCTATATATTTAACATACTGTTGAGGCCAGTCAGCATTCCCATAAAAATACTTTTGCTCAATCTGCAAGTGGGTGTACATGTAAAATTTACCCGATTTTTGAAATTGTTCACTTCTGCTGATTTAGTGGCCTTTATTTTAGCTCTGTTATATGCCCATTCTTAAAATCTTTTGTCTACTCTCATGATGAAATCAAAGATGAAGCTTGCATCTTTGAATGTAAAGATCATTATAAATAAATATCTCGTTCAGCAATTACAAAATAAATTGTGAGCCTTCAAGAATCCCTTTTGACAAGATACATCTTCCAAATTTGTGGACGTAATGAATCCAGAATTTCTTCTGTCTAACATTATGGATTGTGGAAGTTTGAAGTCTTCAATATAAATAGTGGTTATAGAGAAAGCTACGTGCTTTTTTAATTTTTAAGTCATTAGGGTTGAACTTTGGAATTCAAGTTATCCCTTTTGCTTCTTTCATGTGTTGAATTCCCCTGAATTCAATGGTTTATTCCTTCGTCATAAGAAATAACTGATTATGTGGTATGGAACGATAACACCTGTTATCAAAAGTGGTGACTTTGTGAGCAAATATGCACGGATAAATTTGGGTGCTTGTAAAAGGCTTTCCAGGCATTACTTGAATGAGATGAGATTTGTATGCTTTAAAGCGTTTCGATACATTTTCCTGTTTTATCCTTACATTGTATATGCCACTTTTCTCCATGCTTTATTCTTACTTCGTAAAAAATAGCAGCAAAGTTGAGTGCATGCACTCTTATTGAGCAGTTGATTTGTGAATGTTAAAATTATTGTTCCTCTGTAATTTGTGTGCACTTTCAATTGTTTATGTTCTCCAATTGTTGGAGTACGAGTTGATTTTTTTCTAGCAAAATTGACCTTTTGCAATAGGTATTATGCTATTTTATTTAATAAGAATGAGCCACCCAACATTTTGCAATCCTCTCTCCTTGTTATTGTAAAGTGGTATATGGGCTCTTCTTCCAAATCCATACCCTCATAAAATATGCATGGCAGTGGAAATTGGAATAATGCCATATGTTACACTTATGCCTGGTTATTATAAATAATAATGCTGAAAGTTCTACACTAATAGTAATGTCATCTGTCTAGTTTTTTCCCATGATTTTAAAATTCTACACCTGAGCTAACAACAGTAATTTGTTGGAAAAAAAAACTCCTGCCACATGTCCTAAAATTTCCTCTGCTTTTCCTAAATTGTAGCCCAAGACTAACAGAAGCCCAATGGCATCCCATTGATAGACAAAGACATCCCCTTGTTGCAGGCTTTACAACCAAATACTGTGACAACTTGCTTTTTACAGAGCTCAACGCCACAAGCACTTGCTTAAAAAGAACAGTTAAGAAGATTTCAACAACCACGCATGAAAAGATTAAGATTCATACAGAGAATGATCTGCATGAAACCCAAATGGCAAACACATGTTCCCCATTTTGTTATCCTGTATTCGCTTGTGAAGGCTCATTTGGGCTTTTGAGTTTCATTTTCTCCATCTCTAATTTTATTTCTTGATCATAACGGCCAAGCAAAAAACTAATCTCTAAGAACAAATGTTATGGTGCAAAATCACTTTGCCGAACATGAATATACATATAATTATCAGTTGTACCAAAGGTGCAAGTTATCGCAGAAGGGATGTTTCTTTAATTTTTTATTTTGAAATGGAGTGTTATGTGGTGGATCAATATTAATTAAAATAAATGTTAATTTTTTTTATTGATTTTATTCAAGGATTTTACAATTTTTATATATTTGTATGGTAAAGTTTTTGTATTCATTCTTGTCTTCTCTTTTTTGTAAGTGTTACATATTTGTTATTCTTAAGAATAGTGGTTGAATGTAAATGCAGAGGAGATACACAAATCTTTCAAAGAACATACTTTTGATATTGTAGTGAAGGTTAAGCCTTGATGATTTGTATTGTCAATATCTATTAATGCCTTCTTAAGAGTCATTACATGTGCTTTGTGTATGGTTAGAGCCCACACAATTATGAGGGGCATCTGACAATGATTACCCCTTGTAACATGAAGAATTTTCAGATGTGTTGGATTTATGAAATCCCCTGAGGGACTTGAGCATTTTTTGAAGGCAACAATGCCATATATTGATAAGGCAAATGGTTTAGAATCTAGATTGTAGACAACGTGAATAATTTCTTTGATTGCTCCATTAACTTATCTTGCTTTAACCCATAGATTGGATGTCAACATATCTTTTTGTTTGTTGCACAATAGCATTGTTAAATCTAGTTAAACGTCATTGTGATTTGACATCCCCTGATATTTGATTTGTTTTGCTTTGCATATTGTAATTGGAACGTTTAACAAAGCATTTTTTTTTAATGCAATGTAGCCAAGTTGTTGGTTGCATACAAATGTGTTGAGATTTTAAATGCTTGTTTTTCTTCTGGAAGAATGAAGGATTATATTCTTGACATTAGCATATTCCAATCTTCTTTTGTCGGCTCTGCATTTTTGATATTCGTCAATAAATTTTTAAATTGAATTTGTTGTGTTGTGCATCTTTGTTGACAGAAGTTTGTGTCCAATGTTACAATTGTGTCAAATGTTTGCCATAGTGTGTGACCAAATGACTTGTTTACATACGTTGGTATGTCATTCACAGGTGGACGCTGATCCAAGTCCCCAACAAGAATAATTGAGCATCCAACAAAATATTTGTTGTTTTTATGAGGGGATGTCTCACGTAAACGATCATTTATTTTGCTAAGCATCTTTGGTCCTATGAAGCTCATTTCATGAATGAGTACATAACCAATGTATCCCATTTGCTCTTGGAAAACTGTTAGTCCCTAACCCTCAAGTGCCTTCATTTCCTAGATAGGAATGTGAAACCTTGAGTGTATAGTTGATGAATTTATGTTGAATGTTGCTACATTAGTTGGAGTGAGCAGAAGCAAAGGTGATTTTTGTTTTTGCATGTGGGGCCATTTAGACCACATTTTATTTTATCAATAAAGTATGCTTTATTTGTACTCATTGTTCCTTGAATAATCATCTTCAGTGGTGGACCTTGTGTTCTTTGCGAGAGTGGTCAACAATAATATTGAAGGTTGTTTGTTCTTTGTTTGAAAACTCACTTGATAGTGATTGGATCGATCACTCATTATCTGGCATTTGGGTGGCTATGCATTGTGATTATATAAATTATGGCATTGTTGTGTGTATATTGAGCAACAACACCTCAGTATGGTTCCCATTGTGGGTGTTGTCGAAGTTGTGAAAGCCAAGCATGTCGATGTTAATTATTGTATTTATTCTTGATGAGTGTATGCAAGACAAGAGTTCCCATTTGTGTAGCTCCATATCCATTTATGTATGTTCTTGCATGTCACTATCATCATTGCTTGTGTTGCCTATGTTGTTAGCTTTCATAGTAGATCGCTCAAAATGTCATGGAAGGTAGGAAGTTTTGATTTGTGCCCAATATTAAACAATTTCTTCTTTAGTTAAACCAATGTCTGCTACAATGTCGCGAAATGGTTTGTAAATTAAAACCTTTGACCAACATAAAGCCTCATATGATGGTGAATCAACATGAGGGTTAAAAGAGAAATGATGAAATATGCAAACAATGGCTGGAATCTTCTTTCTTTCCATTGTGTAGTAGTTTGATTACTAAAAGACCAAGTCCATGCAACCTCAATGAGTGTCAATGTGACTAGAAAATAAGGTTGTTTTATATATGCATCAATGAAGGATGGAATTGGCTATGCAGTTGTCAGGGGAGTTTTTGGAACATGTGGCACGTCTTTTATGCACCAATGTCATGGTAATAGTTTATGTGAGGAATTTACTATACATAACCATTGCAGGGCTATCAATTGTAATTTTAGCTGATATTTTGGTTAGTATATGGTGGTCGCTTGCAAATTTGTTTTTAGCTTTTGTTGAATACTTGGTAAGATATTTGAGCACTATGTAGCAGGAGACATTTGGTTGGCATGTTTGCATGCCACATGGATAACATGTTTGCATTGTGGATGTTTACTCTATCATCATTAAGGGCTAGCATGTAAGTTTTATGGCCCTCATCATTTATGAACATGGTTGATGTGGATTGTAATGGCCACGGTGCTTTATATTTGCAATGTGAAGTTGTGCCCCTCTTCCTTAGACATGTAGACTCATTGCATTTGGTGTGATGTTGAACTCAGTTTACAAGCTCTTTGTAATCTTTTTGTGCATCATTTCCATTATGATGAGCAAGCATGGATCGTCAAGATTAGAATGGTGGATCTAATTTTCTTTATTGCCAGTACTGCATGGATATGTGATGAGCAAGCATGGATCGTCAAGATTAGAATGGTGGATCTAGTTGTCTTTATTGTCGGTACTGCATGGATTCTATGTTGTTAAATAATGATCAAAGAATTCCTTAATAGAATTTTCTTAAATGAGGTTTTCCCAATCCAATGTGTCCATGTCAGGGGCATTTTGTAACCATAGAAATCCATGAATATGTATAGATCGTCAGTGTTTCCATTTGTACCCGTACATGAAAAGAAGTTGTGAATTATAATTGTTAAGGGATTTTTATGTGTATTAAGACTCCCACAACATAATTTAAATATCAAAAACTATACCATTAGTCCTTGCTCTTTAGATTTTTTTCCATAATTGCTTCTTGAAATATTACAATTTTTTGATCCATGGATTAAGATGCAAGATGTGGGTAGGCAATAAGGTTTTGATTCCTCCAACAACATCTTTTGAAAATGATTGTTGGAGGTGTTGCTAACATGATTTTGTGTAGATCTGGCCACTTAGTGTCAATTGCACTTAAGGTGAAAAATAATGTTGGGCATCCCAATCGCATGATCATATCTATTAATTCATTTTCACATTTGGACCAAAATAAGTGTGTGTCTCAAAGTCCTTATCCAAAGTGCATTAGTTGATATTCAATATTTGCCTCGAGTAAGTCTTTCAATTGTTGGCATAAGTCTGAAATTGTCGTTGGTAAGTTGTCCTCAATTATTTTTTTGCAAAGACTATTGATGTTGCTTGGCTCTAGTGGCAAATCATTAGGTTTAACAAGAAGTAGTGGAAGCATGGATGGCCACCAAACCGGTTGTCTTGATATCATAACAAGTGCATTGCATACTCATGTATTTGCACTTTCTTAGTGCATGGTTGTTGGAACATGACAACTCCTTTTGGAAAAAGTGAAGGAAATGTTATAAAGAACAATCCCTTAGTGTTGTATTCATTGATGGGCAAGCTAATTATATTTGGCCAATCAATTATAGATGAAAGCCCACCATTGGCATTGTCTACATAACTTCTTATTTGTTCAAATTCTCTTTGTGCATTTGGAAGAGATGCCACAAAAGTTGATGTTTGGTGATCATTTGAATTTGTAGGTGCATTTGTTTCTTCATCTCACCTAAGCACCTAACCTCTATGCTAACTAGTCACTAAACAACGAGTTGTAATTACATTAACTAAACAATGTAATATGTCAAATTATGCCAACATTCCCCCCTTTATTACATTGTTTTTACAAACATCATATTTTCTAATAGTGGTCCCCCCTTTATTTCAAACATTGTAAAATGTTTTTACACTCTCAGTGTAGCCTGCTCACTTTTGAGGTGACATGCCATCTTTCTGGCTCATGGTCTTGGTGGCACCTTGGTTTTTCCTTGCAGGATTACCACAAACTTGGAAGTGACAAGTGTACATCTCTCTGCTAACACCTTCAGTGGTTTCTAGGATTACCACAAACCCATATGGTTTTCTATTGCAGGTTGACCATGAACCTAGAAGTGGTGGGAGGTCTTGATTGTTTTTTACACTTCAATGGTTTCTTAGATTTTCACAAACCCTTTTCCAAGAACCAAGTGCTACTTTAGTGTTTTGCTCTCCATAATGTTCTTCATCAGGAGGTACTAAATTGGAAAATAATGCTTAGTAATTTTATTAAAAAATACATTGCATAATAAAAAAACACACCAAAAATTGTCACCATAAGAATGATGCGACCTCATCATAGGTGACTCATGAGAGGATGCCAATTGTTTTCTAGCCTCCATGTATCCTCCAACCTCCAGTTAAGTGCTACTACATGTTTCACATCATGAGAGGTGAAGTGAAGGCTACCTCAT
The DNA here is from genome assembly GCA_037957365.1 of Torreya grandis. NCBI lineage: Eukaryota > Viridiplantae > Streptophyta > Pinopsida > Cupressales > Taxaceae > Torreya > Torreya grandis. The sequence goes on from JARHVA010004207.1 coordinate 835,977, forward strand.
CAGCTGACTCTTCACTTTCATCAGTATTTGGTGGATGTTCTATTTGAGCAGCATTGGCTTCACTAGGCTTAAGTTTCTCTTTGAAAACATCTTTTGCTCAAACATGACAGTCCAATGTTGTATGACCTTTCTTATTGCAGTAGTGGCATTTTATGTTCCTTTTGTCAATATTAGACTTTTTATGAAAATTTTGAGAACAAAGTGCATTCTCTAATACATTATCTTGTTGTGAAATACCTTCATCTTCTATAGGTATCCTTTTGTCTTCCGCGAGTAATGTTGCAATCATATCATCAAGAGACTGTGATGGTATTTGGCTAAGAGTAAAAACAATATTATTATATTTGTATGGTAGACTATGTTGGCGTAATTTGACATATTACATTGTTTAGTTAATATAATTAAAGTTCACTGATTAGTGATTAGTTAGCATAGTGATTAGGTGCTTAGGTGATTAGGTGGAATACGTTATACAATCGTTGTTAGCGATTAGACAATCAGTTACATGTTTGGTAACTGTTTATCATTGTATATAAACTTCTGTTGTTGATCAATAAAATCATCGAAGCATTCACATTTTATTCCTTCATTTGGTATCAGAGCAGCCAAAGCAAAATCTTGGGATGGTGCAGTGCAAGTAGCGTTAAATTCCAACACATCATAGAAGTACGACCTGTGGAGTGAACCAAGTCTCGTAAAACCCTGTAACTATTGCAGCGTACGATGACTTGCTATCCAACGCCTGGCGGAAGAAGACAAAGCAGTCACAATGGTAGAAGTGATTAATACCACGATGCAATAGAATCAAAAATACTTTGTTCGATGCCTGCGAGCCCAATTCTTCAATGTTGAGTTTCAAATTACCTTAACTGGCAAAATAAGTCCAACAAAGTTATGTTGTATTTGTAGTAGTTCATCAATAGATATAAAACGCTCTCCAAGTAGAAGGACATATGTTGAAGGAGTCAACAAGCTTACTGGAAAATGCCTACAAAAGTGTAGCGTATAGAAGCAATTAACGTGGAATCCTGAAGTAGTAGCCATGGCATTTGAACTTGCCCTTCCAGCTTTGACGCAACCCATAAGTGAGATGTGAGAAGGAGAAAACATAACTGCAAAAGAAAGATGTGTTCCTTTTCCTGATCAAGCGTCGATATAGAGAAGGAAGAAGAAGGCAACATCTGAACAAGGTACATCTTTCTAATTTTGAAACAATAAATATTACCTTGTTAGCTTTCCGAATATACGTCTCTTCCTTTCAAGATGGAAATTCAAATTCCTGTAGAGAAATATTCTAGTTTAAAATTTCATACGTGGAAGGTTAAAATACAAATGCAATTGACGCATACAAATTTATGGGGTATTGTAAAATGGAGATGAGAAACAACCCTTTGATGCAAATAAATTATTAGAGTGGAAAAAAAGAGATGAAAAAACAAAAGCTATTATTGGCCTTGTGCTTTCTAATTCTGATTCTGAGTTACATCACGTGGATTTAGAAAAATCATCCAAGGAAATTTGGAATACACTCAACACCCTATTTGGTGCAAAAACGCTAAATGCCCAATTTTCACTGAAATTACAGTTATATAAATTCAAAATGGATGATGGAATTACTATGTCCAGCGGTGTAAACAATCTAAGGTCTCTTATTAGGCAACTTGCTGAGGTAAAAACTAATGTTGAAGATTAGGATACACAAGCTATTCTATTGAATAGTCTACCATACAAATATAACAATATTGTTTTTACTCTTAGCCAAATACCATCATAGTCTCTTGATAAGTCTAGATATTTGAATTGAAAGTCTTCAATCTCCATTGTGATATGGTGAAGGTTGGAGGAGATATTAGTAGGCTCAGATGGCAATGCATCAAGTGCGAAATGGTCAATTTGGATGTCTTTATGTATGGTTTATTCTTAGAGCCAATTATTCCTTACACTAAGATATCTAGATCCTCAGGTCAGCATGGTAGGTACTTAACAATATAATATATATCTTGGGGAAAGCTTATAGTGTGGCCATTGTATTTGTATTGTCTAACATGTGCATAGGCCACCTGCAATATTGGATTTACTTGTGCAATGAGGTTTTCTTCAACTTGAGTGAGTTCAGATAGTATCTTAGGTTGTATACCTAGGTTCATGTTATTTAATGTAAAAAAATATGACATTCTCTTTCTACAATGCACCTATAACAATTTTGTTCACCACGGAAAATATTTGTTTGAATACCTAGATACAATTCTTTGAAAATGAAGCATGCATGTGTCAAAGAAAGATGATCTATTCTATCACAAAACCTTCTGTGTGTGTGTTTAGTAGTAGAATCACACAATTGTTGGTTTACATTTTTATTTTTTAAATGGTATTGTAGTCGACAACATTTATTGATCTAGTCCTTGAGTACATTATAAGACAAACAAGATCTTTTATTTATCTCCTCATTCTCCATAACTATCTGTAATTAACGCGGAGTGAAAGTTATATGTTAGATTGTAGTAAATGTTTTATGAAGTTCTAGAATTCGAAAACTAATGTAATATGTAGTGCAAAGGTATAACGACATTCAAAGCCTAATAACAAAAAATAAAACATTTTATTTAGACCTATTATAGAGAGTGCAAACGTAACATGTAAAGGAAACAAATACACAAGCACCTACAAGTTGCAAGTAGCTTGTGTTTCTAAGCACATGTAATTACTAAGCTACATCAAATACATCGAGTAGAGTTGGATTAGTTCCTTGTCATTGTAAATTTTTTTAGTCAACAATGTGAAATCATATTTATAGAAGAATCCTTTAAAAAAGTGAGCGTACTCTATACATTTTAAGAAAAAATAATGTAGCAAAAGCAATTGTGCTATTTACAAAATGCATGTATGTAAGACATTTATAAGTACATACATGTAATAAATCACATTGAATGCATCAAGCAAAGTTGCAACTTATGGTACATATCCATCTGTACTTGCATTCAACATGGTATATTGGATATGTTTTTTGTTAGTGTACACCTCCATTGTTGTCAGTGTAAAATGGTACTTGCAAAAAAACAATTTTAAAATAATTTCCCAGACCTCATCAAGCAACAACAATATATTTGTAAATCATGTGTTGATATACCCATAGTTGCAGTAACATCTTCAAATGTTGTAGTCCATATTGTACATGTGGTGTCTTCTAATATGAAATTCAGTGCATATTTATATTTGCATTTTTCTACATCAATATTACATTTTTGACAATGCCAAGATGCGTTAGGGTTTTGAATCAAATTTTTTTACATTTTTTATTGTTAATTAAAGCAATGCAAGTAGGATAACAAAAAATAATGATATTAATGTGCATGAATGTTGCATCTAATGTAACTGAAATTGATTTCCCAAGAACCCTTGAATTGTATATGTCTACAATTATTTTTTTGTTCAATAATACTCATACTAAGTGATGATGTCGGCACATTTGCACCTTCTTCATACCATCTCCTCATTTGATATCCCTCATGTATATTTGGGTTGATGAAGAATTGCGTATTTGAGTTGGTCCCTATCATTTTTCCATTATACATTTGAAGCTTGCCTTTTTTGATGGCAACAATTAGAACCGACAGTGTCTTGGATACACACAAATTAGCTAAGAGTTTCCTCTCTTCATCACAAAAAAATCCCAAAGTGCTACTTTGATATTATATCCAGAGTTGTCTTGTAATATTAACGTTCTTTTGGTGTTTGAAGTTCCATATGGCTTTGTGAAAGTGGAGGCAAAAATAACTAATATAACAATGCCAATAATATCAGCCATTGTGTTGGCAGTTGCATATTTAATCTATTTAATTGTTTTGAAGTGGAATTGGTATAGTGGTATAGTGTGATCTTCTTGAGGACAATGTTTAATAGAGGATGTTATGTTAAGGATGATATTCCATATATTTTTTGTTTGGTTGTATTTTTTGTTTACATATTTTAAAGTTCCATTTGAAATTGAGTATATTTTGATAGTTTGTATTTGATTGAATAATAGAGTTGTTGACTAGTTGATGGAAGTCATAGTGATGTCGTCTTCTTTGTTGTAGATGATGTCAAAGCTAAAAACTTGCCTTAAACCATCAGTGTTTGATTAATTTCATATAATTCTTTGTTAAGATCTTTGCCCCCTATAGTCCATGCATTTTTATAAAGATTTAAATTTTTAATTTTAGTGTGTGGCACTAGTTATGTGTGGTCTACTTCACGTGTCGATCCTAATGTATCATCGATAGCAGTAACTTTCCCACCATTGTCCCTTTTTTTAAGATGTAAAGTTGGTATACAGGTGTAGAGGAGAGATGGTTTTTGTGTGGGTATAGATGGTAATCTATAAAACTAAGAGAATAAAAGAGAATAATTAGTTTGAATTTGTATTATGTGTAATTAATATGAAATATTGTATATTAAATGTGAAATTATAATAACATATTGGTTAGGAGCTTGAATAATCGAAGTGTATTTTGTTGTGGAGTATTTATATGTTAAGAAAATTATTGATTTTGACATTTGCATATGAATTTCCAACCCACTGTTGCGCTCAATAAGATAATCGTCACAAAATTTATGCTCGCAAAGTAGCTTGAACCTACCTACGATCCCTTTGTGTGTCCCTAGGCGTTGCACGAACAATCTTAAGGTAGAAAGAAATGGAGATGTTCATATGGATAAATAAACTTGTGTGCAAATATAATCTACTCCTCCTTGATATCTACGTGAAATACTAGTTTCTAGTATTGGTTATTAACCATCACTCTTCTTTCAAATTTTTAATTTTCATGTTTAAGTGATAATAATATAACTATTCCATTTAATTTAAAATCTAATCTTAATTGTCTTTTATTTGATATAAATATGTTTCATTTATTTAATAGGGTCTTAAGACAAAATTAGTATATATAACTATAAAAAGTAGCTTATAATTTAAGATAAATATCATATTATATTATATAAATAAATATAGTATTATATTAACATATATATGTTTGTGCGTACATGCATGTGTGTATTAATATATTATAATATTAAATAATATACAAACAAAAAATGATTTAATTTTGTAGTTTAATATAGGATAATTAAAATAATTTGGTGGAAGATATTGATTGCATTGAGATATACGACAGGTTACTAATATATGCACGTGTTAAAATATTTTCTATATGAAATGTAACATGTTAAATCTAGTGAAAATCACAAGTAAGAATATTATAGTATGAAGAGTATGTTATTAATTTCAAAGCTCAATATACACAACATACAATATTTTTTGGATTTCACAAAATTGTCGGATATAAAGATAAAACTTATTAGAATGTATAACCTAGGGGTTGCTAGGTCCTCCACTTTATTGGTCATTATCTCACGAAATAACTTGTACAAATGCTCAAGCTCCATGTGTGTTACATGAACCTTATTCATAAGGTCGAACAAGATGTAAACATCTTCATTCTTAACAAATTATTCTTTCAATAGATTTGTTGGTGTCAATCTAGATATGTTTGTATATGTTGTAGATACATTGTGTGCAAAAAATTATATCTGAGATACAAAATGAATACATACATCTATTGTGGCAGGAACTTCAAGATTGTTATTGCTGTTGCTTGTAACTAAAAACAAAATTAGATTTGTGCAACTTTCTGCTTTAAAAATGGGGGCCGCAACAAAGCAAGAGTTGTATTGACCACATTGGTTTGGTCACATAGGAATATCATTGCTTTCTATTGTAGCAGTTTCAAATGACTCAAAAATATTTGTCTCATAGAGGAGGCTAACAACTGAATCAATGGATGTTGTATTTGATATAATAATCATTTCATTCTGATACTTCATTGGGTCCACGCTATAAAGAAAAAACAAGAAAATTAAAAAATTGAAGATTATTATATACACAAATGAAGCATAATATAAATGTATAAAAGATTTATAGTTAGATAAACAACTATGATTTGCATCCCTCAAATTTTGGCTTTCAAAAATAGGATGTTAACCTAAATTAAGTATAATATAAATGTGTAAAAGATTTATAGTTAAATAAATAACTATGATTTGTATCTCTCAACTTGTTTTTAAGTAAAATATCAATGTGTGGATAATAGTGTCAAAATAATGTAAGACGCAATTAACAACATTATTGCTAGTAGTATCCATAAACAAACTTTATAATTACCAAACAATGAAGTTGTGTAATAAAATCATTATTTTTACCATGTTTGAAATTCAGTCGTAAGAACGTAAAATTCATAGTCAATTTAACAAGAAAAAAGTGAACACAGGTATTACATATTTATTTTGATAGTGCATGTTGAATACAGTAATATCTAATGCCATTGTAGAAGGAAAAAAAAGATATTGATCCGTTTAAAAATAATTAACATTGCAGCTTCTTTGTTTTTTTGGCAATGTAATTTAGATTTTGAATTGAGAACATATATTTTGTTGTGGATTAACATATGGCCACACTCATATTTTACTACATGTTTGACAATATCATTAATAAGGCTAAAGTTTTTAGAGTATATTTTATTGGTTTTAAATTTAAAAATAAAAATTGTATGAGCGTTTGTAATATAAAAGTATTTCATCAAGTTATGTTTTATATTAGAGATGTTAAGTTTTGACATTTTATGATGGATGATGTGAATGGTAAATTATTTCCTATGAAATGGTTTTTTTTCACAGATAAAGACTATGTTAAGGTTTCCTTTTGTGATTGCACTTTTTTGAATTTTAGTTGTCGTGATATTAAAATATAGTCGAAAACAAAAAACATGCAATATGAATTTAAAAAAATAGTATTAAAAAATTTTAAGACGATACATGAATTGACCATAATCGATTAAAAAATAGAAGCTAATTCAAAAATGAATGAAATAATCTCATGAAATTAATTGTAAGTGATAAAAATATAAAAGTTAATTTTAAGGATGAAAATGTTACAAACATTAGTATACATAAGTAAATTTTAAAACATGTTACATATAAATACATAAAATATATTTTTCAAATGTAATGGATAAAATAAATAGACAAATATCAAGGATTACAATAGGATAAATTAAAATAAATAACAAAAAAAAAAAAAAATTAAAAATAATTAAAAAAATAATAATAATTATCATTTGAATCCATAAAGGAGTTGGCTTTCTAGAGTAGTATGTTAGCTTATACATTACGAGGTCGCTTTCAATCATTAAAATAGTTGACTTTTAAGAATAATATAGTAACTGAGATAGTAATATATTTAGAGGGGAGGTGAGGTCCCTCGTTAACTTACTTTAAAATCCTCTTCTATACACAATCTAACATCCGACTAAAGATATGGTGGGAAAGCATCACAAAGTTTGGAATCCATCAGCAAATCCCAACACCCAATCTCAATCAAGACACTTGTAAGTCACAAAATCAAGTTGGACAAATGTCCTAAGATATTCCCCAATAATAAGTAGGTAAGAATATGATACATTGTATCTTTCTTCTACTGTGAATTTGTTTATTTCATTGAAAAGCATAAGTTTAATGCTTGTTTAAAAGAAAGTATTGAGCCTTTTCTAAGTTAAATATTTTCAGTTTATTTAAAATATTGTATAAAAAAGTATTGCATAATTAAAAGTAATAAAATGTTATTAATTTTATTTTAAAAAATATATTTTATATGTATAAAAAAATATTGCATAATTAAAATTAATAAAATGTCGTTAATTTTCATTTAAAAAATAGTTTTACATGTAAAAGATTCAACAATAAGTTATATATTTAAAAAATCTTAATAATCAATTTGTAAGCTTTAAGATAATTTTAATTTTAATCGTAAATTCACAGTTATTTATTTTACTCTAGATCAAAAATAAAAAATATTTTCTAAATTGTTAAATATTGTTTGTTTATTTTAAATATTGTAGAAAAAAATATTGCGTAACTAAAAATAATTAAATGCCATTCACTTCAAATTTAAAATAAATCTTTTACGTGTAAGAAGATAGCAAAGTGAATTGACTTAAACAGATAAAGTGACTTATATAAATGAAATCATAATTATTGATTTTTGAGTTCTAAAATACATAATAAAAAAAAGTCACAATATTTTATTATACTATATATTAATATCAATATAATATATATTAATATGGTATTAACATTATATAATATTATTATTGTATCATATATTAGTATTATTATATATAATAATATATTATAATAAAATAAAAATATTATATTATATTAATATTTGTTTGTTCAAATAAAAATATTGAGCCTCAAAGGTAACAATGTATTCTTTATAACACTTTAATTCAACCTAAAATAACTTATCGTAAAGAATGATTTAAAATGACTCTTGAGAGTATATTTATATAATTATATCAAGTTGGGCTTAAATTGGGAAGCCCAAAAACCAAAGAACTAGAATACATATTATTTTTGGTTGTTACTCTTCTTTTTTTTTAGTAGAAAATATTTTAGGAGAGATGTCATATTTGGGTAAGACTCAAGGAAGCAAGGGTATCTCTTCTACCAAAATCGTCTAGGTTTCATACTTAGCCTGTCTCCTTCGGTATCTTCAAAGAGCATGCCTAACTAAAAGATAAACAATCATCGAGCCATGCATGTATCGACCAAAAAAACCAACCAAACTGAAACCTTGTGGCTCATACAAAAAAATGATGTAAAAAGGAAGATCCAACATAATTCCAATCAAAACCAGAATTGCAAGCATTTTCCAATAACTGTAGAAAACAATGGAGAGGAAGCTAATGACTAGTCGAAGAAAACAAAAAACAACCAAATGAGGAGGAAAGAACAACCTTACAAAGATTCTAGTGATCAGTTCTATTATTGTCTAGGCTAACATGTATAAGAGCTTATTCCTTAGCTTTGCCAGCCACCATAAGGGAGGAGGACTAAAGCCTTACACTTCAGATTGGTCAAGAGCCCAATTAGCAAGTGCATCCCCAACTTTATTGAAACCCTGAGGAGTATGTGAGTAAATAACCATGTCAAATTTATCTTGAAGCAATTGAATTTTGTGGAGAATTTATTTATTTTCCAATCCTTGGAACTATTAGAATTGGGATCAGAAAGCAGCTTAATCCAAAACTTAGAGTCATAAACCAACTGAATATTCTTCCACCCAACCTGTTAGGCAGTCTTAAGACCTTCCACAATAATTTGCCTTTCAGTTGAATTATTGGTCGTAATACCAATTTTGGCAGAGAAAAAGAAAGCAATAAAATTATCCAAATCCATATCAATGCCTCCAACGCTGGCATAACCTGGATTTCCCCTCGAAGCGCCATCCACATGGATTTTTTTGAAGCCAGGGAGTGGAATAAATGGACAATCCTTGCCACTAAAATCTACCTAGGAGCAAGGGGGATAATGAACAATGTGAAGAGCCTAAAGAATGAGCATTCCATGCTAGGAAGGTGTTGCAGGGTGTTTCATCAAGTGTATGACCAATTATCTAAAATTATTAAGAGTGTATTGCCAAATCCAAACACAATCAATAACACTCTGCTTGAAGATTCTAGCATTTTTCTCCTTCCATGTGTTCCATAAGATAAAAGAAACCCCAACCCAAAGAATTTGATTAGAAAAAAATATCGAACTAAAAAATGCAGCTCCAATCCTAAAAGGTTTGAATTAGGGATGAAGTACCTATCCATTAGATGACCAAAAGACTCACTAAGAACTTCCATTTCTTAATAATGAAGGGATACATAAAGACTAGATAAAAAAATGTTTTCTCATGATCCCTACATAGGACACATCTAATGGGGCCATTAAATCCCCTTTTCATAAGTTGATCTCTCGTAAGAGTTCTGCCATGAAGGAGAATCCATATGAAAAACCTAACTTTAGGCCACAAATTGTGACTCCAAAGTTGCTTAAAAATATTTTTAAGAGGCTGAATTGAAGGATGATAAAGAAAATGATAACCATTCACCATAGTGTATATTCTATTATGATGTCCTTCCTAAGCTAATAAATCTTCCTCGTCTAAGCAATAAACCTCCGTCTTTAAGAATATGAGAAAATTGAATTTTAGATTCCAACAAAATTTGAATCAGCCAAGCTTAAGGGGAAATCCACTTCCTTTCTATTACCCATTCTTTGTTGGGCTTATTTGAGTAGTTGGAAACTATAATCCAATCTTCATGATGAATTTGTTCCATGAGCTCATGAAAATGGGGATATTTTTTAACAAGAGGGGGATAACCATCCCAAGAGTCAGTTCAAAAGTGGGCCGTTTTACCATTCTTGATGATCCAAAACAACTTGTTCTTAATCAAAGACTCGCCAATTTTCAGAATAGCTAGCATAGGAGATCCTTTCGAGGGAAGGGAGAACCAGATAATTTGATTAGGAAGATTACTCTTACCATATTTGGATCTTAGGGATTGTGTCCAAAGTTGTATGGATACTGAATAAGATGCCAATAAATTTTAGCAGCTAAAGCTTGACCATTAGTTGAGTCGAATGAAAACCTAACTCCTTCTTGCTTGTGGAGACAAAGCATAGTCTATTTTACCAAAGACCATTCTTTAATAAGTTGAGGCCCCTTCCATAAACATTTTTTGGCCTATTTGATCAATTTTTTTGAAAATGGCCTTGGGAACATGCAAGATGGAAGAGAAGTAAATGGAAATAGCTTGCAGAACATTCTTGATCAAGGTGATTTGTCCCCCCATAGAGAGCAATTTATTGGTCCACTTGGAAATTTTAATTTTCATCCTATCTACTAACCAACTCCAATTAGAAAGTTTGATTTCCCTCAAGGAAACACTAAGGTATATAACTAGCAAAGAAACTTTCCGAAAATGAAATTTATCAGGAATCATAATCAATTTTAACTCTTGAATGAAATAATATCTTGACCAATTTTTAATTTATTATATATTTTTATTTAAAGAACAAATACTTTATTGCTTTGATTAATACTCTTGAAAAAAAAACTTTCATTTATGTGAATTGATACATCAAACTCCACATCAATTTTAAACTTTATACCATACATATCTCTTTCAATGTTGACAAGAATCAAATAACATTTTATTTCCTTCAATACTCACAAGAGTGAAATGCATCCCATGTCAATATATGATTTGATCTCTCATAAAACTAAACAATGACAAGGAAGTTTGACAAACTTTATTATGATATTTTAATTAACGTAAATCTTGATAAATAATAATAATGAAAGGTTGAATTCATAGTGAAATCGACCACTAAATAGTCAATGAAGAATCTTGAGAATAAGAACTATAGAAGTATCTTTCACGACATTATATTTATTTCTATCAAAAATGACCTTTTACCAAAATAAAGATCTAATAAATATAATGGTTGTCCATTGATAATCATCTACAATCAATAATTTATTTATTTTAAAGGCATTTGAAAATTTACATATTTTCATTATCACTTTTATAATTTAAATAGTGTATGCTTAGACTAAAAATAAAAGGTTGGACCAAATTTGCACAGTTGTAAGGTAAATCACAGTTTAATAATAATACCAATCATGGCACCTAATTTTTCTGTTTTTTTGGTTTTATCTTCACCTTCCTTATATGTTACATACATGTTAATGATTTAAATATACAAACATTTTCCTTCTTTCTTATTATGATATTTTAATTAAGGTAATTTTTAACAAATAATAATAAATAAGTTAGAATTCATAATGAAATTGACCATTAAATATTTGATGAAAAATCTTGAAAATGTATCTTTCATTATATTATGTTAATTTTTATTAAAAGTCATCTTTTACCAAAATAAAAATTTAATAAGTATAATGGTTGTCCATTGATAATCGTTTGTAATCAATAACTTATTTATTGAAATGCACTTGGAATTTTACATATTTTCATAATCATATTTATTTTAAAAAATATTTTTAAGTTATCATGTTTCATTATAGTTGAATTTTATTATAATTGAACTTGTGGAAATAAGTGAATTATAAATTAAATAAAATTAAATTTAAGATTTCAATTTAACAAATACATGGTATTTCCTAAATATAACATGAACATGTGAAAATTGTTATATTGTATTGGATGCATAAACACTTCATATAAATATGAATAAATATTTTTTAATTTTTTATAAAAAATTATTTCCATAAAATACTTCATCTATTTCAATTTAAATGTTTTAAATGTTTAATATAATAAAACTTTATTTCATAATATTTTAATATAAATATTGTTTTATATTTCATTTTAAAATATTTGTATTTTCAACATTTAATTATTAAAATTAAATATATTAAAAATAACATATACCATCTAAAAATTAAAAATTAATATATTAATAATTTAAATTTTACAATTTTATTATAAATTCACAATTTTATAATCATTTTTATTTTAAGAAATGTTTTAAAGTTTTTTATTTCATTATAATTGTACTTCATTATAATTGGGTTTTTAAGGATGAGTGAAAAGAAATATTTTAAGTCATTTTGCTTCATCATAATTAGGCTTCCAAAGATGAGTGAATTATAAATAAAATTAAATTAAATTTAAGATTTCAATTTAACAAATACTGATATATCCTTAAATATAATATAAACATATAAAATATTTTATATTATATTAGATGCGTAAACACCTCATAAAATTGTAAATTAAAAAATTTTAATTTTTTTTTAAATTTTTTCTTCTATAAAATACTTCACCAATTTTAATTTAAATAATTTAAATATTTAATATAATCAAACTTTATTTCATCATTTTTCAATATAAATATTGTTTTATATTTCATTTAAAAATAACTGTATTTTCTATCTTTTATTATTAAATTTGAAAACTTCTACAAAATTTTGTTTAAATTATTAATCATTAAATAAATTATTAAAAGTAATATTTTATCATAATGATATTTAATTTTTAAAAATAAAAAAATTAATATATAAATAATATATATTTTATAATTTCATTATAAATTCACAATTTAAATTATATTATTTTTGCTGTATGAAAATATTTAATTATATATGGTCCAATTCATAAAGATTGAAAAATAATTATAATGTATGCTTAAACCAAAAATAAAAGCTTCAACCAAATCTACATAATTGTAAGGCAAATCATAGCTTAATAATAGTTATTAATAATGGCACCCATTTTTTCATTTATGTTTTATTTTTAAAAGTCACTTCTCCTTGACATGGACTTCTCCCGATATTATATGAGGTTGTCTGCATCTATGATTCCATTGTTGCTTCTCTCCCTGAATACTCGAGCTTCTCATCTCTATTTGTAGCCCAATAGCATTTCTCCATATGACTATCACAGATCAATGATGCATACAAATCTCAGAAACCAATTATTGTCACCAAAAAAACAAGTAATATCATTAAAAAATAATGATTCAGCCTCTGGGACATGCCTAAAACGAGTGTCAGTAATCCTTCCACCCATTGTTTAGAGACTCAGAATTGTCAAGCGTATTATCGAGAAGACTTGATAAATTAAAAAAGATTTTTTTGTTTCAAATTAATTTTTCTTCATAATTAATTTAAATTATAAAGCTTATACAGAGGGTAAATATATATGAAAAATATAAATTGAGTCATAAAGACATTTGAAAAAATCACATTAAGGAAATAGATGAACAAAAATTTAACTTTCCTCTATGAAAATTGAATTGTTCGCAGATTTGAAGCTCTAGAGTTTTAAATTTTCTACATAATACAGGCACAAACAAGAAATTGAAGATAACACAAACAAATGAGAACTTTAAAAAAATCAAAAGATGCACTGCCTCCACATGTCTACTACTTCAAAGTCAGTTCTATCAGATATCACAATAGCTGAGAGTACAAAAGACCCCATAATCAGCACACATTGACAGATCCTTTAACAGTTGTCTAAACTTAACAGCTCATACACAGGCATATCCTTTAACACGTTTGTGCTTAAAATCCCACATATCCCTCCATGATCGTTGCCTTGCTAATTCCAATGCTTAATGAGATCGACGGTTATTAATCGATAGATTAAGGTTGGTTCATGTTTAGACGAAAATTGATTTGGGCTTTGTCCATGAAAACATCTTTAGTGTAAACTAGTAGTTGTCTTGAAGTTGCAAGAAAAGTTGGAGGATTTGTATTTTTGTTTTTTGAGATTATATTTAGTAAGCGTTTTCTTTAAATACAATAAAGTTCTCAATAATTTATAAAAAGATTTTAAATTTTTATTATCATGGTCATTTCATTTATAATTTAGAGTAGGTTTAGGCATTAATAAAAAAATGTAAATGGTGAAATATTTTAAAGTGCGTTGGGTGGTGATGATGAGAGGCAATGACAGGGTATTTCAAATGATATTGTACACAAGAATGCTTATATCATACACATGCCTCAACATCAAGGTAGTTATTGAATTTACATGAACTGCACTTATTACAAAGGGGTTTATAACTTGTAGAGTGGTGGCATATTTTATTGACTATTTTATATTTACGTAAAGACTTCACGTTCAATGTGCTAATTGAATCATCAATACTTCTCGCTTTTATTGTCGTTGAAGTGAGTACCAAAGCTTTTGCAAAGTGCATGCCATGTGGGTGCATAAGGAGTCATCATTGGTAATATAATATGAATGTTGTGGTGGATTCGTCATCGGTTGATATAAAAAGTGATTTATTGATGATTGGTCCTAGGTCGCAGATAGGGTTGGTAAGTTTAATTCTCATGCATTAAGAGGGGCCGACATCGTATAGTTAAAAGAAGGATATATTCTAGCAATGCAAAAAAAAACTTAGAAAAAAATTCTTGAAAATTAAAGATACATTCCTTCCAACGTAACTTACATTGTCGAAACAACTGCTAATATAATATTATATCGTAATATCTATTAATATAATATTGATATTTTTATAATATTATAGTAATCATATATTAATATAATATAATTTTAAGATCATAATTTTTTTAATTCATATAATACAATTTTGGTTTCTATAAAGATTTGTTTTGGTTGACTTCCCCTTGAATTGGGATTAATTGTGAAAGCAATAAACTTTACAATTATTTGACCACTATTTTATTTATGTAATGACCTTTTAGACCATACTCGAATCTTTTATAATAAAAAAAAACTTTGAATATATAGTGTCATATATACAACAAATGTCGCAACGCACAAATAAAGCTTTTAACTGGAAGAATCTCTCACCACTTCTATGTGCTGCCATATTATCATCAACACCAATAATAATAGTCTACGGTATTTTTCTTACACAAGGAGGAACCCCCCCCCGGGGTTTATCTTCATTAAATTGCATCTTGTAGAATGATAGTGAAGGATCTCTCTCTCACAGTTCTCTTATTATTTTATAATTTACAGGCAAATCTAGGCAAATCTAAAGGGGTTTTCGAGGAGGAGATTCAATTCTTCAATATAGTTTAATGGCCTAATATGTGTGCAAATTTAAGAGACGAGCAGATATCAATAGAAGATAGCCATTTAACTTACTCTAGTGGCATGTTGCCGTCGCTGAGAGCCAAAGAAGATAAAGATACGTACCAAAATTATGATATATCACGTCTATGGAGTCTATTTTCACTCCAATCAATCATGGTAACGAGTTGTGGTTTTGATAACAGGGATTTTACTATAATTTTCCCCCGCAGTTTGTTATCCTTTCCCCAAATCGGGAAGCCGTAAGATACTACCTTTGTTTTCTTAAATTTTCAAACTAAACTCCAAGAAAAGTCTCTCTAACGTTTCCCTTCATAGTCATAAAATTGTAGACTGTAGCATCAGTTAAATATAAAATGGTCGATTATATATTTCCAACAGTGCTATTTCTTCTGTTGTCTTTATGAGGACGTCACCTGCGGTTTGAAAGAAGTATATAATGAATCTCAGAGGATGACACTACACTTACTGTGAACGCCGCCAAAGTGGGCAACACCAAAGGCACAAAGCCCTGGTCCCAAATTAATGTAGAATTTTGTCATTTCAAATGCTATGAAAGAATACTGTCATAAGAGAATATTTATTGGGAAACAGATACCAAATTCAATTATGCAACATATATTGAGACATCCCCCAAATCATTCCCACCAGATTATCTGTCACCCAGAAAATTTAGTCCATTCTTATTGCCATTGCCATTCACACTTTCGTTGCCTATTATTCCAGTTGCGGTATCACTAGTTGACACGGAAGGCTCAAATTTTAGTCCACTCTGAGTAATCGCCAGATTTTTATTGTGCCCTCCAAACGAAATTTCCTGTTCTGATTTCTGACGCTTCTGTTTTGGTGCACTATAAATGTTGTATTTTGCTCCTTCTTCCGCCATGTTACAGAACTCATCTAGTAATCACCGAGTGGGTTTAATATACCTTGACTGCATCATATGCCCTTCAAATTGCCGGGACAAACTGTTATTAGGATTCCAGTAGTCTTTTGGTGGCAATATCGTTTCTGATCTCGAAGAAGGGGCCAAAAATCCAACTTTAGAACCGTTCCGGCTCTATATTGCACAGATACTTATTCGGCATGGATTGCGGGAAAACAGGTAACTGAAATTGTATTGAATTGTTCTGTGAGCTCTGATGATAATCTATGGCAGTATTAGACGCGAAGGATATCGCTGGCGCAGTGTAGTTTCCTCCGTATGCCAGATTCAGAAGGTACAAAGGCATGGCCTCAAGACTTTGCATAATCGTATTTCCTTCCATGTATTGAAGCCGCCGCAATAGTCCTATTGTTGTTGCCCGTTCAAAACTCTCAGTACGAATTCCGAACTCAGTCATCAGCCTAGCAGGTATTAGAATATTAACATGCAAAATTGACAGTATCTGCTGTAAAATTTCCATACATTTCTATTAAACGGCATTGAACACTCTAAAAATTTGTCAAAGAGCCGATGGCTTTAGCTACTAGTAATAGGACGAAAAAAAAAGAACCCTGGTAGGGTTTAAAAGGATGGAGTTAAGATCTAAAATAGCAATAATTCTCCCTTGAGAAGAAGTTGCCTGAAAATGCAGTATGGAATCTTGAGCGACCTCTTTAAACGAAGGAGCAACTTTATCCATTAGAACTGCATCTACATGCGAACAAGACTCATAAGTAACCCAGCTCATCATCATCAGCAGCATGATCGATGAAGAAACCAAACTCTTCTCGAATATCATAATACAAACTCGTAACTGCTGACTGACGTAAATGACATCATGTGCTACTAAACCGTTCTCACCACCACTTCTTCCAAACTAGCACTATTCAAAACCAGGTTGTTTATAACAGAGTATGCTATTTTATCTCTTTATGAAACGAATCTTAGAGCCTTGCCCACTGTATAAGCCTCATGCTTAATTAGCAAATGTTTCTAAGGTGCAAGGAAAGCTCTAGGGTTTTTTTTTCTTCTTATTATCATTTATAGTAATGTGTACATCCAACATACTCTAAAACCAAGTATACATAATGAAACCCAGGTACATATTGATCAATGATATTTTATTTTCTAGAGGAAGAAATTCAAACTAATTTACCTAAAAGAATGTATGACCATCAAAAATGTATTCAATGAATAGAAAATTCAGAAAAATGTTTATCATGTATGCTATTGAAATGATAAACATTTTTAGAATGTTTGCCTCTCTCATATCTAGAAACAAAATGCTATGAAATATTAACCTTAAATTAATCCTTTTAACAAGGTTGCAGATAGCAAAGCTTATATTATATATTTTTATTTTAATATTATATATTTTAATTGTAATATATTATAGTATGTTTTGTTTTTTTAAATGACATATAATTTTTTTCCTTTAATACTTTAAAAAAATTATGGAATCAAGACCCAGATCCTTGTGCATTAGAGGTTAACTATGTCATAATGTTTTTTAATGATGTAGGCTGGCCTTTATTTATTTATGATTTCTTAAGTTACAAGCCCTAGTCAAACAAAAAAATTGAAGAAAACAAAACAAAATAAAAGCCTCACAAACAACTAGCATGAAATCAATGATGTGTGCTTAGTTGGCGAACGGTGCATGCTCAGTTGGCCATTTTCTTTTTATTCAAGAGGTTTGATAGCATGCATAACCATTGATTAAGATGCTCTAGGTATGATATCCTTTAAAAGTCGGAGTCCATCAATTCTGCTAATAGCCATCAAGGTATTGCATTATTCTAATGATGATTTGGACATAAATGCATTTTATCATAAGACTATTCTAAGTTATAGCTATCCCTGTTATTATTTGAAACAATCCAATATAATAATAGAATTCATAGATGATTAAATAGATAAAAATAATAAATGTCAAAAGGGAGAGGCTACCTACCTCAAACCGATGCTCAATTTCACACTTTTATCTTGTTCTCCACTCGAGTCAATATTCTTTCGATTCTTTCTTTTTCCAAATACCATTTTGCCACACATTTTACCATCTGACAGATTTTCCAAGGCCACTCACTAACTGTAAATTACGCTAAGTATGACATCTATCCTACCACTCAATACTACGTGGATGCCTCATATCGATCAACCTCCTACACTATAAAAGAAAAAGGTCGCCACATTTATCGATCTGAACTAATTTTTTTTTGATAATCGGCGAATAACTCTTCTTTCAGCAAAACCCTTGGCAGCGAAAATCTATCTATTTCATCCTCCTATACATGCAGATCCAGGAAGATTGCAGCAAAGGCACCGAGGAGAACAAGTATGAGCACAGGATCGAGGACGAAATTCTACTGCACTTTTCTTCCTCATCTGCGAGTTTGTTTCCTAGATGAAATTATCCAAAGGTTACCAAATTTATTCACATAGATGCTCCTATTCAGTTTCTGGAGTGCGGCCAAGGTTCGAAGCTGCTACTTTTTATCTATTGTGTAAGGCAGCAGGGCACCTATTCAGGTTCTCCACTACCAGAATCGTATCGATGAAAGAACTTATCAACGGCCCACAGCAGCTTCCATGAATATATGCTTACTCGCCCATTTCCTCTTAATATGTTAATGGAGGGACTAAAGTTAGCCACTTCGTGAGGAGTGAGCTTCAAAGAGAAATTATGCAAGTAAATGGATTGATCTTTGCTAAGATTTTGTTTGGCTTGCTTCTGCAGTACGCTTGGATAACAAATGGGCGAAAAAATCAATATGTTTTTGTTATGTTTGAAATCAGTTTTGTGACAGAGTAGATACATAGCCATTGATTTATGCACCTGTAGGATCTATCAACTTATAATACACTAAAACTAAATGCTATATTGTAAAAGGCCTGTTGCCTCAACTTCTAATTTCGGTAAGTTCAGTTGTTTAGGTTTAGGGTGTTAGCATGTGACCAGAAGCTGGAAAAATCTATTTGCAGAGTTTTTATCTTTTTCCTGTAGAATCTGGTGTTGCGATTATGTGTATGAGAGGCCCAAGGGCTGGTGACACATTTGTAGCGCACTGCATTTTGAAAAAATGTAATTAGTTTTTCATGTAAAGAAATAAACATGACTCCGATTTCTTTGTATTCTACCACATCTTGTAGCTATTTATCAAGTATCCCTTTGTTCATTAATAGAACATCAAAAAATATGAAATCCTCTACACTCTACTTGTATTTAAGTGGATTTCCTTGATTTAAATTCTGTGTAGGCAGTTATTCGGCGAACCGGGGAAAAAAACTTGATGTGCCTCTCTACATGCTTGTCGAGAAAAATAATATTCTAGTGAATTCATCTTTTATCATTATGAGAATGGGTGTTTATTTAAAATTATCATTCTCTTTATCATTGTTTATTTTCTCTAAGGCCTTTCATGCAATTTTAAAATAAGTATTTTCACTTGGATGAAGTAAAAAAATGTAACAATCATCTTTTTTTAATAGATTATATATTATTTGCCAGACGATGGGTGTTGGAGTGGTGGTTGGCTTCACCAGATGTATCAGAGGAACAACAGACGAAGCTCATCAAATATTTGGAGTGGAAGGAGACTGAATACATGGGGCTAAAACAAATTGTTTTTGGATATCAAATGCATAAGCATAGACAAAAAAATGGAAAATTGTAGAAATACAACAATAAAAAAAGAGTAATACAAAAATTTGATGTGGCAATTGAACCTTGTATTAGTCATGTTATCGAATTCGAAGCTTTGTACAATGTGTCAGGACCGAGGAAGCACAATTGATTACCAAGCAATTAAATATGCGGAATTTAACCAGAAGTAACAAGTAACTAGAATTCAGAAATAACACAGAATATGAGAGACAATACCCAATTGTATTAATACACTTCCAAAAGGAAATACAACAAAGAAGATGCCACAGTCTTCTTCCTTACACACCTCTAGGGCTCCCACACCTCTAGGGCATAAACAATAAATCTCTTCAAGAGCTCACTCTCTCAACTACGGTCCCAACAAGCAATTCACACACAGAGTTGTTGTTCACCTCCAACCAGTCAGTATCACTACTACCAGTACCACCAGTCAGTATCACTACTGCCAGTACACAAGTACTCCACGTACTCCACGACCGAGTACACACTGTACTCCAAGTACACAACGTACTCCAAGTAGATCTCCCCTGATCTTGCTACCTGTTGTGTTGCTGACCTCCCTGATCTTGCACACCTGCAAATTAACTTGGTTCTGCACCCATGCAAACCTAGATCTCGCACACACACACACACACACACACACACACACACACACACACACACACACACACACACACACCTGCAGATCAACCGATCTTACTTACCATGT
The DNA here is from genome assembly GCA_037957365.1 of Torreya grandis. Lineage (NCBI taxonomy): Eukaryota > Viridiplantae > Streptophyta > Pinopsida > Cupressales > Taxaceae > Torreya > Torreya grandis. The sequence goes on from JARHVA010004207.1 coordinate 856,739, forward strand.
AGATCTCCCATGAACTTGCAACAACCTGCAATTCAAATGATCTTACAATTGCAAGGATCTACCTTGCCTTCCTCTATAGCACATCTGTGGAACTAGGAGGAGCTACCCTTGCTCTCTTCACACTGAAGGAGCTAACCAAGCTCAACTCAAACTAGCACACTTTACAATACAACCCATGAGTCTATTATATAAATCTCATGCAAACAATAATTAGATATCTAATTACAATAATTAGATCCGCAACTCAAGACTAAAATTAGTTTTTTTACATGCAAACAACCGGTTCGTTAACTGACTGTTCGTCAACAAGCAGTTCTGAAATCGCACAGGCGACCGACATCGGTGCCTGTCTGTCTAGAGATGACCGACGTCGATCGATATCTGACCGATGTCGGTTGCTCTGTACACTGGATATGACCGACGTCGGTTGCGCCTGTCGATGTCGGTTGTTGTAACACTGAGAAATCCTCCTCCATGTCTGCATCAGTGAAGCTTTTAGCTCCACAACCTAACAATCTCCCACTTAGAGATAAATAGTTGCACTGTACCTATACCTGTAGACCGTCTAATTTGTTTTCTAGCTTGTATCCCTCTTCAAGCTCAATCCTGAAGACCAACCACCACACAACCTGTGGTGCACCCCCTGTCATCCAAGTAACCTGCCAAATCCGAAGTGCTTGACCCTGCATAGCATGGATTCCTGTTGCTGGTCCCTCTCAGATACCTGAGAACCCACTGAACTGCTTTCCAGTGCTTCATTCTTGGATTGACTACAAACCTGCTGACAACTCCCACTACTGGGGCAAAATCAGGGAGTACACATGTACTCAACCTCATCATGTGAGTGGGGACCCTATTCTGTGAACTGTCCATCCATAGGTGTGCTGCCCAATTCTGCATCCTGCACTACCTTCACACAATCATCCCGTGACAACATCAACTTGTGATCTTTCCTGTCTCTAGGATACTCATGCCAAAGAATTTCGCTGCTCTCAAATCCTTCATGGCAAACCACTGAACTAACTTTACCCTTAGCTTAGCAAAACCCTGTATGTCTGAACCTGCAACAAGCATACCATCCACATACAGTAACAGGATAATGTTGCAATCATCATCCAACCTGGTAAGACAAATACAATGGTTACACTAACATTGACTAAAGTCCTACTTTGTCATCCACCTGTCAAAACCTATACCACTGTCTTGCAGCTTCCTCAAGACCATATGACCTGGCCTTCCGTCTCACGTGTCCATTATCTCTATTCTTTAACCAAAGAATCCATTCGTCTCTCAGTGCTTTTCTCCCGGTTGGAAACTCTACCAAATCTCCCGTTTGGTTCTTCTCTAAAGAATTCATGCCATGCTCTCACTGTTTTTTGGATCCTTCCTGCTCTGCAGTGAGCAACAAGTAATATAAAGAAGAGGAATAACGAATTTGAGGCTTACTTACACTTTCAGTCCTCCCCATAGGCGTTTGAGACTCCTTGACAGCTTACTGTCTGCCCAAAATCCGTTCCAGTGTTCTCCTATGAGTGATGACTTTTTACCTGCGAGCTCTCTTTGGATCAAAACCCTATCCAAACTGCCCTGCTTAGAGTTACTCAGCCTTCTCCACTGATCTCTGTCCATCATCTCCTCCATAAAAACCAAAGCTTTCCAGTTCTTAAGTCTATCAAACACATCTGTCTTTCACTTAAGAACATGCATCTCCTTCTTGCTCTTGTGACCAAGCCTACAAAGCCACGTCCTTGCAACAGAAGAAAAATTAGTAATACAAGTAGGTAGATAAAGAGTACTTACTTTCTTACCACATGCTAATTCAAGTGCATCCGATGTGAGAGTTCCTGTGCATCTCTCATCACCCAATTTTCTTGAAGAAATTAGCCGCATCTTCAAGACTGGGACCTGCATGACCTTCTTCAACACCCATGTGTTGGCCGTCTGCAATTTCAGCCGCACTTCCCCTTTGCCAATACTTTGACAAGGCTCACCAACCCATAAATAAATCTTTCCAAAGTCTCCAAAGACCTTAACATGGAAAAATACTCTATTTGGAGCTGCATGGAAAGAGGTAACAAAATCTATAAAACAAGATTCTACTTTATCCAAGGAACTTATCAGAGCATCCTGTGCAACAACACCTGCAACATCTGCTTCTTCAGTTCTTTCATGCTGATCTTCTACCAACCAATAATATTTTTTTACCTACTCTTTCTTTTCATAACATCATAATTGACCATTCGTGCCTTTGAATTCCTCCATTTTTAGTGTACTTTCTTCTGCCATTGCTATACTCCCACTCAATTAGAAACTCCTGAGAGTGACCTGTAACCAAACACAAACCTGCTCCCTGCAACCTGGCTCTGATACCACTTGTTAGGACTGAGGAAGCACAATTGATTACCAAGCAACTAAATATGCGGAATTTAACCAGAAGTAACAAGTAACTAGAATTCAAAAATAACACAGAATATGAGAGACAATACCCAATTGTATTAATACTCTTCCAGAAGGAAATACAACAAAGAAGATGCCACAGTCTTCTTCCTTACACACCTCTAGGGCTCCCACACCTCTAGGGCATAAACAATAAATCTCTTCAAGAGCTCACTCTCTCAACTATAGTCCTAACAAGTAACTCACACACAGAGTTGTTATTCAGCTCCAACTAGTCAGTATCACTACTGTCAGTACCACCAGTCAGTATCACTACTGCCAGTACATAAGTACTCCACGTACTCCATGACCGAGTACACACCGTACTCCAAGTACACAATGTACTCCAAGTAGATCTCCCCTGATCTTGCTATCTGTTGTGTTGCTGACCTCCCTGATCTTGCACACCTGCAAATCAACGTGGTTCTACACACTTGCAAACCTAGATCTCGCACACACACAACTGCAGATCAACCGATCTTACTTACCATGTAGATGTCCCATGAACTTGCAACAACCTGCAATTCAAATGATCTTACAATTGGAAGGATCTACCTTGTCTTCCTCTATAGCACATCTATGGAACTAGGAGGAGCTACCCTTGCTCTCTTCACACTGAAGGAGCTAACCAAGCTCAACTCAAACTAACACACTTTACAATACATCCCATGAGTCTATTATATAGATCTCATGCAAAAAATAATTAGACATCCAATTACAATAATTAGATCCGCAGCTCAAGACTAAAATTAACTTTTTTACATGCAAACAACCGGTTCGTTAACTGACTGTTCGTCAACAAGCAGTTCTGAAACCGCACAGGCAATCGACGTCAGTCCCTGTCTATCTGGAGGTGACCGACGTCGACCGATATCTGACCGATGTCGGTTGCTCTGTACACTGGATATGACCGACGTCGATTGCGCCTGCCGACGTCAGTTGCTGTAACACTGAGCAATCCTCCTCCATATCTGCATCAGTGAAGATTTTAGCTCCACAACCTAACACAATGCTTCCAGCATCATCACCTTCACTCCACTCCTCATCTACTCTAAACTGAATTTATAAATTTCCAAGCAGAATGTTCTTTCTAGACTGTTCCTCCTCCTGCTCCATATGTATTCTCGCCGACTTTGAATTGCCACTTTGTCCATTCTACCGACACGTGGCCTCTTCAGCATCTTCCATGCAAACATAGAACGTGTCTACCATATATGTTAGTTGTCAACCATTCAACATATTACTAGTAGCCTACAAAACCATCGTCTAACTCCTTGTATGAGCATGCAAATGGCGGCAAATAATATCTTCTTTCTTTTTTGTCTCATGTGAGACGAATCTAATGGATTTGCCCCATCGTATAATCCTTTGGCTAAATATAAAAATGGAAAGAAATAAAAACCTAAAAGTAATTTTTTATTAAAAATAAATTAAAAAAATGTTAAAATTTGTGGCAAGTTATTGCAACAGATTTATGTAGCAGAATACATGAACACAATTTTTTTTTAAATTAAAAATGCTCGCAATTACAACAGTGTTAGCTATGAAAACCAAGAGTCATAAAAACAATAAGAAAAACAATACAATAGTAGTAACAAATTTATATAAAGGTTCACTTGATCATCGTCAAGCTTTTTAATTTGCTTATCAATCTTTTAACATTTACTGAGCTAATTTTGTGTTGTGAGCAAGATCTTGCTGAAGCACGTTGAAAAGATTATGCATTTGTAGAATATAGTTAGAGTAAAAATTTTAAATGGAAACTTCAGATGGAATACAAGAGTTATTGAAAACAACAATGCATTTATTCTTCCATAAGTCGTTGATAATCAAATGTCTAAAATATTGAACAATCACATTATGAGAAATATTAAAGCCTAGAGTAGCTTGTTTCCTAGATAACAAGTGTCTAAATATATCAAGGAGATCATTGTGCATAGAAATACATGTCTTTTTAGCAAACCTACATCTCCAAAATATATGCATGACAAACTTAGTAAGATTGTAGACCGAATAATTAAGAGAATTGGTAGCAAGAAACCACATGTTGTAACTAATAGGAATATTGTGGAAGAGAAGATTACAAGCAATAGTTTGAACCATGGCATCAACGTTTCACTTCCAAATGGTAGATCCAAGGTGCAGCTATTTAACTTTAGTAAATTTGCATTTCCACTTCAAATTGAGCCTCTGTAGTAAATACAAACCTAGGATGAGTTCTGATAAACATATTTTTATGAGAAGTGGTATAACTTTCTATTGTTAGGCCACCCCCAGTTCTTCACAAACTTTCATTGAACCAAAGTGGGCATATTGACAAAGAATGAACTATCCACTAGTTGCAAAATTTTAATTACAACATCATGTCAGCGTCTTGCAAGTGAAAATTATTCTTTAAAGGAAGCCAATGTTTCCATTAGAATCATGATAAGTCCTAGAAATATCCAAATTGGCATATGCCTTTTTTAAACATGGGTTTTCCTTTCAACCTAGAGTGAAGAGCAAGGGGCAGCTCGCTAATTTGCACGTCTCTTCCACCAAATGAAGGAAGTGAGAAAGCTAAGAATTTACACTCCAACAGCTCAAAGGTTTATTTCCACACTTTCCACATATAACTAGGTGGCATAGATGTTGAGAGTTTGATGTATTTAGCAAGCAATAGCTTGTCATGCATATGCACTTTTTTCCATTGGATTTTAAAAGCAATAGTGAATACCCTATGGCAAGTAAAAACTTTCCATGGTTTAGAATCATATAGAGCACATATGATCCATTTAGAAATAAAGCATTTACCTTCTATCCAAGGATCCATGACACAAAGGCCATCTTTATCTTTTGGCGTAATGCATTGATTCCATGGGATGCCCTACATACCCTTGCTACAATCCCACTTAGCCTAGATCATTTTTTTATAAGTTTGGTGAATCTATTTTAACATGTTTTAAATGGAAATCAACATGAATAATAATAAACATTAATTACAACAAAGACCTTGTTAGAAACTTCAATTTACCAACAAAATATAGGAATTTGGATACCCAGTAGTCAATCTTTTTTTAAAATTTATTTAAAAACCAAAACCACATGTCACTAAGAAAGAACCTAACACCAAAGGGAATACACAAGTATTTTTTGATTTCTTCATGTCGAACTTGATGTCACTCAAGAGGAATATAATGGGGTCAACTTAAATCAAAATAATTTTTTTCTTAAGCATTGAAATATTTAGACCCTAAAAAAACATAATATAACTCAAGTACATTCAAAACATGTGGTAGAGCTCTCGAGGCACTGCAATGTGAACTCAAAACTTGGTAGATGCAGTGATGCATTGAGTAGTGCAACGACTTCATAAGGACTATAGATAGTATTCTTGCACTAATGTTGGGTGTGACTGAAAAGAGGCAAAGAGGTAGTGTGCCTAAGGAGAGTAAGTCATAACCACTGAGCCCTGAGGTTCTATGGGGGGAGAAGGTCAATGTTGAACCACACAACTTAGAGATTCAAGGAGTGGAGAGGTGCATGTGGTAAATTATGTTTGAGCATTAAGTCAAGCAGTCGGGCAAGTTGAAGTAGGACTAACTCTAGCACATGAGGGGTGAATCTAGAGACATGCAGTAGAGTAGGAGGCATTGTGAATGCAAGCTCAAAAACTTGGTAGGTGCAATGATGCACTGAGTAGTGTGATGACTTCCCAATAACTATGGATAGGTGAACTTATGCAATTTGATGATGGTGACTAAATAGAGAAGGTTTAAGTAATTAGAGGCTCATTGTGAGCATTATGCATTGCTCTATCATGGTATGTGATGTCATTCCCATGTGTGTCTTGAAGAGAATCCACACCATCACCAAGGGCATCACCAATTTTTATGGGGGAGATGTGAAGGGAGGTAACCCTCAAAGAGGGAAGTTGCATGAGACACTACCTAAGGAGCTTGAGGAGTTCCTCGATTAACGTAGATGGTTTTCCAATGTGAAAATTGGGGTTCATGAAGTGGACTTAGGTTGAGATGAGTGATGCAAGTTTGGATGCAATATGAGATGAGTTTGACTTGTGTGTGTGACATTGGCCTAGGTTGTAATCTTGACATGGATGCAACGAATTCAACATTTGGATGTTCTTCATTATTTCAAATAAAAAACATGTTATTATTTTCAAAATGAGAGTTAAGGGCACAAATATAATCAGGAAGAGTAATATCTTTAATAAGATTCTTATTGTGTGTTCTTTGTAACAAGTATCCAAAAGCATCCATGGCTAAAACATACAAATGAGGATCAAAATGACAACCTTGGCAAATTGATCATTGAAGAACAAAGGGTTCAATGAAAGAACCATTCACTGAAAGTCTAGCTAAAGCATTATTAAACAACACTTTGATGCAAACAATCATTTTTTTTGCAAAGCCCAACCAACGTGAGATATTTAGAATAAACGACCATTTGATTTTGTCATAATGTTTGTCAAAGTCAAGCTTGACTATAAGTGAATTTTAGGTTGGTTTTTGGGCTCAGTCTGTAAATTCCCAAGCCAAAACCAAGTTGTCCAAATTGTAACTACCCCCAATAAATCCCATTTGCTCAGATTTAACAGTTTCTTACACCACAAATTTAATATGTTGTGCAATACTTTTGCAATGATCTTGCAAGAAGTATTAAAGAGATTGATGGGTATCCATTTGAATATGTTGTCCTTGTTGCTACCTTTAGGAATGAGTTTTATCTACACTTGATTTATAAAATCGCAAGGGACCCAATTTATTCAACATCAAAATAGACTTGGTAAAAATATCCATGAATTGTAAGCAACATGGATTTGAATAAATCAACCGGTAAGCCATCTGTAATATACCTATAAAGGGGTATATATTGTATATTGGGGGTAAAATAGTACTAGCATAAATAGTAGTGAATAGTAATAATAATACCACATTCATAGAAATGAAGAGTGGGATAGATTAGAATAGTATAAATAGAGGTAAATAAGCCATTGTAATACATCCAATCAAAATATAAATAAAGTAGAGTATTACTCTGATAAGGAGGTAGCCCCCTTGAAGTGACAAGCGATTTATGGAGTTATTCATTCCTGCCAAAAAAGAATATTGTATTTTGTAATCAATATATGTAGATATTGTGTATTTTGTGTATGTGAGATATTAGGTTCTTAACATTTGGTATCAGATCTATTTCTAGGGCCATTTCCATGTAATTTTTTTTATTTTAGTAGGAGGTTATGCAATTAAGACCTTGTAGTTTAGTTCACTATATGCTCTCACCTTGCCTTAACGGGACCCTGGTGATCAAAAAGTGGATAAAAATGAGTTGGAGAGAATATTTTTTATGAATTTGGTTTTGGGAGTAGAATTTGTTATAATTATGAAGGTACTATGGTGAGTGTTTTTATTGCAGGCACATTTTGGAGCTTCATGAATCAAGTCTAATAAGTGCAGATTTATGTTTTTTGTCCTTAAAAACTTGACTATTCTTATTCAAACTGCTCTCAAATAAATTGAGTCAAACAATTTTTAGGTTTTGTGCACCTCATTTCCAAATTTGCAAAACAATTTAAATTTTTAAATTTAGTTTAGTATTGTGAAAGTTATCATAGTTTTAGTGACTGATACTATGTATTAAAAAATGGTGTTTTATGGAAGTTTGAGTGTAGGATGCATTTTTGGTTGAAATTGACGTCCACTCAGTTGTAATCATGGAGCTTCACATTTTATATGGTGCATCAATTATACTTAATCAAACTGAAACTATTAAAGGATATCAATTCGAGTCTGACAAAATCATTGATCCGCTTGAAGGCCTATCAGATGATTTCTACATGAGTTGCTTCATCTGAGGACTCAGGGATGAGATTTGTCTAGGGTCAAAATGTTCCACCCTCAAATCTAGATGGATGTTTCTATATTATCTAAGATATCTGAAGACTGTATCCTTCTACGTAACAATGAGGCACCATCATGGGTGCACCCACATTTCACAACACCACCAAAATCACTTGATACAACACTCAAATCATCCAAGCAAACAACAAAAGTGCCTAAGGCTAAAAAAGATAGTACCTAGGAAACAAATGAAAATGCACTATAGGAAGGCATCCATTTCTATATCATAGAAGATTATGAAGCAGAAATAACTGCATTTATAGATTTGGAAACTACTTGTAGAGAATGGCATGAGGATTTCCTTCTTGTTAAACAATCTGAAGTAGAAATCACTACCTGGATGGATTTCATACATACTTGTAGTGCATGGTATGTTGATTTTCATCACTTGGCAGAGACTTCCATTCAGAAGGCAAAATCACCCAAGCAAGGGCTTGAAGCTTCCAAGACCTCAAAGAACAATGCTAAGGGGGATGGCATGTATTCTCCATTGGCTCACCAGGGTAACTATTTTGATCACCCTCATTCTTGATTTGATATGTTGATCATCATTCTTCAAATTTTACTTGAACCTTCGATTATAGTGTTCATGTTCACTCTATTGATATATATGTTCATATCCAAGCACAAGCAAAAGAAGTGGAAGTGGAAAAGGACAATGGATGTGCCTCTATCTGGTCCTATACATATTTTTGATATGTAATTCTTTGCATGTTTCGAGGATGAAACATGTCAAGGGAGATGAAATGTAATATACCTATATAGGTGTATATATTGTGTATTAGGGGTTGAATAGTAGTGAATAGTAAAGAATAGTAATAATAATACCACATTCATAGAAATGAAGAGTGGGATATATTAAAATAGTATAAATAGAGGGGCATAGGCCATTGTAATGCATCCAAGAAAAATATAAATCAATTAGAGTATTACTCTGATAAGGAGGTAACCCCCTTGAAATGGCAAGCGATTTGTAGAGTTGTTCCTTCTCGCCAAAAAGGAATATTGTATTTTGTAATCAATATATGTAGTTATTATGTATTTTGTGTTTGTGAGATATTAGGTTCTTAACACCATCTAGGCCATGGCTTTTTTCATCTGCCATAGAGAAGAGAGCATGTTCGAATTCTATACGGCTCAACAATCGATCAATATGGTCACGTAGGTCCTCCCTGATCTTGGTGGGAATGGATTGGCTTGTCACTTTATTCATTTTAATGTATGAAGCATCATGAACATTCTCATCCATTAAGAGAGTTTTGAAATGGTCCTTGAACACATTTTTAATTTAATTAGATGAGGAATAATAGTTTCCATTGTGGTTTATGATGGACATTATCCTCTCTTTTCTGTGTTTTTAATTTAAGCATTGAAATAATAATTTAGAGTCTTTATCCTCCTCTTTAATCCTGGTAAAATAGAAGCATAGTCGAACCCCCCATCCATAATACAACTGAAATTCTCTTATCTAATTTTCCATAACATAGATTATTTTTTCACAATTTTCATCCAAGGGATTAGAGAGGAGGAGTTTGTGTCCTTCCTCAAGCCTCCTCCTTAGAGATAATTCCCTTCTCTTCTTGACCCAAGCGACATTTTTACCATAAGATTGAAGAAAATATTTGGATCTATCAAGTGTTTCTTTCCACCAAAAAATTCAGCTATCCCCTTCTTGGAGTTAGACAAATGAATTACAAAGAGCATTGGGCATAGCCATATAGTCCTTGCTATTTAGATGTAGCACGTTGAGTTTGTAGGTAAATTACAAGAAATATCTTTAGTAGTAGTAAGAGAAAGTTTGATATAATAGGAAGATGATTAGACAAGGGGGCAACAAGATCCAAGTACACAATTTTCCCTTGATAAAAGGGCATGATTTGAAGATCTGTGGATAATTAAAATCTATCTAGATAACATAATTTTATGTCAAGACAAATCTACAATTTGACTATGTGAACCAATGTTCCTTATGAGTATCATATTCTACATGTAACTAGAAGATCTTGATGGGTAACATTAATCTTATTAGCTTGAGAAATAGTTTCAGGGGTGTTGTCAGACTTGAGATCCTTACATCTGAAGGAAATCGTGAGATTAAGTGTTCCAAAGGAGGAAAGTAGGAGACAAGGCATGGGATGAAGATATCCCCTCATTAATTTTATGACTGATGTTGGTTCAGTCCAAGAACCGAGCAGTTTAACCTCATTTTACTCGAAGAGGAGTAGTTATTACCACTAAAGGCTCAATGTATATGTGGTTACACTTAGAATTCATTTCTAGAGAAACCCTTAATATTTTAGCTACGCCAAACTTTACTAATTTTCTAAAACATGGGAGAGTGTTTTACCTCCAAAAATAAACATAAAATTGAGGGTCAAGGTAAGGTAGAAAAGGGGAGGTACAAATTCAGAGAATGTTAGTGCCTGAGAACTAAAATATGTCAAGTCACAGTTATACCATCGTGTGCTTGGTTCAATGTTTGCACAAACTTTAGCCACTCAGTGGGGAAGCTTCAAAAGGGATACCAATATGAATTCTTTACTTACAAGTCCATAGAATGTAAACACCCAAAATATTTATAGCGATTGACATGCAAAACTTTTGAAACACTTTATAACTAAAAGGACATAAAACATAAGTTGTTCACAAGAGACTAAAAAGAACATACAAGGGGTTAGCCTAAAAAATGCACTACCTAACTACCATATTCATCTCTATAACAACAGCATGTAATCATTCCTCATGCATAAACATTCACTTAGAGCTTAAAAATAATGGACCACATTCCATGAGCAAAGAACCCTAGTTAAAACAAATAAAAACATTCTACTAAAGTTTTAACAGAGTTTCTTTACACAAATTATTGACCATTACAAGGGATTGAAGTTTACAATATATAGAAGATGGGAATCACCTCCACTCAAGGTTGTTACAATTGCCAAGATTAAAAAAGAATCAAAAGATTCTCCATTCTCCCAAAATATGTTTTAGGGGCTCACTCAGTTGATATGTTGATGAGTTGGAGAAGATCTGTGTCCCATTTGCTTAGGTTGAGCCTCTTTGGCCACTAGCATGATTACCACCAGGTTGAACTCTCAGTCTAGCTTGGCCAGGTTCATAGGTGGCTAAGATTATCTTTGACTAGGTCAACAGTCGTTGATGTACTTGGAATGGAGCCTCCAGGGATACTTTCATTTTTGAGACCTAGTTAATGCTTGCAGAAGATTGAGTTGAGAGTTTTAAAATTGCTTTGGCTCCAACTTTGTTGGTTTTTGCCACTTTTCTCTTCATGACCTGGTCGAAGTGATCAAGGTGAACTCCAAATTCATCTTTGTCCAGTAGGGTTCCATCTAGATGTAATATCATCATGATGTTGACCTCCCAGAATTAAGTCAACATCATTCCCTACTCTCTTCCAAAGGCCCCACAAGTGTCTGTGTTAATGCTAACCATTTTTCAATTGAAGCACTCATAGTCCCAACATAAGTCTGATAGAGGCTCATGTCTAAATTGGGCATGAGTTTTAGCTCTGAGAACACACCCTTGTGGATAACCATGGTGAGATTTTTGCACTTGATATTCATGAGAACAATCCTTTCTAAATATGCATGGGCTAGTTAGAGATGTCCTCTGCTTTGGGTCGATGTTTTGACCACTTTGTTGAGAGCTTAGAATAGTTGTATGAGGGTCTCATTGACCTTCCCAATCAATTTCACAAGGAATGTGTTCTTCACCTATGCCTCAAGCGTCTAGACCTGCTCTTGCATATCTTCCATGAGCTTGTCTAACATATCATGTGTGGTCTGAAACACAGATATTGGATCCTCAGCCACTTTCTCTTCTCCTATAGATGTTCTCACTTTGGTGAGTATAAGAGGTTTTGTCGAGTCTGCCAAACTATAGGTTCTTTTCCTTGAACAAATTTCTATGTGAGGATCCTCCTCATGTCCCCTGACATCCTATCAAACTCCCATTGCACTTAGGGGACTCCTTGCACAATCATCTCGGGTGCCTACTGTAGACACTTCATTTTAATCACTTTCATGTCTAAACTGCAATAAAAAATGAATTTATGTAATTGCATGTAGGTTTAACCAAAAATCACCATTGGACCTAATTTACCTGCATAATTTTTATTTTAATCCAAAATCACAATGATACATCCCTAATTGGGGCAATGGATCATATCGTATCATTAATCTTACTGAGTGCATCCTGAATTAAATAAACCATTTGCAAGTATCTTCACATGAAGATTAAGTGAATACTTGATTAACAAAAAGAAACATTGTAAAAGTCACCATTATTCTAATTATTGATTAATCTCATTTAATCAAGTCTAATTATTCCTATAATAGGAAAATCTATAGATTTAGAATTATCCTATTTTCCTAAATTTAAAATTAGAATATTGCCTCACAAATGAATGACATCATAAGGCAAAGTGTGCAATAAATCAAAGGTTATGACATGTCTTACACTTTACTTACACACTCAATACAAGTTCTTACACACTCTTCGTCTTAAACCCCTCTTCCACACTTCAAGAGGACTAATGATTGCACTTTTCTTCTAGCATGCATTCCATACCTTGAACCTTGAGAGAGCAGGGTGGGGTTAAAATACCACCAATAATTGTAATAATTTCTTTAATGAACATTTAAATTTTATAATCCTCTCTCGAGGCAAGTGTTTCAAATGTTTAATGGATGTGATGCAAACCCACATCAATTACTAAAATTGTCCTATAATTCTTGTGTGTTGTTGCTTAATTATTGTATCAAAACCTAGTTTAAACTTAATACCAAATAAAAAAAACCAAGTCCAAGTCCAAACCATTTTTATACACATAATGAGACATTGCTCTGCCAAAATTCTGGGTTAAACAAAAGTGACATGTTAAAAATTGATCCCAGTACCTATATCACTTATCCAAACCACACAGTTAGGCTACCTAATTTGAACCAAGAGTCTTGTCCTCATCCAAATTTCATTTCAAACCAAGTCCAAAATTATGATTTCTTGTCCATGTTGTGTCGTTATGCCATTCATTTGAGGTCAAATCAAGTTGAATTCCAAGTCTAATTCCAATTTCCAAGACCAAGTCCCAATTCTAGTCAAATTATGCCAAGATCAAATTCCTTTTAGAAGACAAGAGTTTGAAGCCTAGTTCAAATCTTGATTTTTCATTATCAACCAATGCCAGTTATTGTGCCAACCTTTACATATTTCAAAGTTTTTAAAGTGCCTAAAATCAAAACCTTTCAAGATGAGACCAAGTGCAAAACATTTCCTAAGTCCAAACATTGAACATTTATACTTAAAACCATTATGCCCAAAACTTATAGACATACCCTTTGAGAAACACATTGACATACCTTTGATTGGTATATTCCAATTTGACATTTACCTTATCATAATCCAAAAAACTTACCTCAAACCAATTTCCAAGTGAAGTCAAGTACTAAGTCAAGATATAGTTTTATGCATTTAAGACCTTTTCAAGATGAAGATTATAAACTTAGACATGCCTAAGTACATGTGTAGTGGGGCCATTTAAAACCCCTCATTTGATGGTGAGGTATTTTAAAATCCATATGGGTATTATCACTATGTAGAGGGTGAATAAAATCAACAATACCCTGCTAACGCACCATCCATTGTTGAAATTGAACAACATATCCCATACCTTCCAATTATATCTCCTAATGTTAAACATAGCCAATACCAACCATACCTTTCACATGTACCATTTGATACCAAGCATGGACCTAATCCGATGTACCTTGTTAATCCACCACCTGGTTATGAATATCGGCAAGATCAATTCAATCGACAACTATTTGAAACCAAAGATGAACATCTTATTAGATTGTTGGAAATGGCTGCATAATTTCCCCCTAGTTTTCCTGTATAGGATTTTTGCTATTTGGTTAGAACACCTATATAGACACCTCTTAGGTTTTTAGATAATCAAGCTTCCTATATCCAAGATCAAACTTTCAATCAAGCCTGAGTAGTGTCAGACAAAGGAAAGGGTCAATTAATTGACTCTCCCACACAAAGCCAACTTATTGCTTCATAAATAGAACAAACTAATCTGGTTATAACAACTTTAGCTAACTCCTTGCCTACATTGAAAGTTCAAAATCCCACATTATTGGAGTGCAATCCTCCAATAGAACAACCATTGGATTTGTCTACCTATCCCATGTATAATTTGAATCCATTTGCCAACAAAACATTAATTGTGGATATGTTTAGCACACCCATAGTTAAAACTAATTTTGTGACTAACCCTAATTCGAATTTGCTTATAGATTATACACATTATGTGGTGAATAGATCTCAATCAACATATTTTAACCCACATTAGGTACCATCCAACATGAAACAAAATATTATTCCATCTTCTCTACGACCTCCTCAAAACATTCCAAATACCTTGAAACAACAAGTTACAAACCCACCTGAGCTGCAACAACATGTTGTAAATCCTCCACTTCAATAAATGGTGACCAACCCTCCACTTCAAAAAGTGAAAACTAATCCCCCACCTTAATAGGTAGCGACCAATGTTCCATTACAACAAGTGCCCATTAATTCCAAACAAATGTTGTCTAACCAACAACATGTTTCTACAAATCAACAACTTGCCACTTTTATTTAACAAGGAACCTCTTCAATCCAATAACATGTGTCATTTAACCAACAACAAGTTCCCCCTATGTGATAGATTCCTAGGAATCAATAGCATATTCCCCTACAATCCTAACAAATCCTATTTAATGCCCAAAATAATATTCCTCCATTCAGATCTCAGTTCACTCAATAGTAAGTGCCTTACCAACAACAAGTCCCTTATCAACAATACAAATCTACTCAAAGAATGAATATTCATGGTATAACCAATCACTTACACATTCCCCCATATTATGTGTTGCCTCTTTATCTAGGTCAAGGTACTATACTTTTGAATACACAACAAAATTTTCCAACTTCTTCTCACTCTGGTCCTACATTTTAGGATTTGTAATAAGTCAAAGATGTAGTTTCAACCATTTAGGTAAAAAATCAAAATAAAAAATTTAAGCTAGATGATATATGATCTTATCCCTTTGATATGAGCTATCTTCAGATACCTTTTCTACATCATTTTGAGATGCCCAAATTTGAAAAATATGAAGGGAAAGGTGATCCCAAGGAAAATATAAAAGAATTCTTCATTGCATGCCAAGAAGTTGCATATATCCCTATATACCTAATTCGATTGTTTCCTCGTAGTTTAACTGGTTATGCCTTAAAATGGTTCCTTGGCCTACATAAGAATTTTGTTGATAAATTTGATGACTTGTCCGAGAGATTCATGCAACACTTCTCTTTCGATGTCAAACATGAACTAATTATGGTTGATATATGTCAGACTAAACAACGTGAAGGAGAAAACTTTGCCAATTATTTACAATGGTGTCACTCCTTAGCCAGTTTAATCCCACATAATCTCCTCGATAAATAATTGGTTGCAATGTTCACTACCAATCTACAATTTGATGTTGCTCATAAGCTTAAGCTTATTTGCATCAATACATTTGAAGAATTTATTGCCAAATAGATAATCAATCTTTAATCTCAGAACTAATCTTAGAACAAGGATCAAACATGAGCTCCTACGTAATCGCAAATAATTACATCAAAGAAACATAAACCATTCAACAGGAATAGAAATGTCATAGATGGGGAAACTAAATCATGACATGTGCAAACGGTACAACCATCGCATGTTCAAGTAAACCCACCTACTCAACCTCTCACTTTGAAAAGACCACCTCCAAGAAGAGGTCATTATCATGACATATTTTTCAGTAATCTCAACAAGCCTATTGAGATGGTCAAAATCTAGTTACTGCTAGCATGATGGTTTGGACAATACCAAAACCATTTCTAAAAAACTAGCCTAAACCTGATTGGTATAATGAGAATGACTTTTGTGATTATCATCAGGTTAGAGGCCATTCCATTCATAGATGTGTGCAACTTCACCATCCCATTCAATATTTGCCTAAAAGTGGTGAAATAACATTGGATAATGTGGCCACAACATCTAATCAAGATTTGGGTATCTATCAGAACTTTTTTCTGCAACATAATGCTAATAACAATCAAAATCAGAATAGACCTCCTCATAATCAGAATCAGATACATAATCAACAATAGCAAAACCCAAATCAAGGTTAAGATAACCATTCCAATCAAGTCAATTATAAAAATGTCCCTTATGAATACAATGCTGTAGGTCACATCACTAGTGGACATATTGCTATCATTAAGATCAATCCTAAGCCAATTGCCAATAATACCCCACGACCTTCACCGTCCATTCTAGGACCTCCACCTTCATTTGTCGGTAATCCTAATTTCGCTCATAGTATCCCAAACACTAGTCAACAACCAAGAGTAACCATTTTAGGCCTTCATTCCCCCTCTTCTAATTATAGTAACCCTCACCTGACTCGAGGTTGTGCAATTGTAACTCAATACTCTAAGGCTACCATTCAAGGTTATGCACCTTTTTCCTCCAAAATCCCATTCAAGGTTCTCCACCTCAAAAGACTACGCCCAATGCTCCTATTAATGATAAACCTTATGATATTGTGGAATAACTTAAAAAGACATCAGCGTAAATTTTTATTTTAGATCCTTTGTGTACATCAAATATCCACAAGAATATATGGAACGAGTGTTTAAATCAGTCCAAGGTTCCAAGTGACATTATACCTAATAAATTTCAAACACTTATGAGTCATCTGGCTCCATGCCAACAACTCACCTTTGATCAAACGGATATGTTATCCCTTGGACCTTTGCATAATAACCCGCTTTACATAGAAGCAATTATTTCCTGGCATAATATTAAAAGAGTCCTCATAGACAATGATTCAAGGCTAAATATTGTAACTTTGAAGCTAGTCAAACATTTAGGTTACACAAAAGCAGATCTTCAGCCAGATACCATCAATATCAAAACATGTGATAATAAGGAACTAAAATCTTAGAGTACCATTTGTTTACCTATTATCGTTGGGCCTTTAACCCATGATAGTATGTGCCATGTTCTTGATTTAGAACTATCTTATAATTTGCTTCTTGGCTGACCATGGATTCATGAAGTACGTGTTGTACCTTTTACTCTCCACCAATGTATCAAATTTATTGATTCTGGATTAAAAGTTACCATTCGTAGTGACCTATAACCATACAAATTCTATAAACATCTAGAAATAGAATACAAAAACTAAAACTATCACTTCGGCATAAAACATGTTCCCAAAAAGGATAAGGATATAGTCGATCAATCCCCTAAGTCCAATTATGTGGATCCAAGTACCATTGCCTCCACTTCATCTACACCACCTAATCTAATAGCCAATCATTTTATCATTCAAGACAATGGCCTTGGGGAGTAAAAAATTGGTAATGCTTTCGATATAACCAAGATTCCTAAAACACCTAAATCATATGGTAGACCTAAAGGGCAACCCCCCAAAATGGAATGACGTAATAAGGGTATCTTGTCATAAAATACCCATGGTTTTCATCAAAACCAATTCATAGGAGAAATAACAAATCAAGGTCGATGGTGATTCATGGTTATACAATGATGATTTTTCCACCTACTACAAAAATACAAAGTATCATATTCCAAACGGGATAATGGATAATCAAACCTACAAGGGCAAAAGCCTAGGGCCAAAACGACTTATTGATCTAGTATTTGTTACTAAAAACAAAGGAACTCGAAGTATTGGATACAAACCACTTGGGGGTGACCCCTTATATCTTGAGAGTGATTCTAATTTATCATCTAACATGGATAATGCTGACAACGATGCAGAGTCCTACTATAACATTTATAATGAGTTGGTTGGCACTAACCTATTTAACCCTAATACCATTTGTACCATTAATTTTGTGCCATTTTATCCCCCTCTTTTCCTCCATCATCCCCAATTGATTGATTGAGACCGATAAGATTCCTATATACCATTAAATAATTTTCAAAACGATGAGACAATCTATGAATTTATGGGCCTCAGAGATAATTTGCCACTTGGTGATCACAAACAGGTATTTGCTATTACATTGAATCATGCTACCTATTTTAGAGACCAGGTGAACTTCCTTAGTCACAAACCAAAAAAATGAAATCAAACATTGAGGTCCGAAAGTGAACCTCTTTGAGGTGATTTTGGACGAGGGTAAAAGTAAAGAAAAAGATGAGTCTGATGGTGAAAACTTGTTTCAGGTGCCATTGGACAAGAAATTTCACCCTCTTTCAAATGAAGCCCAGGCCTCCTCTAGTTTTAGAATTTCATGTCAATCAGAGATCAATTCAAAGGATCATAAAGTATTTGATCAATTAGCTCAAGATTTCCCATAAGCCTTTGTCAAATAGCCTTTACCAGACCTTGGGGATCCAGATTCTTCATACATGATCAAACTCGATGAGTTAGTCGAGCCACCAGATGAACACAAAGATTAATGTACCATGTTGACAAATATTCTAGAGGATGGTTCTACAGTGCTTATGTCGGATACCACTGAATTCAATATTGGAACACCTATAGATCCCAAATGGATCAAACTTGGAGCATCCCTCACTAATGAGGAACACGAGCTTCTTATTACCCTCCTTCAAGAGTTTTTTGATATTTTTGCCTAAAGTTATTCAGATATTCCTGGCTTAGACCCTGCTTTAATTTTGCATCGCCTTGTTGTACACCCTAATGCCAAGCCAATTAAGTAGAAGTTGAGAAAAATGTATCCTCGCATAGTTATACTTATCAAGAAAGAATTATAAAAAATATTGGAAGTAGGGTGTATATGCCCTATCAATTATTCAGAGTGGATATCTAACATATTCCTAGTCCACAAAAATCCACAAAGAATCTAATTAGATACTAATTCCAGATATATCAATAAAGCATGCCCAAAGAATGAATTTATTTTACCTAACATTGATATGATTGTGGATTCCATAGTAGGATATGAGATGTTCTCTTATGGATGGATTTTCTGGATATAATCAGATCAAAAATGCATTTGAAGACCAACATAAAAAAACATTCACCACTCCATGGGGAGCATTCTACTGTCAAGTGAGGCCATTTGGCCTCAAGAATGCGGTGCCATATACCAACATGCCATGAATGTCATTTTCCATTACATGATGCATGATATTATTTAAGACTACGTGGATGATATTTTGATAAAATCAAAGCCCATAACAAGACATCTAGATGTATTACAAAGAATATTTGAAATGCTTTGTGAATACGAGGTAAGGCTTAACCTTAAAAAGTGAGTCTTTGGCATTACTTTAGGCAAATTGTTAGGTTTCATTGTCTCCCACATAGGTATTGAAGTTGATCCAACCAAGGTTAAGGACATTACGTAAATGCCTCCACCTTCTAATCTCAAACAACTCTGCAGCCTGTAGGGTAAGATCCAATCTATTAGGTGGTTTATTTCTTAGTTGACATACAAATCCCATCCCTTCACTTATCTTTTAAAGAAAGGTACTATTTTCCCATGGAATGTCAATTGTCAACGAGCCTTTGAGAAATTAAAATAATATCTAGTAAATCCACCTGTTCTAGCTCCACGCATAACTGGAAAGTCATTGCTTTATATCTCAGCAACTAAATGTACCGTGGGGCACTCTTGGAACAACATACTGATCAAGGGAAATAAAGAGTTGTATATTAATTAAGCCACACATTGGTTGCCTATGAACATAATAACAGTGACATTATATGCTCAACAAGACCATTGTCATTGCCAAAGTGGATCCACTCAAATACCTACTTTTTAAAGCAACTTTGACTGTTTGTATGGCCAAATGGATTATGTTAAGTGAATTTGAAATTGAATATGTGCATCGAAAGGCCATCAAGGGGAAGGTACTTTTAGATTAGTGCGTCAAAGCACCCTTGTCATATTTCAAACCAATTACTTTAAATTTTCCTAATGAGTCAATCATGACTCTAGATGACATTTATTTTGAGCCTCAACACTGGACCCTTTATTTTGATGGTTCCTACACTTCTCATGGATCAGGGGCCAGTATTCTATTCATAATGCCACAAGGGGATCTCATTCTCAAAGCATTTTACATTGTTTTTTCTTGTATCAATAATATAGTAAAGTATGAAGCACTTGTCATAGGGTTTCATCTAGTAGTACAATAAAATATCTAGAAATTACATGTTCATGGAGATTCTCAATTGATTATTAACTAAGTGACAAAGCAATACCAGACGAAAGATGACAAGGTTATTCCTTACAAGAATATGGTGGGCCATCTTAAACAGAGATTTGAACGCATCTAGTTTGAACAAATTCCAAAGGCCAACAACAAAATTGTCGATGCAATGAAAACAATTGGTTCATTAATGGTAATTGCAGATCATGCTATAGATCACCAGTTCCTTTTTTAACACCTCTTAAAGCCAACTCATGAACGTTCTGAATCTGAAATGGTATGTGATATTGTTGGTATCAGCTCACCATGTACTCCGATATATATGCCTACCTTCACAATCTTATTATTCCTTCTAACCTTTTCTGTAACAAACAAAAAACCTTCATTCATACCACTTCTCATTATACCATTATCATTACCACACTCTGTCATAGAGAATATGATGGAACTCTACTTCATTGTTTTGCTTTTGTAGAGTCTAGATTAATGCTTAAATAAGTACATGAAGAGATTTATGAGGCACACACCGGTGGAGTGGTCCTTTCCAAGAAACTCTTGTGTACAGGGTATTACTGACTCACTATGGAGGCTAATGCATGTGCTTATATAAAAAAGTGTGTGGCTTTTCAAAAGTGTGCCAATATCATTCATACTTTAGCCTGGGAATTGTAGTCACTCACTATGCCATACCCATTTTTCACATGGGACTTGATCTCATAGGAAAAATCAATCCTACTTCTGACGGCCATAAACATACCCTCACTACCACTTAATACTTTTCTAAGTGAGTTGAAGCCATTCCCCTCACTTATGTAACAAGAAAACAGATAATCACCTCATATGTCATTTTGGCATTCACTCTGATCTCATTTCTGATAATGGCAGCGCCTTTAAAAATAAGGACGTTAAATCCATTTGTGCCAAATACCAAATTACACAACACTTTTTCATTGCCTATTTTTCTCAAAGCAATGGCCAAGCCGAAGCATATAACAAAACCTTGATCCAAATCCTTAAAAAGACTATTAATGCTTTTGGCCATGATTGGCATCTACAATTATTTTCCACCCTTTAGGCCTACCATACCAACACCCAAAATCCAATAGGAGCCATACCATATTCCCTCATTTATGGCACTAAAGTTATTCTCTCTACCGAGATCAAGTTGCCTTTCTTAAGGATTTCATTTAAGGATATTATTGATGAAGAGGAATACAAAGTCTTTCAGCTGCAAGAATTAGACCTACTTGATGAAAAACGGATAGGTACTTTAAATAATTTTCAGGCATATCAGAATAGGTTACTTGTAGCTACAATAAGCATATCAAACACATAGACTTTGAACTTGGTGATCATGTCTTGAAAGAGAAGCAGAAAAATACCAATGCCACCCATGAAAATAAGAGAAATTTTGAGCCTAATTGGTTGGGCCCATACATCATCATAGTAAATTATGGTTATGGAGTATACAGGTTGACTACACTAGATGGCAAAGAGATAGATGAGCCTATGAATATTATGCATCTCAAATGTTTTTACACTTGATTTTATTGAACATTGTCTATTAGGACCCCTACTTGGGGCATGACTTGAAAATACTTTCCCTCCATTTCGTTCCTCTTCGAGTCAGTCCATCTTGATCTTATTCCTTCATCCTATTACCCATTCTTGATCTTGATTTATCAGTATAACAGATGATTCTAGATATCAAAATTCTAAGAAAATTTCAAGCAAATTATTCAGATTTGGTCACCATCAGTATATCCAGAATAGGTAGCATCTCGGAGTAGCTTACACATGATTTCTCTATATGATAGTATTTGAAATGCATCTTTTAGCTCTTGTTAAAACATGTACATTTTCTTTAGTTCATATGTAATTTCTATTTTCAACCCTGCTACTAATTGATAGGACCAAAGTTTCCCAAAGTTCTGACACAACTTGTCAGATTTAAGAGCACACATAATTACCAATGTATAAGCAACTTAAACATGCGGAAATACCAAAAGAACAAATAACTATCAATGAGAAATAACACATAGTATATGAGAGGCAACACACAATTGTATTCAACTCATTACAAAGGAAATTACAATAAAGAGATCACACTCTTCTCCACCTCTACAAGGCCTTCTACCTCAAGGGCTCCAAGTAATCTTCCCACCTGAGTAATCTTCTCTCATAGGTCACAACTAACAACTAACACAAGCTGTTGTTCACCCCATTGTATGTTCAGTACAACCGAGTACGAACCGGTACTCCAAGTAGATCTAACCATGATCATGCTCCTGATGTATTGCTGTCACCTTGGATCTAGCTCCCCCGCCGATCTCCTTCTGACCCTCACATTCACACACCCCTGGAGACCAACCTGATCTTACTTATCACATGTAGATCTCCTCCATGATCCTGCAACACCCTGCATATCAAACCTGATCTTACATACATGGGGAATCCTACTTGATTCCACCATGAGAAGAACTCTCCAAGCTCCACACTTGGGTTCTACAAGTTCAACACTTAACAATACAACCCATGAGTCTATTATATAGATCTCATGCATACACTAATTTAGACGGGCGGCTCAAAGACTCGAACTGGTCTTTAACATGCAAACTCCGCGTTTATTTAACTGACTGTTCGTCAACAACAGTTCTGACCGCTACAGGTGACCGACGTCGGTCCCTGCCTTCCTGGAGGTGACCGACGCCGGCCGATCTCCTGCTGATGCCGGTTTCCTCTGCGCTTCCCCTGACCGACATCGGTTGTGGCCTGCCGACGCCGACGACTGTCAAGCTGCGAAAACCTCCTCTTTCTGTTTGCAACAAGGTGAAGCTTTTAGCTCCACACCCTGACAATCTCTCACTTGGAGATAAAGAGCTGCACCTGTACCCATATCAGTACTCTGTCTAATCTGCATCCTGGCTTGTATTCCTCTTCAAGCTCCCACTTGAAGACAACTCACCACACACCCTGTGGTGCTACACCTGTGTCTGATTTTCTCCATTCTTCTGCCTTGCTATACTCCCACTCAAACAACAACCCCTGTGAGTAACCTGTAATCAACAACACTTAACAGATCTGAACCACCTGTTAGTCAAGCTTGCTTTGAGAATGTCCAACCTCGCTCTGATACCATTTGATAGGACCAAAGTTTCCCAAAGTTCTGACACTTGTCAGATTTAAGAGCACACATAATTACCAATGTATAAGCAACTTAAACATGCAGAAATACCAGAAGAACAAATAACTATCAATGAGAAATAACACACAGTATATGAGAGGCAACACACAATTGTATTCAACTCATTACAAAGGAAATTACAATAAAGAGATCACACTCTTCTCCACCTCTACAAGGCCTTCTACCTCAAGGGCTCCAAGCAATCTTCCCACCTGAGTAATCTTCTCTCATAGGTCACAACTAACAACTAACACAAGCTGTTGTTCACCCCATTGTACGTCTAGTACAACCGAGTACGAACCGGTACTCCAAGTAGATCTAACCATGATCCTGCTCCTGATGTATTGCTGTCACCTTGGATCTAGCTCCCCCGCCGATCTCCTTCTAACCCTCGCATTCACACACCCCTGCAGACCAACCTGATCTTACTTATCACATGTAGATCTCCTCCATGATCCTGCAACACCCTGCATATCAAACCTGATCTTACATACATGAGGAATCCTACTTGATTCCACCATGGGAAGAACTCTCCAAACTCCACACTTGGGTTCTACAAGTTCAACACTTAACAATATAGCCCATGAGTCTATTATATAGATCTCATGCATACACTAATTTAAACGAGCGGCTCAAAGACTCGAACTGGTCTTTAACATGCAAACTCCGCGTTCACTTAACTGACTTTTCGTCAACAGCAGTTCTGACCGCTACAGGTGACCGATGTCGGTCCCTGCCTTCCTGGAGGTGACCGGCGCCGGCCGATCTCCTGTCGATGCCGGTTTCCTCTGCGCGTCCCCTGACCGACGTCGGTTGTGGCCTGCCGACGCCGGCGACTGTCAAGCTGCGAAAACCTCCTCCTTCTGTTTGCAACAAGGTGAAGCTTTTAGCTCCACACCCTAACACTAATTCATAGTAAATTTTTCTAGGGTTGAACTATAATGACTTGAGGTCTATTTACACTATGTAGGCACCATTCGGTTTTTGAGATTAGCTCAGTCACCCCTTTCCCACGCTCTCGCCATTTTGCAAGCAACCTAAGACACACTCTCACCATTTTGTGAGTTAAAACATTTTGTGTCTCGTCATCCTCCATTGAGTTGAGATGCAAAATCCCCAAAACATTCAAAACAGTTTGAAAAACCCTAAAATTTTATAAAATCCCAAAAACAACATAAAAAACTAAAAAAACCTACCTACATATCTATCCAGGGGCTGGGGTAGGCTGGGGTGACGAGAAGGTGGAGCCCATTAAACTCAACTCTATATGGTAGCCCTCCCCCCTCTATATAAACTAAACTATAAAAAAAGTTCCAAAAAAGGCTTAAATTTTCTATGAGAGATATTAAGCCACAAAAATTCTTGCTTGCTTTGTCATCATGTTCGTTAGTGGCCTTTGGCTATGTTCTAGATTACACAATTCATCACACTTGTTGGGTGTGAACTCTTTATCCAACCACCATCATGTCTAATTTACCATTGTCATTCTTTCATTTTCACTCCCATTTCTAGGAGAACTACATTCATCTAAGGTCCACACAGACTATGTAGGTAGTGCTTAGATGCACGAGACATCTCAGGTTAACTTGGCCAATCTCATTACCATTCCATTTTCTTAGATTTGTCTAAAATTATCTCATCATTTTGTGAGTGTACCTTTCCTATTATTCCTCTTTAATCAATTTTTTTACTTGTCGTCATTTTTCATCTTTCCCATATCCCTAAGAGAACTACATTTGACTTGAAGTCTATTGGACTATGTAGGCAACGTTTACTTGCATGGGGTATTTGCAGATAGCTCGACCATCCCTTCCTTTTTCTTCTATTCCCCCCTTCCATCTAGGTTGTCATCTTGTCCTCCTAGTTGTCTTCTAGAGCTTAGGGGCAAAATCTCTAAGAGTAACTCCTTACATTCATAAACGCACAAATGATTCACTAATTGCTTATTTTATAGTGTGTTTGTGTGTTTGTCAATAATGATTATGCTTGATTGTTCTTGGTGTGTTTCTTTACTTTTTCTTTTGGGCAACAAGATGTTTTATATTGCTTTTCTTTTCAATCTGTGTATGTTTGCTTCTTTGTTTGTTTCCTTTTTATGTATCGTCTTGACTAAGTCCACTATACCGACAGGGTCATGATCATGGTGCTTCTTGTCATGCAGTTGTACAAGAGTCCATTCAGTGGCATTTGACGACATTGTCATCATGGTTTCTATCATTAGTGTGTTATTGTCATTTGTCTATTTGGATCGGGGGTTTGTTCTTATGCCCATTATGGCATGTTATCATGATGTTTTATATCATGGTGCATATTGTTTGATGCTACATCAAAAATCAGGTGTAAGAAGTCTAATCGACAATGTTGCAGCAAAAGCTCTCCTTGTCTACTATCCCCCAACCCATTCATCAATTGCCTAGTCATTATTTCTCAAAACGAAAATCTACCCTACAGGGGTAAACCATTTAGACCGATCAACGATCACATTTACCCTATTGGGGTAGCTCCTTATATAAATGATCAAATCTGCCCTATTAGGGCACATTATTATGATCAACTAAGACCACCCTCTTTAGGACGTGATTCATTATTTGGTCTTTCTTCTAATTCCAAGTCTGTAGATTTCTTCCATTCTTTCTTCTTCCTCTTTTGAGGGCATGTCTGCTTCATTTTTTTCCCTAATCGTCCCCTTGAGGGAGCATCCAGAGATAATCAAGCGCCCTTTGGGGTATCAATTTGAGTTTATCGACTCATAAGCTTTAAAAGATAAAAGGAGAAGAGTGAAGACATCATTCTTCAAGTATTATTGATTTTTTTCTTAATGACTTTTTCCTTCTTTGAAAAGATGTTATTGTGCCTAGTGTCTCACAAATGCCTTCTTAAATAGGGGTAAAATATAGACACTTCATTTCAATCACTTCGTGTCTGCACTGTAATCAAAAGTGACTTTCTGTAATTGCATGCAGGTTTAACCAAAAATCACCACTAGACCTAATTTACCCACACAACTGTCGTTTTAATCTAAAATTACAATAATACATCCTTGATTGGGGTAATAGATCGTATTGCATCATTAATCTTACCGAGTGCATCCTAAATTAAATCAACCCTTTGCAAGTATCTTTACAAAGCAATTAATTGAATACTTGATTAAGAAAAAGAAACATTATAAATGTCACCATTCTTCTAATTGTTGATTAATCTCCTTTAATCAAGTCTACTTATTCCTCTAATAAGAAAATACATAGATTTGAAATTATCATATTTTCTTAAATTCAAAATTGGAATATTGCCTCACCAATGGATGACATCATAAGGCAAAGTATGCAAAAAAACAAAGGTTATGACATGTATTACACTTTACTTACACACTCAAGACAAGTTCTTATACCTCTCTTACACATTCTTCCTCTTTACACCCGTCTTACAGACTCCAAGAGGACCAATGACTGCACTTTTCTTCCAATATGCCTTCCATATTCCAAAAAACCTTAAATGACATATTTTACAAACTCCATGTGTATAATCATGGATTTGAGGATTGATCCTCAACCCTCCATCTTGAGATGAGATGAACGGTCTATAATGATTTAGGAAATCTATAAATGCAAGCCTTACACCTCTCATTTCACAAGCTCTTGAAGTAAATTTGCTATGCAGAAATCTTATTAGAGCTTCACATTACTTCAACCAATTCTCATGTCAAAGTCAAGACAAAGCTATAATCAAGTACAAATAAGGAGAAATGATTCTCACACACAAAATCAAGCATTGATAAAGATGTCTACATATACAAGCTGAGCTCAACCTCTTTAGATTGATTTTCAATCAAATCTTCAAGGGAGATATAAACATTATTTTTATCTTCTAATATGTATTTGTTGCTTGTTTTCTACATAGCTCAACCTAGAGATTAGGCTTGAGATGTTATGTCTTCAAGTTGTTTTGATTTTATTCACAAACAATTGACTAACCTCTCTTGGATTCTTGATCTACACCTGCAACACTGTGGCTACTCTCAGGGTAGAAGGGGGTGTTAGTGGGGTGATAGAGATGGAGGCGATAGGGGGAGACTTGGGCAGGGGAGGAATGAATGAAGTAGAGGGAATGAAGGATGAGAGCAATGGAGGAGGAGGAGGCATGGGGGCATAAGGAGGTAGGATGAAAGGGGAAACCCATGGGAACATTCAGACCTACCACTAGCTCTGTGTCAAAATTGACTTGTTGGGCAATGATGCCAAGGAGAGAGGCATTCATTAGGAAGAAGAAAATAAAATAATTAAAACCAAAGCCTTGGGCACCTGGGATAATGGAAAAGGGAGGCCTAGGAATGATATGGGGAGCAACATGGGGTTGAAGAGCAGGAGCTACCTTTTGCTTCTTCCTAGGCCTCTTGCCCAGATCAACTTGCGCTACTGTAGTGGAAGGCGTTGTAGTGGAAGAAGTTGCAAGGGCCAACTGAGGAGTCTATTGAGTGATTGCATGTGTCATTGACCTGACCGGGGCCAATGGAATTGTGCATACAGGTGCACTTATTATTGGGGGCATAGTGGGACCTATTGAAGGAGCAGGTAAAGGTGGCCGAACTTGTGAAAGAACCAACAAAGGTGTTGTTGAGATCCCTGCAGGTGGAATGGCTTGGGTGGAGAGAACTTGGGATTATAGGATGTTGTGCATATCTGATGGCAGAGGCACTTGGGTGAACTGGAGGGGGTGAAATAGGGAAAAGGGGAGGCACTATCTGAGTGGGCCGTTGTAGGAACGAGAAACCAAACAGTTTTCCATTGGGTTGTTGGGGAATGGTGGTGGCAGGGGAAGGGATCTTTGGGTAAGCCTATCATTGGGGAAGACTCATGTATACCTAATGGTGATGGGGAACATTGGACAAGCCTTCTACTAGCGGCTGATGCAGTGCCCGAAGATGTCTTCAACTAATTGGTAGGCAATCGCTTGCTTTGCTAACCATTTTGGAACTTGGTAAGGCAGGAGAAGGGTAGCCTTAAGGGTGTTGGCCACTGAGATGGTGCCATCCCTATAGTATCAGTAATCACCTATGGAGATGGGAGACTTCCCTATTTCGTTGGAGAGACAAGGTATGGCCGCATCATTGATGGCCATATAGACCACTTGATAGAAGGACTCGCAAATCTCCCAGATGTGATTCTGGTAATGGTGGCCATATAATTTATAAAAAACTACATGGACCATTGTGCCTTCGAGAACCAATGGCAGAAAGGTAAAAGGATTAAACAGAATGGTGACGCAAACTATGTCCACCAAGTAGTTCATCATATAAAAATTACCTCCACCCCGAGCATCTAATACTGCGTTGACAAGGTTGAAGTTGATCACACCTCCAAGGTCTGGGCCCTGATCACTTTTGAGGATTATATGTAGCAGTGGAACCCATAAGAGATTGATGTGCACATAGTCGGTCGCTTTGAACAGTGAATCTAGTAAGATCATCCCTACACGAATCCCTTCCTTGAAAGTGCAGACCATGTAATAGTCTATGTCTACCTTGTTAACCCATTTGGCATCTAGGTTCTCTACCCATTCCTTCGAGACATCGTAAATTTGATATGTGTTGGTCCACACATCAACTATAGTCACATCATAAGATATTGTGTATTCTGGGAGGTTTTAGTAGGGTTTGAATGTACTCCCTAAAATATCTACGACCCTGTGCTGGGAGCCCGCAGAACACACCAGAATGTGAACACCGCCCTGTACTCACTTGGCAGTGAGCAACAATTTGAGAAAGAGGTTTGCACAAGGGAAGACTTTTGGCTTAGTTGTAGCTCTGTGTAACCCACACTTCTCATATGCCCTGAGGGCATCTTGGAACTCAGTCTCGTCCTCGTCATCACTAGAGATTGACTTTGGCACAATTTCAATTGCTTTGAATATGTCATTTTAATGTTTGAAGCGGGTTAAGCCCTCAAGGAAGGTGGTGTCCCTATATTTGAGCTCAGCTTTGGGGTTAGATGACGAAGCAGTCATGGTGGAAAAGGGACAAATTTCTGCGGTAACGAATTCTAAGCAAGTAGAGCGTGGGGCACAGGAATGGGCAGAAAGTGAGGAGGTAAATTCTAGGAAGATAGGAGCAATAACAGTAGAAGTGCTTGCCATCGAGCACTATAGGGATCCTCAAGATCTCTTGCATTGATGGTGCTTGACAACTCACTCCGTGTGAATTTGAATTTGAGTTGGTGGGTCGATCTTCTCATTTATTTCCTATTATATAATTAAACTCAGAGATTTCGAATACATGTCACTTGCTAGATTTGGAGACTACGAAAGGACATTTCAAATTATCCAATCAAGGCCCAGTTTCTCATTTAGTTAATGCAGAGTGTGGTAGGCACACAACTATATTGCTTCTGTGGCATCTCCAGTAGCCTTTAACTTGTGCCATGTGTCCATCGCCAATTGGCTCTACCTGTAACGGATACCACCTAGGCACGACCTAGTACTTCACCTTTATACGTTCATGTGTAAGAACTGCCAGTTGGAGTGAGGCGACATGTGGCACCCTGTGATTAGCCTTTTAAATTTGATTGTACCTCCCTCTGGTCACCTTGGGGTGTTTTAGGCCACTTCTACCAGTTTGTACGAAAGGACTAGGTGGCACGGTATGGTAGGTCAAGATCTCCCAGGCTCTGACATCTCTAACAAGGCCAAGAGAATAACATCTCTGACAACGAGGTCCACATGACGCTTTTTCATTCGATCGGGTCTCTCGAGCTCTAACATCTATGACAGCTCTGATAGTGGAGTCCATGCAACGCTTTCTCATTTGGTCAGGGTTTTTCGAACTCTAACATCTCTGACAAGTGTAAGAGACTGGCATCGCTAACAACGAGGTCCACATGACGCTTTCTCATTCAGTCAGGGTCTCCCAGGTTCTAACATCTCTGACAGGTCTAAGAGACTGAAAGCTTTGACTGTGAGGTCCACACGACGCTTTCTCATTTAGTCACTCCTTATGCAAAAATTCACAAAAAAACACTAGTAAAAAAGAAAGCCATGTAATTAAATCAAGCACTCCCCTACCTACCAATGAAGCTTTATGAGATGCCAGGTAAGATTCCAAGAGACTGAGACTCCAAGAACTTCAATACAAGTCCAAATCTGTGAAGAACAATTAGCACAAAAAAAAATCTTAGTATGAAAGTGTTTTGTTCTTCCTATGACGCAACAAGGACTCGACTGTGCTTAAATCCAAAAGGCCGTAGATTTTTTTAATCATAGATCAAATTGTCATTTCAAACACGCTAGACATTGGGCAAATTAGAGCGAAATATAAATTCAAATATTTTCACAAAAAGATGCAAATCAAAAAGGCTCTGACAATCTGAGTACTTCAAATTGAAGAATTTAAGAGGGGTCCCCCGCTTCTCCGAAGAAGGGGGTGTGTTGGCCACAACAAGGGGTTTTATGTTGGCTTTTAGAATCCTCATGATGATGGAACAAATTAGGTTTTGGTTTGTGGGAAGGACAATCTCAAATGAGATGCCCTTCTCTACAACGATACAAACATGCATTAGGTATATTAAGAAACACCACAGACAGTGACACTTTGAAATGGTGTCAAGTAGCTTAATAGAATCAGGTAGGGGTTGTGTTAAGGCCATCTCTATGCATGCACAACATTGAACTCTAAGATTGACAAACTTGTTAGTATTGTTTTTATAGCAAATGATTCTACACAGTTAACTAGCTATTTCCTTTAGGAAGTACTAAAATGTGAGGTTGAGAAAAGGGAACTCAATCCACATAGGATACTAGGATCAAGAGGGCCATTCCAAATTTACATCAAAATTTCATGCTTGTAGGTAACAAATATGTCCACAAATTACCCAAGTTCCACATTGTAAGCAAGCATGTGCATTTTCAGAGTTCCCGCACATGTATGAGACATACCCTTTTGCCAACACGTGCATTGATTCTAAAACCAACCCTTTTTTCCCAATTCATATTAACCCATTTATAAAATTCTTGTTTAGGGGGCACACCACAAAGGAAAAAAAATAATAACAATGTTTTACCTACAATCAGTGATAACATCAAGTATTTCATATGGTAGAAGAAATTTATGTCTTAACTTTATCAGTATGAGATGGCTTGTCAAGGAACCCCCTATTACGCTGCACTCTGGACGATTTGTAACCCTCGCTATTGTTATGAACCGCAAGTTTACTTACAGGTGCAACACCACCAAATGATGTTCCACTCTGTACAAGTGTTTCCTCCATTAAAGGGGCAACACTCAGCGCAAAGAGTCATGCACTTTATGCTTTCTTCAATGTTGATGACAATATTTAACATTTCACAAGAAAATGTTTGTAATCAAGAGAAGGAATATATAGCTTACCATGGCTTGAACACAGAGTCATTGATTGGACCCTTGGCTAGGGCACGTCACAAGATCGATTTGTGCCCCTACAAGGAGTGGGGCAGTGGAGCCTCAATAACCCCTTTTCCGTTCGCTTATCTCTTCCTACAACAATACCCTTCGACTCCAACCTAAACCACCCGATTATGAGAACTAGTTCTTACAATTTTAATTTTCCATTGTATCCAATTTTCCTCAATTCTCATAGGGCTATTATTATCTTATAGAATAGCCAAACAAAGGACTTTCCATTTTAAATAAATTAACAATATCATGGAACCCACCCTTGATAAGGGACACTGATATAGTACTATTGTACATGTATTACAATTGACAAATACCAAAGACTAATACAATAATGGTATTACAATTGACAAATACCAAAGACTAATACAATAATGGCCATGTGCAAAATGTGCAATATTCTCTGTGTGCCGAGAAACACTCAACCCAATAGATTAATTAATTACCCAAAACTTCTTTGGAAGAGCAAAATTACATTTTGTAAAAGTATGTATAAATCTCTCAGACCAATAGTGTGGCAAAATGCTGCATTGATATGCTTGACAGATATCAACAACTTAATACAATAATGGCCATGTGCAAAGTGTGCAATATTTTCTCTGTGCCGAGAAGCACTCAACTCAATTGATTAACCAATTATCCAAAACTTCTTTGGAAGAGTAAAATTACATTTTGTACAAGTACCTATAAATCTCTCAGAGCAATAGTGTGGCAAAATGTTGCATTGATATGCTGGGGGAACATAATAACTGATCATATCATTTAAAGATTTACATCAAATTTAAGTAGACAACTTTTTTTCAATGAGAAAACACACGTCTGTACATTTCAAATTGACACTTTATAGCACTAGTGTCTATACAAAATACCAAAGACAACCTCATATATCACCATGGTCTAAGCATAATTATCAATGAGTTGAATATTTTTTGGCACATATTATTAACATAGGTGCAACATCCAAAATTTTGAGTAAGCCATATATGATTTTGGAAATAAAAGTTCTAGTACATTCTAGGAAAAAACTTTTACATTAATTCTTCAAAGTGAGGTTATACTTGTCAACCATATCCAAACGAACTATCACAAAAGGCAATCTGAACCAAAGGAAAGCATAAGAGAATTAATACCAAATAATTACATAAAATCTCGAAAAATACATAAAAATTACATTCATTAAATAACTCTTCTTGCCCTTATGGCATAAGCATATTATAAAGGCTCAGTAATACCCTGAATGCTACTAGCTCATGATGCAAGTGGCACAAATTTACAGAGACGCAAGTCCTCTTTGCAATGCATGTGTACTATTCAGAAGAATTGTGTGAAGCTACACACAATGCACATGGATTTAATTATGAATATGAGCAGAAAGTTAAAAATAAAAGGCTGAGCAACCATTGCTATCTACAAAGAAAACCAACTTGCAAATTGCAACACCTTTACATGTATCTGCTAGATATTTGGGAGCCCTGATGTTTTGCCACTTCCTGGAGGTTCTTTAGCGCTTTATCATAGGTAACAAATCCCATGAACCAGAACTCATGGTCATCAGTTGTGATGATCTGAATGTATTTCTCTGCAGGGTTCAATCTGTTTGCAGAAGGATTAACAGCCTTAAGCTGGATAAGAGGCACCATCACCTATTCATGTAAATGACTGGATTAGTCTGTATTTGTCTGTGTGCATATATGTATTAATGAGGCATCAGACCAAAGTATAGAAATTTATATATATATATATATATAATCTAAGAAACAAATAACAATACTCTGTGAGACGAGAACAAGCTTAACACCAAAGAGAAGGGTTTAAGACAAATGAAAAGATGCATGCATAAATAAAAGAAAGAAAGTGTAAGAGTGTTATATTTCTGCTTATAGCATCAAGGTAAATCAAACTTCCTTCAGCCGGCCCACATCACAAAGTTCAATCATCAAGCTAGAAGATAATGAGATACAAAGATAGCACAAAAGACAAATTGACATCCATGATATGCTTGAATAAAGGGATTGGCCCCGAACTACAGAGGGTTAGAGTTCCCAATGTTCTCATAACTCTTCCCACAAACCTTAGCAGGCATTTAAAGGTAAGGACAAATTGACGCCCCCGAAATTCTTGAATACAGGGACTGAACATGAAACCACTGAGAGTCGGAGTTCCCGATGTTCTTGCAACTCCTCTAAAACCATAGTAGGAGTTTCAGATTCAGATAGAAGGTAATCACTAGCCATTTTTTCCTGACTTGGTGCTTTCTTTTCTACAACTGCCCAATCTGCCCTGTGAGATTCCTTTCACCTTTGGAAGTCTCCTACATATCATTTATTTTAATGAAATTAATTAAAATTGTGTTCTCCCTTTAATACTGCATTTATTTTCCATCTAGCAAGTCTAGCATCTAAGCCTACTTTTTCAATTAATGATATGTAGGAATGGTTAACTATGTTATATACCATTCTTACAAAGCTCGATTTCATTAAATTGCACAACTTTGGAATGTGGATTTTGAAAATAGAAAAGAGTGCATACGGTTAAATGGTTTAGACATTAACAAACAAAGTGATGCATTCTGGAATTCTTGGGAAGGAAGTTCTCCAGTATTCGGCATAAGGTATGTAACATGAAATTTGCCTTCAAATAAAACAGCAGTAAGCATGCTATAATGGTTTGAGATGCATGCACTCTGCATTATAGATTTGCCAGGCATACTACTTTAGATCACCCACTTTCCAGTAAGTTTAATCTCTATTGTTGGGGTTCCGTACCTGAATTCCATACCTCGCCTTGTTTTCCATTGTCCAATCCCTGACCCGATTTACTTGGATGTCAATAAAATATGTGATACCAATGATTTGTTATTTGGTTTGGTTCACCTTTGGTGCCACCTATGCTGTGCTACGTGTTGCTCTTTTTAAAATTTCAAGCTGGTTAGACTGTTCCCATAGGAATTAGTGTTTGGGATTTCTATGATAAATAATTCCAATTTAAACAATGTGTTGACTTCGCTATCCAATAGGTTATGCTCCTTAACCATGTCATACATCCTATCATTGGGATTTTTCCTAATTTCCCTACTAAAGTTAATATTACTTGGTATTCAATATTTGCATCCATTGCTCATGTTAAATACTTCCAATAGTCATGTCTCTTCAATAACATATCAAAGACTACTCATGCTAGTCAACTTATATGAGCTGTTACATGTCCCATTAGGGCATTTATGCTCAGATATTACTTGGTATTCAATATTGGCGTCCATTGCTCACGTTAAATACTTCCAGTTGTCATGTCTATTCAATAACATCTCAAATACTACTAATGCTAGTAAACTTGTATGAGGTGTTACATGTCCTATTAGGGCATTTCCTCTGAGAGTCTTCACTATAAAAAGCTTGGATATCTAACTTTGCTTTTATTAGGACTTATTTGAGAAGTAATGAATCATACAAGGCACTAAAGAATTTACAGGGGGCTTCTTGAATATTGAATACGATGCATGAGTCCTCATATTATTTAGAAACGAGAGGAATGCCAACCTGAGCTGACAAATTCAAACCAATCATTGCTTATTAGACACTCTACAGAAATGAGTGAGTTAATGTGTCTTTGTATTTGAATGGTACATCCTGCTCCCCTGAATCTAATTGGTTACCCTGCTTCCCTCATAAAGGTGGTGCTAGTGTGGTTGACCTTTGTTTCAAGGCTCAGCAATTTCTTGCCGTTTCTCAACTTTTCTCACGATGCAGTCTGTCGCTGAGATATAGGGGCATTTCTCACAAGACAAGAAACCCCATTTTTCTTAGCAAAATCACCGAGAAACCCCCGTTTCTCAGTAAATTTAAAAAAAAGAAAAGTGGTCAATGCATTGAAATTTGAAAGTTAATATTGTGCACAGATTTTTTAATTGTGTTTTCTCATTCTATGCTTAATACGCAGTTCGCCATTCGTCTTTTGCATAGATAGTAGACTGTCAAGTGAAAACGTGCCTTCAAAGTTTAAGTTTAAATTTTTACAGTGCCCTCATTGCAGTTCGCAATTCGCCTGACACCATTTATGATTAAAGTTGACGGTGATCTGTAAGTCTGTAAATGTAACATGTGCATAGCGTTGCGGGTATGTTGCTTGTGTACCCTAGGCCCTGTATATACTTTATAATATAACTATATACTATATAGTATATACCATAGATGGCATAACCAGCAAGTAACCGCTGGTTGGTCGGTTACTCGCTGGTTGTTTGCCATGGTGAATAACTGCCACTCAAAACCACAGAAAAAAAAATTTACAATTTTTTTTAAACCGGAGAGTAACAGGTGGTTACTCGTCAGTTATCTCCCACGCGGCCTATACGCGGTTTTGATGCGAAAACACTCCATAATGCTTCCTGTACATGGTTTTGACACAAAACACTGCAAAAACATTGAAAATACATGGATTTTTATCTTGTAAATTGTCACATACTCCTATCATTTCATTCATACAAAACTTGGGGCATTCAGTTGCGGATTTGAAGGAGAATTCAGCAAAGCGATTTCCAGGGTAGTACAATTTTTATTTTTATTTTAAATTTATTTCCAAGCATGTAAATGAATTCTAATTTAATTATAAACATGTTTGATAAAAAATTTAAATTTTATTATTCAAATTTCATGCATTCCGTTCAAATTTCATGAATTCCATTAAATCTTGGTGTTTAGTATTTAGTAATTTACAATTTATGCCTATTTTTTTAATTTT
Source organism: Torreya grandis (assembly GCA_037957365.1). NCBI lineage: Eukaryota > Viridiplantae > Streptophyta > Pinopsida > Cupressales > Taxaceae > Torreya > Torreya grandis. The sequence continues at coordinate 893,677 of JARHVA010004207.1, forward strand.
AAATTAAAAATGTTTTTTAATTGTTGAAATTATAAACTTATATTTAGACTTAGTTTCTGTTTATCATTAATAATTATAATTTATTTATTGTTGTTTTTAACCGTTATAGATTATAGTTTTCAATTTGTTCGTTAAATCAAAATGCATTTTAGTTTTCATTTAATAGTTTATCATTATAATTTATTTATTGTATTTTAATTTGCATTAAATGTTTTTATTTTTTTATTTTTTAGTGTCGTTTTTAACATGTTTGCACTTTGTAGGTTATCCGTTAGCAAACAATGGCATCCACGAGTAGCCAATTGGCTCCCCCTAATGCTCGCACCAGTGCTTAGAAGTATGCCACATGGGTTGGAACGTCTCAGACGATTTTAATTTGCAACTTTTGCTCGAAGAAGATGTCAGGAGGCATCAATCGCATGGAGTAACATCTTTCATGCATTCCTTGTCGCGACATTACGCCTTGTCCCAATGTCACCGAAAAAACAAAATGAAAGATGGAGGAGCTTGCATCATTGGACAAAAAAAAACTAGAGAGGGCAAGGATGCAAGCAACGCTAACAATGGCCATTTCTTCCACATCGACAGAGAAAGAAGCGACAACGATGACAGAAATTCTGAGCTTTACTCGTGGTCCACACAAGCGCCATGACACATTTTCATCGATTTCGATTCAATTAAATCATTTTTTATGCCTAGAAACACACATGAGGCACAACCTTCACTCCAAGTTACAAAATGGAATAAGCAGATGCATGAGAAAGCAGATAAAACATGCGCAAATTTTTGGTACTTCAATAACCTTCCCTTCAACGTGGCAAGGAGCCTGTACTGGGAATATTTGGTTATAGCATTAACAATTGCTGGTAAAGGGTACAAAGCACCCTCTCCAAAAGACTTGAGTGGAAAGTTGCTCAAGAATGCAGTTGAAGATGCAAAGCTAATTGTCGAAAATTAGAAGTTGTGGCATAAGTTCAAATGCACCATTCTTTCCGATGGATGGACGGATGGAAAAACCGCACCCCTCATCAACTTTTTGGCCGCTTCAAATAGTAAGCTGGTTTTTTTTAAGTCTATTGATGCATATGGTAAAATAAAAAATGCAAAAACTTTGAGCTTGATGCTAGAAGAAATTGTTTTAAAGATGTGCATCAAGAATGTTGTCCAAATCATCACAAACAATGCAACAACATATGTGGCGGCTGGGAGACTTCTTAGGGAAAGACACACCTCTCTTTTGGACATCTTGTGCAACCCATTGCCTTGACCTTCTTTTGGAGGACATAGGCAAACTTGATTGGGTGCGAGCAATTGTAGAAGAAGCTAAAGAAATAACAAAATATATCTACAATCACCCTTGAGTTCTCAACTTCATGAGATAGCACATCAAAGGAAAAGAGCTTGTTCGAGCAGGGATCACCAGGTTTGCAATGAACTTTCATACATTGCAAAGTATTTATAGTTTCTTGACTCCTTTGAAGCAGATGTTTGTGTCTCAAGCATGGATGGAGTCATCATATTCCAAGAAAGTTGATAGAGTGAAAGTTGGGAAAATAGTTTTCAGTGAGGCCTTTGAAACGAGAGCTACAGAGATCATCAAGATAACTTGAAATTGCAATTTTAATTTCAAGTAGTTTTCAATTTTTTAAACTTAAAGTATTTATTTTATAAAATATCTATAAGTTTGTAACACTAACTTTAATTTGTTTGTAACTTGGTAGGTGTCTAAGCCATTGGTGAGGGTTTTGCGATTGGTGGATGGAGAGCAAAATCCAATGGGTTATATTTATGAGGCCATGAATAGGGCTAAAGAGGTTGTCTAACATTATTATAGAGGGGATCATGCCAGATTCAATCCCATTTGGGAGTTGATTGATCGGAGGTGGAACAATCAACTCCACCAACCCATCCATGCAGCGGGGTACTACCTTAACCCCAAGTTTTTCTACTTCAATAGCTTCACAGATGCTTGTAGAGAAGTTATGGAGGGGCTTTCAACATGCATTGAGAGTATGACACCTGATGTTGAGGTGAGAGACCTTATTATTGCAAAGTTGCAGAACTACTAGCAGGCAAGGGGGAGGCTCTTTTTTTTTGGCACTAACTATCCGAAAAAGAGCCACGTAGTCACCAGATAATACAAAATAAAATTTTTACTTATACTTTACCAGTGATATGTTTACAATTATTAATTTCTTACAAAGTTTTGAATATTTTGTTTGCAGGATTGTGGTGGGAAGATTGGGGTGGAAATACTCCAAATCTTCAAAGGTTAGCCATTCGGATTTTATTTCAACCTTGTAGCGCTTCTAAATGAGAGCACAATTAGAGTTTGTTTGACTCCATTCAGACGAAGAAGCACAACAAGTTGATTCAACGCCTCAATGACTTGATTTTTGTGCAATACAAACTTCGACTTCACACAAAGAAGTTGGAGAATGCATCAAAAGAGCCTATCGATCTAGATGAGATCGATCCCTACTGCGATTGGATTGCACAGGTGGAGGCCCCCATGTTCAAAGAGGAGATTGTTGATTTTGAGAGGCAAGCTATGGAGGGTGCAGCTAAAGCAGAAGGAAAGATTGGATTGAAGGACATCCTTGAAAATGAAGCAGAGGCAAAGGCAGAGGTGGAGCCACAGGGGCAAGTGCAACCTTCTAGACAGAGCGAGGCAGGGCAACCAAGTGGGAGGACTAGAATTTCTCAGTCTCCCTTAGTTTTCCAGAGAGAAGGGAAGAGAAAATTGTAGATTATTGTAATTTGTACTTGTAGTCTTGTAGATTCTTGTATAAGACTATAAGTCTATAAGTATCATTGTAGTTTGCAACTCTGTTGTATTCGCATGATTATGCAATTTTTTACTTTGTATTCAAATTTGATAGAAAACACTTTTCCTATGTTTTATAGACTCATTTCGTCTATTTTGCTTCTGCAATTTCTAAAAAAAAAAGTATTTTTGATAAATTTAAGTATTTTTTGCCTTTGTCGATTATTCGACCAGCTCTGTCGAATAACCCCCGGTTACCCAAAATGGGCCCTTGGTGAGTACTCAACCCAACCGGTTATGTGAACTATGGTATATACACTTACCAGTATAACTATATACTGCTTTGTAGTTAGCAACTTTGTAGTATTGTTACTATTGTACTCTTTTTAATCTCACATTGATAGAAAATATACTTATGGGCCTATGGCATTCTCGACATTCATTTCTCATGCCATTTAACAATGATTTACATTTAATTTAAGTTAATTTTATGAATTTATATGTTTTTTAAAGTAGCAATAAAGTTGTCGAGAAATTCTCGAGCTCCGAGATCTGGTTTGAATTTTGCCCCCCCGAGAAATCGCCGAGAACGAGATTTTGAACTATGTGGTTGACAATGCATAGACCAACATGATCCTCATATCTTCCATCCTTTACTTGCATACCCGTGACCACCTTTCCACTCACCAACCATGCTTACTGGCATTTACTCTGTCTGCTGTCCATTAGCTAGCATCCAATGCACAAAGCATTCAAAGAAAGAAGACACCTACCAGGCAGAAGGTTTGCTATTGAACACGAGATCAAAGGCACATTACCACCTTTTTCATTCCTACCAGGGACTCATTTCCCATGAATGCTAGGAGTGCCCTCATTCATCTTAGGCTTCCACCTTAACTAGCAGCAGGGCTATTTTGATGTCATTGACAATTACTCCGTATGGACCCATTAGTCATGGCCATTCACCAAAAGAAATTATTCAGTAGGCATTTGGATCTAAAATTAATAGTGAGTTCAAATGATGAGAATGATAGTTGGCTTGCTCCCATCTATCTTTGCAGCCTGTTGGAATAACTTAATCATGACTATAGTTATGTATCTGTTTTTCTACAGTTCATGGGGATTAACTATTTTGTTTTCTATGCTCAGCCTTAGATATAGTTTAATTACTGCTTCTAAATTGGGAGATACCTTATACAAACTCCAAATATTACCGCTTGTGCTCTCAAGATCCATTGACCTGATTTGGTCATTTGTGTGCACTATAATTAATTTTATTTCATGAGGCATGTTTTGAATATCAGCTTTATGTGATACATAGCATGACAACTCTTTGCTGCCAGATTTCAGAATTTCCTCCTTTTTTGGCATTTTGTTCAGCAGAGTTATGATATCCCGCTTGCATGCCATCACATAAATATTAAAGAAAGAATATTCAATAAGATATAACCAAGCAAATGCAACAAGCATAAGATTGTAAGTCAAACAAAAAGGTGAACTCTTTGGAGGCATAAGCAATCTGGAGCAAAAGAAACATGATTCTCATGCACAGTGTAGGACTTTAAGTTAGGCTAAGCCAACCATTGCTCCATAAACTTTGGGTATCATAGTCATGCAAGTTTTACAATTGGTTGATATGATTCAATAGAATTACACATAGTAGCACTAAAGCACATTCAATGAAGTGAATAGAAAAATTAAGAAACAATAACCATTCCTGGAAACCAAAGTTTGACAGGACAAGTAGATTGGTTTGCATTCAGCCTTCAGATGTTTTGGACAGCAGACAGCATCTATGCCAACTAGAAAAAAGCAAAACAACAGAAAGGCCATGATAAACTTGGTAGCATATGGGGTTTTAGATTTGGATGTTTAAACATTACCAGCGATAAAGACAAGTTGACAACAAAATCTAATGTTTCTCTGATGTTTTCATTTGGAATTATTAAATGCCCTCAGTGTTGATAAGGTTTGCTACTATGTCTATTTTTTAAGATTAGAACCCGAACCAAGCCAAGGAATATACAGTTTTATTCCCAAGGGAAAACCCCAAGCGGATCAGAATTACAGAATCAAAGTAGTAATCAGGAAGTTAATTCTAACTTAATTGGAGAAGCAAGAACATTTTAATGAACTCCAAAGTCATGAACTACGTGCTACATGGCATTTCTAACTTCATTGAGATTTTGAATGTGTATCAGGCACCTGTTCAGAAAAATTCAGAAATCGAAGAAATTCAAAATGCTCATGTCCTAACACACAAGTCAGGAATTAGTAAATATAAGTATATGGAATACGCGGTATCTTGTAATTCACAGATAGGTGCCAAGTCACAAGGTTCATGTTCGTGTTCAGTGGGGAGAAAATTCGAAACTTCTTTGCCAGCCGATAAAATTCAGGGAAAAATATAATGATTAAGCTCGAATTATATAAATCTGTATTTTAATAATTTTTAAGATTATGAAAAGTGCTATGGAGTATGAAAAAGGATCCTAAGAGACATCAAAGTACTTGATTACGCAACTAGAATCAGTTACCACAGATTCCAATAATGTCCACAAATTATAATTTAAGTAATATGCATTAAAGATTTAAATCATGCCAATCCAATGTGTCAATTCAGGTGAGAAAATAGTACATAGACACAACAGACCATACGTCGCAGCCAGTCAAGTACCATAGATCCGAGGTGGGTCCAAATGTAGAAGAATAAGAAGTTCAGGTCGAACCTATTCATACAGGCAGATGGACATGACCAGACACAAGTGGCCACTTAGATTGAAGTCTTAGTTCCCATGCCATGGACGGGTTGTTTGTATTAAAAAGAAGTTACAAACCATGGAGAAAATCAGCATGTAAATGCTCAGGCCCAAGGAAAGAATTACTGGCCAAGAAGAGAAGCTGCTGATAACTGTGTGATCCATGGTGCTGTACGATTTCAAAGGACTTTTAGAAAACTTGTTCGGTCCTTTGGAGCAGCCCAGTTGTGTGTTAGGACATAAGGGGGGTGGAGTGTTATCCACCTATGGCCATGGTATTATTACGTAAATGGGTTATGGGGTAGGCAACTTGTGGCATGCATATCCAACATCCAGATAGGATGGGCCAATGGGTGATGTAAGTATTGGGAGAAAGGGATATCATGTGCGATAAATTATCGAAGTAATTAGATTAGTCGGCCTTGTGGGTAAAGGGTTTATCCTCCATTATTATTATGTGAGAAGCTATATATAGGAGCATCTACGATTGTGGAATGGTAGAGGGAAATTAACTACAGACTGTTTCTATTGAGTAGATCAGGGTACCAGATCTGGATCTCTCAAAGGGGAGATATCTTGGAGTGATTCCTTCCTTAAAGAATATTTTATGGCATAACACTATCTCAAGGGTATTTCTATTTCTACTTCTGAGTATGTTGAATATTAGGGCGAATTGGCCCATCATACTTCTCTTGTGCAATAATTTCATATATTTAAAACATATCTTTTGTTTTACAAATGAAGAAATTAAAATGAAAAATAAAGTTTTTAAGTTCGCACGTTTAATATTTGAATTACTTAGTCAGATGAATGAATGGAGCTAAGTTCTTATTTGGGATCTATAAGGCTGAAACCGAGTTTTTTTCAAATTTGTTCTGGCTAGTGATATGGAGTTTTTCCAACCTAAAAGTGGCTTGACTCAACTTTTAAGAGTTATGTCATATGGCAAAGTCTGACTTGAAAGGAGCAACTGAAGTATCTGACACCCTGAGGCTGCAAGGTAAAAACTTATTTTGGTATATGGTCGTTTTGAGTAAAGGGTATCTTTTATTTTACAGAGGGCAAGATTGAAAAGGGGTCACATGTTAAGTCATAAAGCAGTTATTGTTGTTGAGTCAAGTCAAATGGAATGTTCAAGTCTTGGTGCAGATGTTTGTAAACAGCTTATTGAGAGGAGAGAAAGGAAGGGAAGAGGTATTAACATCGAACAAAATCCCACCATAGAAATACACACCCAAGACAAAGACACATTAGAGGAGAGAAGGTATTGGTCATAAGGATTTGCAGCATTGTTTAAAGCACCAATTCAGTGCAATGAGATAGTTTACATTGGAACTGGCCATTTCAACACTACAGAAAATAGAGTTATTTTAAAATGCTAACACATTTGTGGTTTACGCAAGTTAAACAAAATGGACAAAAGCAAATAATGACTGTTGGTCTAACCTCCCTCAAGAAGCATAATAGATGGTGACATTTTTTAAAATCCAAGGTTCAATAAAAGAAACAGTAAAGATATTAAAAAATTGTTTGTCCGATTGTTGTTATGACCCATAAGGAGCATCATCCAGTACATTTATGGACAAATGGTCCATACTTTTGTGAACAAAGGGTTCACAACCATGTTAAACTAAGTTGCCGATACGGATACGGGTACGAGTATCGGATACGGGGATACGTCGATTTTTTTTTTGGTGGTTTGGATACGGCTGGATACGGCCGTACAAAAATATATATAAAAAATCAAAAATATAAAAATATAGCCATATAACCAAAATTAACCACATAATATGCATAGAGGAAACAAAATAACTTCAAATAAGTTATATAACCACAAAATATATACTCATAAAGTCATAATTCAATGCCAAATATCATAATATTCAATTGTCGAACTTATATTAGTTTTATAAATTATAACAGGGACATGGTGCAAATGTTACAATTAATATTTAAAATCGCTATTAAAATTTAATTATAAATTTTAAATTTTTAAACTAATTAATATTTAATAATTTAAAATTTAATACTATAAGTATATATTGATTTTTTGAAAAATTTAAACTATTGAATAATTTAAAATTAAATACTAATAAAAATTAAAACATTAACACATAAAAATTTAATAGTATATATTATAAATTATAATATATAGTATTAAATTTAAACTAATGAATAATTTATAATTAATTAATAAATACTAATAAAAATTAAAACGTTAAACTTAAAATAAATAAATAAAAATTAAATAAATAAACATAATGGTGATGTTAACTTACAAAAAAATTGGAAATACCTGTCCTCAGCAGCCGCGCAGGCGAGCAGGGCGCGGGGGCGCGGAGGCGGGGAGGGACGAGGGCGCGGAGGCGCGGAGGGACGAGGGCGCGGAGGCGCGCAGGCTGCAAATCGCAGGCGCGGGGAGGCGTCGAAGTTGCAAGTCGCTGGGAGGCGCGGCGAAGTCGCAGAAATAAACGGGTCAAACCAAAAAACGACTAGGGTTTTCACTTTATGTTTTTGTTATAAAATTAAAAAAACAAAAAAAACAGTATTTTATTCCGCCGATACGCCGGGATACGGCCAGGGTTCGGCGTGTCCCCTGCGGATACGGCCGGATACGTCCATGGACGTATCCGGCCGTATCCGCAGGGGGCACGCCGTACCCTGGCCGTACCCCCCGCGGATCCCCGCGCTCCCGTACCGGACCGCCGTATCCCCGCGCTCCCAGGGCCTGCTAGGGGCGAATCCGGTAACGTAGATGTTAAACAAGCTAGATTTTGGTGATGTCCCAGAGGTTCCGGGGACGTCCCCGATTTTTTTTTTTTTCTGACGCTTTTATTTTCAAACACCAACCCCCATGCCTCCTTCCCCCCCCCAAAAAAAAAAATGTTATTTTTACAAGAACATTGAACCCTAATCCCAAAAGAAATCTGGAAAACAAACTTAAATTTCATGGAATAAAGTTAAAATGTATAAATATTATTTTTTATATAATATTTTAATAACTGTCTTTCCGTTGTCCCCATGTTGTCCCCAAAAACTGGGAATTTTTTTGATGTCCGGGAAACCCATCCTATAATTGGTTCGCTGTAATATGACACAATGATTGATAACGTAGTTTCTCGCAATTGAAAAAATAGTTTTCTTTCAAATTGTCATACGGTTCCATCTAGTGCAAGTGGAATGACTTGTTATCCAATACTCCCAGGCATTCCCATGGTTATCCAATAATAACGATAATCCCATGGCACTTGTGATATGATTCTATTTCTGACTTCATTCCATATGTCCTTTAAAGTTGTTCTTGAAGCCCACTACTTTTCACTATATAACTTTATAGTTGTTCCAGCTGTCCACCTACTATTTGATTTATTTCTACCCACTTGCATATGGATATGATAAATAACAATAGTTAAATTACCAGTGTTATGCAGGAACACATCCCCTAGATTTTGGTGGCATCCTAAACATTTCGGAGACTTGGGGACTTGGAGGGGACGTTCCCATTTGTTTTAAATTTTTGTTCAATGTTTTTAAGTTTTATGATGTTATTTGGCTTTTAAACATAACCCCCCAAAAGCTGTTATTTTTACTAAAACATTGAACCCTAATCCCGAAAGTACCCTAAAAAACATTAAATAAAGTTTTAACCCCTAAATTTCATTGAATAAAATTAAAAGAATTAAATATTAATTTCATATGTTATTTTAACAGCCATCCCCAAAATTTGGGAATTTTTTTGCCATCCTGAAAACCCCGTCTCCAAGACTTAGGTAACCATGTAAATGGCTAAATGTTCCATCTGTCCACCTTATTTTTGATTTATTTCTACTCGCATATGAATATGATAAATAATAATAGTTAAATTACCAATGTTACGCGGGAACACGTCTTCTATATTTTGGTGGTGTCCCAAATGTTTCAGGGACTTGGGAACTTGGAAGGGACGTTCCCATTTGTTTCAATTGTTTGTTTAATGTTTTTAATTTTAATGATGCTTCTTACTTTTAAACATAACCCCCTAAAAAAACTGTTATCTTTACAAAAACATTGAATCCTAATCCCGAAAGTACCCAAAAAATTATTAAATAAAGTTTAAACCCTTAAATTTCATTGAATAAAGTTTAAATATTGATTTTATATATTATTTTAATAGTCGTCCCCTCACCATCCCAAAATCTAGGATTTTTTTTCCGCACCAAATACCCCATCTCCTCGTCCTCGTTTCTCCAAGACTCAGGTAACCGTGTAAATGACTAACTATAATAAATGTTCCAATTGTCCACCTACTTTTGACTTATTTTTACCCACTTGCATATAAATATGATAAATAACAATATTTAAATTACTAGTGTTACGTAGGGACACGTCCTATAGATTTTGGTGGTGTCTCAGAGATTTCGGGGACTTGGGAACTTGGAAGGGACAGTCTCATTTGTTTTAATTTTTTGTTTAATGTTTTTAATTTTTATGATGTTTTTTACTTTAAAACATAACCCCCTAAGGAAAGCTATTATTTTTACAAAAACATTGAACCCTAATCCCAAAAGTACCCTAAAAATCATTAAATAAAGTTTAAACCCCTAAATTTCATTGAATAAAGTTGAAATATTTAAATATTAATTTTATATATTATTTTAGTAGTCATCCCCAAAATCTGGGAAATTTTTTGCCGTACTGGAAACCCTATCTCCCCGTACCCCTGTCTCTAAAACTTAGGTAACTATGTAAATGACTAACTATAATAAAAGTCAATCATTTCATCCCTGCTTAGAGGAAAATATCCCCAATTTTGTCTGAGAAATCTGAACCACCTTGTAGCTACAACTATGAGCCAAGAGAAAATGAATACTGGCGGGGTATGAAGTGCATGAAAACCACAAACAATGACAATAGAATTCTAGAATGGATATAATCTAAATGTCGAATGAGAATAATTAACGCACATGGGAATGAAATAACCGGGACTATGAGGAAGCTTTCTTGGGATCAAATATTATTGAATACGAGAAAGATAATAAGCAACATGGACTTCACCATCGGTTTTCTGAATTTCAAATTGGCCAACTATAACAAGAAGCCTCCTAGCGGACACGCAAGCAACAACATTATCTATAATGAATTCGACCACATTTTGTGGCCCCACTTCAATCACAACCTCATCACGTAGATGAAAAAGTGTCTCGCCCAATTTTATCATCTCAGAGGGATCAACACTCTTAAGAAACAATGTGCCAATGTCAGATGACACAAGGAAGTTGATGAGTGTGCAGCTCTATTTGTCCATCCATCTGACATGATAGTGCGTCCTATTTTTGGTCATTCTTTGTGATGTTTAGCAAAGACATCACTCACACCCTATCCAATATCCTTCAACAAATTAGTCTGCAAAGCCTCGTATGATTAGACAGTGAATCCAAAACCTACAATTGTAATTGCATCCACCATACTTTGCCAATATGGAGATCTGGCCACATTAAACAAGCTAGAGTAGTACCAAAAGTTGGAGATTGCCTTCTTTGCTTGGTTGTGAACAATATTTTTCCAACTTGTACTCTCAAGCATGGTTTGTGCTCCATGTGTAGTGCGAGGGCTAAAGAAAGCATGAATGTTTCCTCTGCCTGTGTTTGGCCCACGAGGTAATGATCCAAGGATAGATTCTTAGGGAGTTACAATGAGATATATTTCTAGCATATTTCACGGCTAAATATATTAAATATATTCAAATGAACGTCAAATATAACACCTACCATAGAGGAGGGTTAGGGTTACTGGTTAGGTTTAGGTCTTTTTAAGTTTTGGGTGTATTTAAGTTTTTTTTTAACTGTAGACAACATTTCAAATTGTTGCATCATACGAGGTTTTGCAGATTGATTTGCTAAAAAAAGTACCAAAAACTCAAGTTGAAAAAATCGTTTTGGGCCAAGTATAGTGATTAATCGCCTTTAATAGCACTTATGCTACTATGATTCGTAGTACTTTCTTTGTAAGCCTAGATTGGATGAGAGTGAGTATGCTATTTTGGTAAAATGGTTCGAGAGCAAGTTTCATGGATTAACCCATGAAAAGTTTAGGCAGATGCTCATTAGCTTACAACAACCATTTTCCATCAATTTTGCAGCAATATGTGGAATTCACAGCAAAATTTGTAGAAAATGTGCATGAAGTGCAGTTTCCAAAAATGGTTGGTCAGCACTTTTCAGGGCAATACTTAGACAGGAAATAATAATTAGATAAGGCTAAAAATTTGTAGGTAGAAAGACAAATGTCAAGGATATAAAATGGAATTAGTTTCATAGTAAACCGATTCTCCAATCACAAGATATGGCTGATTGAAATCACCCTGTGGCCAGATTTGGCAGATTTAAAACTGTGCATGAATGGCAAATTTAAGTGATATACGATTGAATTTTTTTAAAGATGAACATTATGGTAAGGGAAATAAAAGGGTGAAAGATTCGTTGCTAAATACCTTCTAAGCAAGAAGTTACATCACAGAACTTATAGAAGGAAATTTCTAAATATGATTTCATAATTGAATGCGTTTAGTCATGAGCTTTCAGATGATTAACACTAATGGTGTTGAGAGTAATTGAGGCTGCGAAGTGTTGATTTTCGTGTCAGCTACCTACTAGGACTAAAAAATCACAGACACTCAATAGCAAGTTTGCACGACTTTAAAATGTCATTTCTTATATATAAAAATACCCTTTTGAGTGTCTCTCTGAGACCTTTGCAGTAACATATAATACTTAGGAAATTAGGATTTTTTATAACTTTCGGACTGTGAAGTTATGTCTAAGTGCATTTGTTGTTGTTCTGCGTGTTCAAAGGCACCTTCTAGGGAATTTTTAGCACTTGAACTTGGCCTTTTCTATATCTAAAACCACCATTCAGAGTATTCTGTCAAAATATTTCCAGTGATATATAGTAGTTAATGCATTGAATAAATAATTGTGCTGCAAAATTGGGTTTGAATGAGCAGTGTTTTCCCAGATTTAGCCTTAGAAATTGTGAATTTAATAGATCATGACTTTTGCATCCAATCTCCATTTTGGGAAAATAAATATTAGATTTCTATGTTTTTGGGCATATTAGATTTATTGATGACATATTTATCAGCCTGGGATTAATAAAAACTAAGTTTTCAGAACATGGTCTCTCTTAGCTTATCCTTCGTGGGGTGGAAGACCTATGCAAAGTAAACTATCCATAGGAAACATACTTTGTGCACACGTATGGTGTAAACCAGTATATGTGAGCTTAAGAGCTTGAGGAACATGTGGAGACCACTCAATGCTTTTCCGGAGCCTTGTTGAGACAATTTCCTGCCTAAGCAAATCGCACCCAAAATTTAGTCGATGGGCAACACATGGCTTGCATTTTAGACCCAAAATACCATTTGTCTCTCACTGAGAAACTGAGTGCTGACTGTTATGATATTAATCCAAGATGATTAATCGTGGAGAATTCCCCTTGTCAACTGATGTATCAGTATTTAGGCCATAGATAAAAAATAGTGTAGTTTTCTGTAGCACCAAGAAGGGTGTTGCACATTGGTATCAAAACATGGTTCAACAATTAATGGCCTACTAGGAAAACCATGCAATTATAGTATTTTGACTATTTGATTAAATGCAAGCTTTCATTTATTAGAGATAGGATTTACTTCACCCGATAGCTAACCGCCCTATTTCTCTTTTACTTGTACGTACATGAGATGGACCATGATAGGACCAGACATGGCACTGCAGTCCCAATCAAACGTGAGCAAGAATTTGAGATAGAAGTAGTGTCACTTGGGGAATCATCAGAGCAAAGAGAGGAGATTCTACCACGTAGGCCTATAGACCTTGAGATATTAACAATGCTTAGAGACCTCAGGGATAGAATGCCTCCAATGCAGGAGCAGAGAGCTAAGGTAGCACATGGACTGCTTCAAGAGCAAGAGCATAGTGTTCACTAGGTGTAGACACCTAAATTTAGTATTAGACACTTTAACAACATCAACTTTGACACACTATGACAAACTTGGAATTTGCATACACGTTTGACTCTTGTGCACACTTTCCCTCTGTCTACCCACCTAGTGCTTTGGCCAACCTTATTTGCCAAATATACTCATTCAGAGTCAGCCTAGTCTAGGCAAAAACATTCTAGAATCTCAAATAAACCGTCTCCACATTACAAATCATTGATTTTCACTCCTAGGACAATACCAACAACAGCAAGACAGTTATGGTTACTATAGGTGTCTAACTTTTGTTGGCAACATCCCAAAACATTCAATGACTATTTTTCAAATTTGGAAGTCTCCATTAGGTTGGCCTAGACAAGTTTCATGGGTCGGACATAGCAAGAAATATCAAAGAGTCAACTAAAAATACAAATTAATCATAAAGTTATCACACACTTGGTAACTTGATCACTACTTCGTAAACCCCTTGAGAAATCAATTAGCACTCTCTTGAGACATTATCACAAAAGCAAACATATCTCAAAACCCCTCAAAATAGTAGTCCTAGAGCCAAGTCTAAATACACACGCAAGTCAACTTTGCATGGTGCCACGTGCCAAAAACCAAACATTGCATTACATTCTAGATTGATCACGATGTTGGACACATACTTAAGTGGGAAAGTACATACGGTTTGAGCCCTCTTTGGAGTAGCAAAACGTAGGCAATGCTGAGTCAATCAACAAGGAGTGGTTAGCATTATCCAATGTTAAAACCCCTTTGTCCTAACTCTTTCTTTATAATTATTGTCTTTAATAAAAACTACAGACGCATATGTTTTGTAAGTTGTCCCGTGAGCTAATTCTAATACTCCCACATGCATTGGAATTAGTAGTTGGCTAAGATAGAATTAGTATAAATAAGCTCTTAGACTAGTGGACATGCATTTATGAATTATATTATATTGAGCTTGCTCAAAGAAGGTTGCCCTCTCGAAAAGAATAGCGATATTGTAATACAATTTTGCTCTTTTTTATACAATATAGTATATTTTTTGTTCCTTTGCAGTATTATTTCAAGTATTTGCACTATTGTTCTAATCTATTGCAAGAAAAATCATAACATCTGGTATCGAATCTCTTTTCAAGGCCATTTTTCTACATCAAGTTCAGTGGTTTAGGGTCTATTTTTGTCCACCATATGCTCTCACCTCGCTTAATTGGGATCTTGGTGATCATAAAGTGGTAATAGGGTAGCCGCACTAGGCTTCTTGCCCAATTTTTTTTTCTTTTTCTATCTTCTTTCTTCAGGTTATAAACGTGTTCCAGTAGTTTTAAAATTAAAAGAAAGTTGTCGTTTCGGACTAAGCAATTATTAGTTTTCCTGATTCTATGAAGTGAGGGGTTATGCCCCAATACTCATCAAGCCATTAGATAGCATTGTATATAAACTTGTCCTTTCACGTACATTCGGGTATATATGAACACCCGTTAGTTATTTTTACAACCTAGCCATAGGAATTTTTTAACCGTTTATTTTTGTGATGCACTAGTAAGTGGTTGACCCCGAAAAGTTACTTGCACCATACGTTGGAGTCGGGATAGTGGGCTACAAAATGATTATATGCCATAGTTAGAGCTCTAAAACATTGAGACGACACTTTTATGAACAAGATTAGTATATTTGCAAGCTCATAAACCAAACACACGCTATAGTAACCTTCATTGTAACCCAAGCATTCCAACAGTCATAGATCTGACTCTGATTTTTTGGAAATGTAGTAATAGTCAACAGTCATTTTTTTGTTGAGATGATCATATTAGCAGGTATTTCAATTTTTCAAAAAAAATCTCCATACAAAATTATCACCTGCAATCCCAAAAACACATTTTTTCACCCTTGTGAAAATTATGTCGTTGTGATCATCTTGTCAAGCCAATCATTTTAACATATAACTTCAATCATCTTTTTTTCGCACCCCCAAACCCCTCTGGTCAACGGTTGTCATCTGTGCGCGAAGCCAGGGCATGGCCCAAAATATTGAGGAACTCCGAGCTAAATTCCAATCTTGCCTCAACTCCCAACTCACTAAGTTGAACGAGAAACTACATGGCATTAATGCATAGAATACCATACTCTCCAACAAACTCAATGGCAACCAGCACTCTGAAGGTGATATTTTGTCCCAAAACATGCCACGTGGTTCCACATTGGACTTTCTAAAATCTGATGGCACATAACCAACCAGCTGGATTTACCATGTTAAACAATATTTCAGCTTGCACAATACATTGGGAGTAGACAAGGTACCCATTGCATCATTTCACTTAGAGGAAGTTCAGTGATACCAATGGTATCAAAAATCTCCTACATAACCCACTTGGGATGATTTTGTTAAGCTTTTGTTGATTCACTTTAGTCCCAACACTTATGATGACTTCAGCAATCCATAACCAAACTACAGAAAATTGGAACGATTAGTGAGTATCAAACTGAATTTTGAAAAGTTGGCCAACCAAACCAAAGGATTACCATTAAATGATGAATTTTTCAAGACTTGTCTCATCAATGGGCTCAAAGATATAACTTGCACTAAGGTCAAAATGTTAAAACCATTAAACATGATAGAAGCGTAGGATTGGCAATCTTGCAGAAGATAAAATCACCTCCTAGTGTTGATCTTTCAATTTTGATTCTTTAAATACATTTCAGCACCACAGCCATTCACAAACGCTTCTCCAAAAGTCACCTTATTAAACACCGTACGAAGGTACAAATGCGCACTTGTTGCAAAAAAGGGCTATGCTACCACTGTGATGAAAAATTCACCAAAGGACACAAGTGCATTGAACAAAAACTGTATTTGTTGGATGTCAAGTCACCCGCAGATGCTGAAGAATGGGAAAATATTCAAAATTCCCATGATGAAGAACTTACAATCAAAGAACCCAACACCACGGAGTCGCACCTCGAAATTTCAATGCATGCCTCAACTAGGTAACCACTCCCCAAACTATGAGAGTAAAGGGGTATTTTTAAATCACTCCCTTACTATTCTCATTAACTCTAGTAGCACACATAATTTCATTGATCATCAGCTAGCCAAACAAGCCAACTATTTCATGTACCCTTATTCCAGCTTTGAAGTGATTATTGCCAATAGAGGAACATGGTCGTGTAAAGGCAAATGTTACAATGTTTGTATTTTTGTGGGAGATTATACCCCTAAAAACAGACATATTGCAGAATGGTGGTACAACTTGTTCATCCTGGTCTTTTTTGATGATAACAAGGTAATATTGCAAATTTGTTAGAAATTATGGGAAATTCGTTGCCCCATTGATCGCCATGCTCAAAAAAGATTCTTTTTTGTGGTCCACCGCCGCTAAACAAGCTTTTGGGGTACTCAAGCAAGCTATGTGTATTACACCTATTTTGGCCATCCCACATTTCTCAAATACATTTGTCATTGAAAGTGATGCATGTGGCAACAATCTTGGTGTTGTCCTCATGCAAGAGGGGCATCCCATCATCTTCACCAACAAATCCCTCAAAGGGCACAATTTGACACAGTCAACATATGAGAAGGAAATGATGGCTATCCTCCATGTTGTCAATAAGTGGCAACCATACCTGGTAGGTCGGCATTTTTGCATCAAAACTGATCATCAAAGTCTCAAATACTTATTGGAGCAATGGCTCTCTTCCCCTGTTCAACAAAAGTGGGTATCCAAATTAATGACGTATGATTATGATGTCACTTATAAGAAGAGAGAAGGCAATCTAGTCATTGATGCATCATCCCACCAATATGAAAAACGAACACAGATGTTTGTCTTATCCATCCTCGTTTTCGAATCGATGCATGACATTCAGCAAGAGTGCCAACAAGACAATCACCCGCAGCAAATCATCCAAAAATTATCTGTGGACCAGTTTTCCAAACCCAACTATACTTCGGGCAGCCAATACTTCCTATATAAATTGCATTATCTTGATTGCCGAATACAAGTTTTGACACAATATTTTGCATGAGTTACATACCTCACCTTCCGCAAATCATTCGAGGTTTTTAAAAACATGTGACTGTTTTTGTCATAGTTTCTTTTGGCCAGACATCAAGAACAATATAAAGGCATTTGTTGAGGAATGTGAAGTATGTCAATGTCACAAGGGAGAAACAGTGATAATGCCCGACTTACCATAACCTCTGCCCATTCCACAATGCATTTGGACAAACATCTCCATGGATCTTATAGAAGGCTTACCAAAATCTGGGGGAAAATCACTCATTTTAGTGGTGGTAGATCGCCTCTCTAAATATGCTCATTTTTGTGCCTTGGCCCATCCTTACATTGTTTCTACCATCGCCCAAACATTTCTTGATCAAATCTTTCGCCTTCATAGTATCCCAGCTTCTATTGTATATAGTCACAATTCAGTGTTCACAAGTCACTTTTGGAAGGAACTCTTCAAGTGCACAAGTACCCAACTAAAAATGAGCTCAGGTTACCACCCACAGACAGACTACCAGCCTGAAATTGTCAATAAATCCCTAGAAGCATATCTTCATTGCTTTGTCTCTGATCAACAACATCAATGGGTCAAATGGTTATCACTTGCAAAATGGTGGTACAACTATCACACAACCACTAGGATTACTCCTTATGAAATTGTATATAGTTAGAGGCCACCATCTCGTTTTTCTCATCATCCTGACAGCTCTCATGTGCAGGAAATGGACACTACCATCAACACGCGGGACAATGTCCTTCACCTTCTCAAGGAAAATCTCCACATGGCACAAAATCACATGAAGCAACAAACAAATCAGCATCGTTTTGAATGCAACTTCCAACCTGCAGATATGGTTTTCCTCTAACTACAACCTTATAAACAATCCTCTCTCAAGCTAAAGGGATGTCAGATGCTTGCTCCCAAGTTCTATGGACCTTATAAGGTTCATCAACAAATCGGTCTTGTTGCATACAATATGAAATTTTCACCTTCTTCACATGTCCATCCAGTTTTTTATGTCTTATGTTTGAAGAATGTTTTGGACCATAATGTCACAGCTCAAACAGTACTTCTTAAGCTTGATGCAGAAGGCTCTCTCCTTGAACCTGAAGCTATTTTGGAGAATCACTGCTGTTAGCTTCGCAATCGGACCATCATTGAGGTTTTCATTCAATGGCATGAAATGCAGCCAGAAGATGCAATGTGGGAACCCTTGCTTCAACTCCAATTTCAATTTCCTCATCTTCAACATTAAGAGCAAATCTTTTATAGGGAAGGGCATGTTACGACCCCTTCATCCTAACTCTTTTTTTTATAATTATTGTCTTTAATAAAATCTATGGACGCATATGCTTTGTAAGTCGCCCCTTGAGTTAATTGTAATAATCCCGCATGCATAGAAACTAGTAGTTAGCTGATAGAATTAGTAAAAATAAGAGCCTAGACTAGTGTAAAGGCATCCACAAATTATATTATATTGAGCTTGCTCAAAGGAGGTTGCCCCCTTGAAGAGATCAACAATATTGTAATAAAATCAGCAATATTGTAATGCAATCTATTCTTTTTTATGCAATATAGCCTTTTTCCATTCATTCGCAGTATTATTTCGAGTATTTGCACTATTATTCTAATCTATTACAGGAAGGATCATAACATCCAATCCAAAGAGCTAACCCATTTTTCAAGTCATCTTGGTGTTGAAAATGCGATTAGGATTTTAAAAGAAGGAAAACAAAGATCAATGCATAGGACCGAAGGCAAGCGCACACACAAGAAGCATCTATAGGTGCAAGCACAAGACTTTAAGGAGTTACAAACTTGCACAATCGACATGGATACTGTCAATAGGAGTAGGGCAGTGTCGATCGCTATAGACGTCACAGCGTCACCGGTAGTGTTCTAGAAGGGTTTGAACTATAGTTTCCCGATCTGAGCAGTGACGAAGTATTAAAACAACATAGCTTTGAGGACATATTAAAATTAAAGACCCAAGAAAACTCTACAACATAACCATCACACCATCCACACATATGTACTCAGAAGAGATATGATTCACCAATAAAAACCACATTGTATTAACTAAACATGGTAGGATACAATTTAAGTGTGCAACCAACAATGGTTGCACCAAAACTTGATCTCTTAAGAGACAACATCTCCACCAATTCAGAATAAGCTCCTCTAAGATCCATTCCATAATAAGGACATAGGTTCTTTATATAGGAAAAGCAAGAGATGAGTAGGAGATTATTCTAAGTAGAGTGCAAGGTGGGATCATTCCCTACGTTACACCTAACTCTTCTCACACAAGTGAGGATAACTACTACCACATTAAATGTGCATTTAACAATTGTGTGCGCATAATAAATCACACCTTGGCAACAACAATATCTAAGATGAACTTCAAAACAAGTGTGAACATAACACACACCAACACACCCCCTGAAGATCAGCGTAAGTGATGTGGTAAAAGAGAAGAAAGTCTTAAGCTCATAAGTATGGGTCTTGGAAACTAGGCCTAATGAGGTACCTATATACAATGATAGAGCAAATAGAACAACAAAGTTGTTGAAAAATATGACTATCGAATATGATGAAGCCTCCAAAGGAATGAATCAAAGTAGCTTCCATAAATTTAGTTGTGTAAACAAGAGTATCGATATGTGCTCCATCTAATCGGAATGCATGGGCAAAATACACGAAAAAGGGTTGGCTTAGAAACTATTTTGAATTTTGATAACACCAAAGAATGTTGGCTCAAAAACAATGTTCTGAATTTTGATACCAGCAAAGAATGTTGACTCAAAGACAATGTTGTGAATTTTGATTCCAACAAAGATGGCTCAAAAATATTTCTGAATTTTGAAACTAGCGTCCTCATCTGCATAGTATACAAGAACAAATAGAAGGTACATAACATACTCGAACAACCAATGAAACATTAACAATACACAACACCCCCATGTAATGTTGACTAAGGAGTGAAGACAAAACAACTCACTCTCTTGATAAGTGTCAATGTGGTAGGTCTGCAAAAAAACACAATAGAGATCTTCAAGTGAGAGTGCCCAATATGCCATATGAAATATTCAACTACTAAAATGTGAAAAAGAAATGTGACAAAGCATACACACGCATGAAGGTAGACAAAGCTAGAAAACCTCCCATGGCACTTTATAAATCAATCCAAGTACAAATGACCTCATCATTGTGTAGATTTCAAAAAAATAGGCAAGGTTTAAAAAATTGCCCTTTGAACGGACATAGATCTAATCCGTAGCCAAATATAAAAACTAACAACTTGTTGCGACTTACTTAAAAAACACCAAATTTGGTCCTAATAACATGTCAAATGAGCTCAAAAAGTCGTTTTCCTTCCATTGGATCATTCTTACCCCTACAAATTCTCTAGCTCTACATGGAACATGATCTACATGGCTTGTAAAATGACCTCACAGTGTTAGATTTAGGTGAAACAAAAATCAGGTCTGACGTTCTCTAACACCCTAAATGCAATGGGAATGTCTGATACGCATCAAAAACACTCACAAACAAAAAATGGTAGAAATCTTTTCAATGAAACTACTCCATATGTAGATCAACAAACAACATGAATCCAACCAAATAAAGACCCAGATCTGAAACAATGCGAGATGGAAATTGCAAATCTTGTTTCGATGCCATATTAAAAAAACACAGCTCTAAGGCCATATTAGAATTGAAGATGACCCAAGAAAACTCTGCAATGTAAACATAACACACCATACACACATATGTACTCAAAAGAGAAAAAATTCACCAATAAAAAACACATTGTATTAACTAAACAAAATAATATATAACGTAAGTGTGCAACTAGCAATGGTTGCACCATAACAAGATCTACTAAGAGACCACATCTCCACCAATTCACGATAAGCTCCTCTAAGATCTATCCCATGACAAAAACATAAAGATTCCTTATATAGGAAAAGCAAGAGATGAGTGGAAGATTATTATAGGTAGAGTGAAAGATGGGATCATTCCCCAAGTTACATCTAACCCTTCTCACACATGTGAGGATAACTACCACATTAAATATGTATTTAACAATTGTGCACATAATATACCACACCTTGGTAACAATACTACCTAAGATGGACTTCACAATATGTGTGAACATGACACACCAACACGAAGCTTTTACAAAAAAAATCACGATCAAAGACGACTGTTATGCGCAACAGAATACAAAAAAAAAAACGAAGTGTATATCTCCCTCTATGCTTTGTCAATTTCCAATCATCTAAAGGCAATATCTAATCATCAATTCTTAGATTCGGATTATGATAATATTGCTATATTTTACACAATCTGAACATAACTTAAATTTATTGTATTTAGATCACATTAATCCAAAATAAGTAAAACATTCTAATGAACCCAATCCTTGACTTGCACATAAGCAAACCTTGTCTCAAACCTTGTCTCTTCTAACTTAGGGTTTCATTTTATATAATGACATAAGATTTATCTCTTATCAGGTTTTGACTTTCAAATCTGATTTTTGATTTCCCCTTATCTTCATAAACAAAAACCCTACCATAGCTACAATGGATGATAATTGTTTATATTTTGCAATTCAAGCTATGGTTTTCATAATTACATGTTTCTTTTATCAATTATGTCATGCATTCTTATATCATGCAATGAATAGGGTTAAATATATTTACAATAAACCTAAGGATGATATTGATAATGATGAATTATTAGCTCTCAGTAACACATATTGCATGAATATTGAATCTAAGATGCTTTTAGTTAGTGCTTGAAGAAAAAGAACATGTATAACTCCTTTCGTTCCCCCTCCCCCAAGGCCTCATGGTAGTGATACCCAATATCCCTCCCCTATTATTTTCCCTAGGCTTATAACAGATACG
The DNA here is from genome assembly GCA_037957365.1 of Torreya grandis. NCBI lineage: Eukaryota > Viridiplantae > Streptophyta > Pinopsida > Cupressales > Taxaceae > Torreya > Torreya grandis. The sequence goes on from JARHVA010004207.1 coordinate 916,093, forward strand.
GAGGTCCATGCTATCACAATGCGAAGAGGTAGGGTTCACAATCCCGTAGGGCAAAATAGAGGTGATCCAAAATATCCCCCCTAATATTCTTCCTCCACCTAAGCTACCAGCCAATGCCACTAGAAATTATGATGTCACAGATCAACTTAAGAAGACTCTTGCTATAATATCTATATTAGACTTGCTCAAGAGATCCACCATCTATAATTATGTTCTTTATACAACACTACATGATGCAACCTTACCAAACAATATGGAATCAGCTTACTTTGCATCCATTGTTAATACATTAAAAGATAGCGAAATCATAATTTCTTTTGAGAAACAAGATTTACCTACTCAACATGCTATAGATTAGAATCTCCCACTTTTTGCTCAAGTATGGATCTTAAAAAGGGGGTTAGGCATGTGCTCATAGATAATGGATCATGATTGAACATTTGCAATACCACATTTCTTCAAAAACTTGGTATCAATACAATCTCTATTCATAAATCAAATAAGAACATGAGAGGTTTTGATAATGTACCTTGCAAAGTTCTAGGACCATATATATTAAATGTGACAGTGGGGCATAAATCATTAACTACTAGATTTCAAGTGATGCCAAACCATTTGCATTATAACCTATGACTCGGTAGGCCTTGCATTCATGTTATGGAAACAGTTCCATCCACCTTACATCAATGTTTAAAATTTGTGCATGAAGGATGTTTGCATACATGTCCTGCGGATAATAAACCCTTTAAGCATTGCAACATAGTTGAACTCAATGAAGGGTCTATACCACAATCTAACACCCCTCACTCCTCCATAGTACCTCTATTACAGGGCATACTAGCAGAGCTAATACATACATATAAGGTAGGAGAGACTAGCACAGCCTATGGAAATAAGTCGCCTCCAAACATACCACCTACTCAAAAAGTGGTGAAAGAATCCCCACACGTATCTGAGGTGCAAAAAGAGAGGTACCAAATCTTCCTTTATTGGTCAATACAAAAGATCTAGATCAAATGATTATCTGTTTCATCCAAACCTTATACTTCTAGAACCAAGAGAGGAACCAAGAGAGTGTTGAGATGATTCAAACATAGTAAGCATTGATAAATTACGAGATCTCCTTTATGCAAAACCCAATTTAGATAAAGGTACGTCACCCCTTCCAAGCAACCATGAGGATACAAATGGTGTAAGCACATCTTTAGAGGAGACCCTACAAAGTAAGCAACTAAAGAGTGATTGTTCTATGGTACATCACCAAATCGATCGTGATCCAAATTATAAAGAAAGCATGGATATAAATACAAATACTTGTTGAAATATTATTTCACAATAGGAATCTTTCACAATAAGTGCTCCATTGAAACAACATTTTGTGAAATATAGTATGACTCGATCACAACAAGCACTATACATTGCACAATGTATAAATGATGAATATCCAATACTCGTGCAAAGTTCAGTCAATAATATAGAGCTCATGGACACAGGACCTTCCACATACTATGATACAACATTGCAAGTATCTAGTTTACAAAACAAACAAGTACTATATTACATATGTCACCTGACAAGAATTTGATTGTTCTACCTTCCACTAGACATCGATATGTGGTTCATTTATCACATCAAGAAGAGAAGTCATATTGTAGTTATCATAGAATAATTGGACATGGAACAGAAATTTGTGAAGCATTACAACAAAAGATTTAGAAGTGTAAGGATCAAGGAATTATTACAATCATACAAGTAAAGGTAATGGCACCTAAGATGGATACATCGGTTTGAACCTCTAAAAATACCCAACAAAAGAATATATCACATAAAGTGTACAAGTGTCTACGAACGGACCTGTTTACAATTCAAGCATTCATGGAATGATGAATGTCGGCAAGAATTTCAAGTTGATGAAGAAGGGGCCAACACATGCAACATTCAATTTCTCCGACAATTGGGCCACGCAATAAATGAGCTACAACACACTATCAATCGAGAGGAATCAATAGGCCAAATTACATTACCAATTGCTTATGGCCCAAAGATTATGGATACATTAATATTTGTGAAGTGTACCAAAAAACAATTGTATATAGACTTGGACAACACTGGTTAGAACAAATGCAAACTAGCATTGATGGTCCAAATAAATGTATTACATTCAAGTTTGTAAATAATACAATCAAAATTCCACATGATGGAAAGGATGAGCACCAAAAGATCAAACATTAAAAAATAAGTGACGGGGCATCGCTTAATAAAATGGCATTTGAACCTACACGGTATTGAGAGAAATGCAAGGCTCGCGCATAGGCATCTTGAGAGGACAAATGAAATGGTGACAAACATAGCTAGGTATGACGACTCTTGGGATGATGACTTGTGGGCATTTGATACGATTCTATATGCAAAAATAATCTCTCTTACCAGATCCAAAGTCTACATTTAGGCATCCCCTAGATGTGATCTTAGGAATGAAATTCAAAAATACAAAAAAAAATGAAAAAAACAAAATTTCAAAAAATATAAAACCAGGACCTTTGCATGACATGCTTTCTTGATATACACGATTGATGTTATTTATCATAAATATGGTGAGTTACATATCTATTTTCTACACACATGCTTTTCACGGTATAAATGAATGGGATGCAGGGCATACACATTGCATATGATACATGTACATACAAATGTGTGACATTATTTACACCTAGGGGCAACTTTTCTACATTGGGAGCATGCCTACACTGGGGGCATCTTTGCACACTTATTAGGTTGTATCTTTCTATGTTGATTCATTGATCATGGTAAATTGTTACACATGAGTTGTTTTTGCTTATACTTTCTAGTGTGTTATTTCCTATAGATATTGTGCTTTGTTATGCCGGATGATGACATCGATTGATTATGCAAACTACCATTGTTTGCTCCGTGTGTAATTGATATTTGATGATTATTACACTCTGTGATCATTGATGTGTGCTATTGTGTTTTATGAGTACATCAATTGTGTCTTGTCATGTCATGTGTTAGTGATGTCAAAGGATCTTCTAGTCCGAGTCATGGCCATGTCATGTCCATGTCAAGTCAAAGTTGTGCCATGTCTTGAGTGCTTGTGCGTTTCATGATCATGATATCATGTGTGTGCACGTGTACATGTGCGTGTGCCATGATTTATATCACGTATGCCATGATATTGTTGTTAAGAGCTTGGTGTCATGATTTCTATCATGCACACTTCTATTATGTGTGATGCCATGATTTCTATTATGCATCTATTGTGACTCTCAGTGTGCCTAATTGATATATCTACTTGACATGACACTTGTATGCCCATTACTTTGGATTACATGTTTCATACATGCTTGAATGATCAAATCTTTATATGATGACATATCTTATCTTGTTTTTATACATACTTTACATGTTGCATTTTTCTATATAACACATGGTTCGCATAACTCTTTCCTTTGAGATGGGTGATTCACAAGCTTCATCCCTCATATCAAAAGGTAAGCATATAGTGAGTTTATTTAAAAATTCAGGTCATGACAAACAAATAGTTCATATTTTGGGTTAGATTATATGATTCAGATAGGACAAGTTGATCAAATTGAAGCATATGTGGGCATTCTACTTGTTATGGACAGTTGGGACATTATATGACATTCTGAGACAAATTATGGTTCAGATTGAGTGGATTGAGAGGCATTCTATGACTTTATGAGTAACAGATGTTGGCATTCTATATCACTTTGAACTTTTGAAGTGCATATGGATTAGATTTGGGGCATGAATGTTGTTCGCGCAAACACCTATTTCTATATTATGGATTGATGAGGAACAATAGTACCACGTAAGTACTTTGGATCTATATTTTGTGTGCAACCGCTAATCTTTTTACATACAAACCTATTTCGAGGTTCCGCTTTGACATACGACCCTGATTTCCAGGTTCCACAAAATAATTAGTATGATATTTGGGGTGGTGTGGATGAGATTTATTAGTCGCTCAACTTCTAGCACTCCTTCAAAGGTGGTTGAGGCATTAACGCTCCTCAATTCATGATTATGGCGGTTGCATCTCCTTGGGGCATAATCACTCCATAGCATTCTCCAACAAGTTCAACATGTGGCGACTTAATTTGCATACCCTCAAGTGTATTCATTCCTTGGTTTTTAAATTTCATGTGTTTTAATGATCTAGATTATTTTATATTTATTATCTTGTCATGACATTGATCTATTCATGTTCCCTACAAGTTTTGCATAGAGCAAGGGGGACATTTGGGGCATACCTATCAACACTAAGTGCAGTTATCACAGCGACCAAATTTCTTATTTTATCCTTTTAATTTAGAAATTTTAAAAACTAAATTAAAACGTGGCATCTGTAGACACCTAATTTGGTACTAAACACTTTGGCAGCATCAACTTTGACACACTTTAACATACTTGAACTTTGTGCACACATTTGACTCTTGTGCACACTTTCCCTCTATCCACTTGTTGTTTTGCCCAACCTTTTTGCTAGATATACTTATTTAGGATCACCCTAGTCTGTGCAAAAATATACTAGAATCCCAAACAAACCGTTTCCATATTTCAAATCAATAAGTTTCACTCTCAGGACAGTATTGGCAACAGCCGAACAGTTACCATTATTGCAGATGTCTACCTTCTGTCTTTAATGTCTAGGGACACTTAACAACTACTTTTCAAATTGGGAAGTCTCCATTAGGTTAGCCTAGACACGTTTCATGGGTCAATCATAATAGAGAATATAAAAGAGTCAGCTATAAATACAAATCAATCTTTAAGGTTATCACACACTTGGTAGCTTGGTCACTACTTGGCAAACACCTTGAGAAATAAATTAGCACTCTCTTGAGACATTATCACAATAGCATACATATATGAAAACCCTTCAAAGGAGAAGTCCTAGAGCCAAATCTAAATACACACGCCAGTCAAAGTTGCATGGTGCCAAGTGTCGAAAGCCAAACATTGCATTGCATTGCATTCTAGATTGATCGCAATATTACACACACCTAAGTGGAACAATTACGTGTGGTTTGAGCCCTCTTCAGAATATTAAAACATAGGCAACGCTCAATCACTCAACAAGGAGTGGCTGGGACTGTCCATTCTAAAGAGCTAGCCCATTTTTCAAGTCATCTTGGTGTCGAAAGTGTGATTAGGGTTTTAAAAAAAAGAGAAGGAAAACAGAGATCAAGGCACAGGACCGAAGGTGAGTGCACACACAAGAAGCATCAACACAAGGTTCTAAGAAGTTACAAACCTGCACAATCTACAAGGACACTGCAACTAGGATCAGGACAGTACTAGTTGTTGCAATCATCACAACTTCATCGGCAACATCCAGGCAAGGTCTGAGCCATAATTTCCTAATCTGAGTAGTGATAAAGCATATACAAAATATTTTCAAGATCAGTGACAACTATTACGTGCAACAAAATACATAAATAAACTAAGTACCTCTCCCTTTATGCTTTGTCAATTTTCAATCGTCTAAGGGCAATATCTAATCATCAATTCTCAAATTCAAATTAGGGTATTATTGATTTATTTATCACAATCTGAACATATCCTAGTTTTACTTTATTTAGATCCCATTGATCAAAAATAAGTAAAACACCAAGTGAGATCACCTAGTCCCATCACATGGGAGAGCACCCACTACAAGAGCTCACAACAATGGTGGTACACACAGAGTTTAGATGGGATCACTCGTGAATTTAAAAAGGCCAATCCTCCTAAGTTCAATAAATGAAGCATGGTTAGTTGGCATGCGACAATGTTTTGGGCTTAGGGATTTCTCTAGTAACGGCAAGCCCAGAGTTACTATTTTTCAATTGACAAATGAAGCATCCTTATGGTGGGAGTACCAAGAACAAATGGATAATTTGGACATAGACACTATCACCTGCGAAACATTTGAGTTATTTTGGAAACACTATATGTCGAACACCTATTTCAATGCAAGGATCAATGAGTTTCATTCCCTTCGACATAATAATATGATAGTGGTAGGGTATGATTCTCATTTCTTGAGTCTAGTCTACTCAAGTATGTTGGATACATCAATGATGAACTAACCAAGATCAACAAGTACCTCAACGGCCTTTTACCTACCATTGGGAATAGGCTACAAAACCCTCAAACTAACTCCTTTGTTTAAGGCTGCTATGAAGACCTGATTCGTTGAGCAGGAATTTTATAGAGATAATTATTAAGAGCAAATAAGAGTTCACCAAGACTCTTGAAAGCAGGGTTTTACATTGTATCCTCGTGGTGGCTTTCAATGCCATCAGACTGGCAACAGAAGATGTGGTAGGCATGATTTCCTAGGCAATGATTCATAGCATAGACAGGATGCTCGACCCCCTAGAGTTATAGATGGTGAATAACGAGGTTAGTGTCCCCAACAATATAGACATGATGGGATTGGTGGTGTGCCCACCCAACAAGATCAAGAACCCATTGCATATTACATTTGTGGTGATTGCAAAAAATGGTACTATCTTGATCCTAGTTGCAATGTCCTTGCAGAACCCGTTTAAACATAGTTAATTTGTCTTCAATTCCACACAAGGATATGACCGTTACTTGCACATTTAATTGCCTCAATTAAATTAGATATTCTTCATTTATTTTAATTTTTTAATCGAAATACTTTGTTATCAATCAAACTCACAACTACCCTTTGACATCAATGACAATATTTCCAACAATCTCCCCCTTTGTCATTGATGGCAACCACACACTGAATCTACTCCCCCTTGTTGTGACTCCCTTTTTTCGCACTTCTCCCCCTTTGACATCAATGGCAAAGGGACTACCCAGGAGCTAGATAATGCAATGCTTAGATCCCCCTTAATCAATACTTCCCTTTAGTGGCAGGAAGCAAAAGAGATTACTCCCAACTTCTCATGTAGGTATTCAAATGTGTCCTTTGGAAGTGGCTTGGTGAAAATGTCCGCTATCTGCTTTGTGGTGGCAATATATTCCAATTTTACCTGTTGTTCTGCAACTTGTTCTCTCAAGTAATGGTATCTGATTGGAATGTGCTTTGTTCTGGAATGCATCATTGGATTCTGTGAGATATTGATAGCACTGGTATTGTCACAGTATATTGAAATTGGATGATCATATTCTACCTTGATGTCTTTAAAGGTTTGCTTCATCCAAAGAACCTAAGTGCAACATAATACTGCCGCTATGTATTCTGCCTCTATTGTGGATAAGGAAACTGAATTTTGCTTCTTACTTAGCCAAGACACTAGGCTATCTCCAACGAAAAATGCTCCTCTGCTTGTGCTTTTTCTGTCATCTAGGCAACCTACCCAATTTGAGTCTATCTATGCTACCAATGTGAAATCCTTCCCTGTAGGATACCACAATGCATAGTCCAAGGTCCCTTTAAGATATCTGAATATCCGCTTCACCGCTTGCACATGTGTTTCTTTACGAGCTCCCTGATAGCGTGCTACCATGCCCACTGCTTGCATGATATCCGGCCTGGATGTCGTTATGTACAAACGACTGCCAATCATTTATCTGTAGAGGGACTAATCTACATTCGGTGATTCATCATCCTTACTCAACTTGTTTCCTGTAGCCATAGGTGTGCCGGTGCACAATTTTTCATTCCAAATTTCTTCAACATTTCTTTAGCATACTTGGTCTGGGAGATGAATATTCCTTTACTGCACTGAGATATTTGCAATCCAAGAAATAATGATAGCTCACCAAGCATGGACATCTCAAATTCCTTCTGCATGTCTTCGGTGAATCCTTTGGACTTCTCACTATCTCCTCCAAAGATTGTATCATCAACATAAACTACAACAATTAATTGATGCTCACCTTCAATTGTGATGTACAAATTGTTGTCGGCAAATCCTCACTTGAATCCCTGGTCTTGTAGGTACTTGTCAAGTCTTGAGTACCAAGCTTTGGAGGCTTGCTTTAATCCATACAGGGCTTTCTTCAATTTGCATACATATTTGCTATCTTCTGATAGGAGGAATCCTTCTGGCTGCTCGATGTACACTTTCTCTTCTAATTTACCATTCAAAAAGGCAAATTTTACATCTATTTGATATACCTTGAAGTTCTTGAATACAGCATAGGCAAGAAACATTCCGATTACCTCTAATCTTGCCACAGGAGCAAAGGTTTCGTCAAAGTCAATACCTTCAATTTGAGCATATCCTTTGCATACCAATCGAGCCTTGTTTCACGTCACTTGACCATCCTCATTTAGTTTGTTCCTGTATACCCATTTGGTGCCGATCACATTCTGATCCTTTGGTCTGAGTACCAACTCCCACATCCCATTCTTCTCAATTTGATTTAGCTCTTCTTCCATTGCTTTTACCCCATGTTCATCATGGCTTGCTTCTGAAAAATTCTTAGGCTATATTTTAGATAACAAAGAAAGATTCGCTTGTTCAAAATTTCTTATAATCCTTCTTCTGGTCTGTACTCCAACATCTATATTGCCAATGATTTGGCTTTCGGCATGGTTCTTTTGAAAGAAACGAGATGGTGCTTTGGTGTCTTGTCATTCATCTTCATCCATCTTCTCTACTTCAACATCTTCAATGATATCTGGTTCGTCTAATGGATCACTTGCCTTCTGAGTTCCAGTTTCATCTACTCTGACACTGGCACTTTCTACAATAGTTTGTGTTCTCTTGTTGTAGCATTTGTAGGCCTTGCTCTTGGTGGGATATCCTAGAAAAATTCTTTCGTCGGCTCCTAAGTCAAATTTCCCCAAATCATCTTCGGTCCTCTTAATAAAGCATTTCCAAAAACTTTGAAATATTTGATGGAAGGTGGTCTTCCCATCCATAACTCATATGGGGTCTTGTCATTGTTGACTCTAATCTGCCCTCTATTTAGGATGTATACAACTATGTGGACTGCTTCTCTCCAATATTTGTCTGATAACTTGGATTCGTTTAGAATTGTCCTAGCCATTTCTTGGACAATCCTGTTCTTTCGTTCTACTACCCCATTCTGCTATGGGGTTCTTGCAGCTGAGTAATGTCTTTTTATCCCAGGTCTTCACAATACTCAATGAATTCATTTGACATGAACTCACCTCTATCTGACCTTAAGCATTTGATCCTTAAACTGGTTTCATTTTCAACTAATGCTTTAAAGGCTTTGAATTTGCTAAAGGCCAAAGACTTTTCTTTTAGAAACGCAACCCATGTCATTCTAGTGTCATTCTTGGCCAATCTTGTTCTTTCGTTCTACTACCCCATTCTACTGTGGGGTTCTTGCAGCTAAGTAATGTCTTTTTATCCCATGGTCTTCACAATACTCAATGAATTCATTTGACATGAACTCACCTCTATCTGGTCTTACGCATTTGATCCTTAAACCGGTTTCATTTTCAACTAATACTTTAAACGCTTTGAATTTGCTAAAGGCCTCAGACTTTTTCTTTCAGAAACGCAACCCATGTCATTCTGGTGTAATCATCAATTAGCAGCATAAAATACCTCTCACCTTGTATAATTTGCGTTCTGGTGGGTCCACATAGATCTGTATGAATGAGCTCTAATTCATCGTGGTGGAATATTCTTTCATTCTGAATCTTGTCCTGGTCTACTTCCCATGCTAGCATTGCTTACAAAGCGTGCTTGATGGCTTTGTTATCTTTGAAATGTCCCTTACAACTTGCTTCTTGTTGATATTCACAAGGTTATCAAAATTTATATGGCCCATTTTTCTGTGCCATAGCCAACTCTCTTCAACTTGACTCAGACAACACTTCTCCCCTTTGACTTTTGCAAGCATGTATAGATTATTTGTTGTCCTGTGGGCATCTGCAATTAGCTCTCCCGTGTCTCTTTTTCTGATTTCGCAACCTTCAGCAAAGAACTTGAGTGTGTCCTTGATCACACATTTCGCTCACACTCAGAAGATTATGCTTTAATCCTTCCACATATAACACATTCTCTATTTTGATTCTTCCATTATCGAGACTAAACGTACCTTCTCCTGTTTTTCTCGTTGTAGTGTTGTCTCCGAACTTCATTGTGCCTTCATTGACTTTTTTCAACGAGGTAAACTTGTTTTTATCTCCAGTCATGTGTCTCGAACATCCACTATCAATAAACCATTGTTGTCCTTCATCTCTAGCATGGAATGTTGTTTGAACGATCGTAGATTCTTCCTTATTTTGCTCATTGTCTTCTTGCTTCTTCTTCCAGGGCTTTGTTGTTTCCCTTTTCTTTATCACTGGAGCCTTGAACTTCTAATCATGTCTTACAGATTCGAACACACTTCTACAATAGCATGCTATATGTCCATCGTTGTTGTACTTGTAACAGATTATAGCTTCTTCATCAAAGTTCGATACGGGAGCAAACAAATTGTAGCTTCTGTTCGAAGCTCCATAGGTTCCTTTGTTTCTGCTCCTGACTTCATCCTTGGCTTTCTTTCTCCAATCTAATTTCTTATGACCAAAATGATTACAATAATAACAATATCCATCAAAATAATTACCAAACGTGGTTTTATTGGTATATCTTGGAGCAAGTGGTCTCATGAAGTTTTGTTCTCCTCTGTTTTCCTTGTTGATAGAGATGGTTTTTGTATTCTGGCCTTCTTCCTTCTTAGTCTCATTTTTCACAGGGTCCTTAAGAGTTTCAGCATCGTTCTTAGCCTTCTCTTTTTCCTTCTCATACCCAGTGCCTGACTTGTTAGATGGTGATCTTTGACTCTCCGAAATCTTATTCAAAACTTGGGTGCTTTTCTCAGATTTCAAGTCACTTGCTATTTTAGTATTCGCCTTTTCTAGATCCCTGTTCAAAATAGCGATCTCAGATTCATACATTTCACAGTCTTTTCCTTTCTTCTTTAGCTGATTTGTTAGATCTTCAATTTTCTTTGCCTCTTCGATTTGGACTTTTAGATCAGCAATTATCTTCTTTGATTCCTCAAGACCTTGTGATATTCTGGCTTCTGAGACCTGACTCTCTTTTGCATATTTTTAAATCTGAAGCTTTAGTTTCATGTTCTTTTTCTTAAGACCTTTTATCTCTCCTAAGGCACAAATAAGCTCTTCTTCGAGACTTACCTCACCTTCGTCTTCGTCTTCTTCTTCCTCCAAGTTGTTTCTGCTTGTGGAAGCATTGTCTTCTATGGCCATGAACAATATTTCCTCATCATCGTTGTCAGAATCACTGTCTCCGCTTTCCTCGGATGAGCTATAGTTTCTCCTGGAGTATAAGCTTTTCTTTTGCTTCTCAAATCTCTTATTGTCTTTATTTTGCTTGAATCCCTTCTTGAATTTTGGTTTGCTCTCCTTTTTATCACTATTGTCTTTATCCAGGCACTTTGCTGCAAAATGACCAATCTTACCGCAATTAAAACATTTGAATGGTAACTTACCTTTATATTTGCCTGAACCTTTTTTTAGCTTTCGAATGAATAGAGCCTCCTTTTCATCTTCTTCGCTACTTGAGCTATCGCTTGGTTCAAGTTCCTTGACTTTTTCCTTCTTTGATGCTTTGAACGTGCTTCTCTTTTTGATGGTCTTTCAAGTTCAGTCCTCATTTCATATGCTATGAGGATTCTGTGCAGCTCGTCCATTTTTAATTTACCTAGATCTTTCATTTCTTTAACAACAGAGACTTTTGCATCAAATCTCAACGATAAGGACCTCAACACCTTTTGGATGATTGTAGACTCTTCCACAATTTCTCCAAGTCCTTGAATAACATTGACTATTTCACCAACCCAAAGCAGGTATCCTGCAATGTTCGCTTCTTCCTTCATCCTTAAACTCTCAAATTGTCCCCTGTGAGTTTGGAGTTTTGCTTGTCTTACCTTGCTATCACCCTCATAAATAGTTTTAAGTTTTTCCCAAGTCTCTTTCGTAGAATCACATTGCATGACTTTTACGAATTCAGATTCTGAAAGGCCACATAGGATGGCATTCATTGCTTTAGCATTGTTCTCACTAGCCTTCTTTCCAGTAGCCTCCGTTGGTAGCGTTTGTGACGTTTGGCACTCGGTTACTAATGCTTGCCAAATATCGAACCCAAGAGCCATTAGATGTGTCTTCATTCTTATGCTCCAGAAGGCATAATTTGTGTCATCAAACAATGGTGCCTTGTTGGTGGAAAATTTGTCCTGAACTTGTGATCCAACCATATGTGCTTGTACGATCTACCTTCTAGCAATTTAGCTATATCTGAAGGAACCCACTCTGATACCAATTGTTAAGTACAGGGTAATATTGAGAGGTGGGGTGAATCAGTATTATATATTAATTTCTTTTGTAACACTTTATCACTTATTCCAATTAAGATACTCAAAGCAATCAAATCACAACACAAGATAACACAATACAAAGTGACACCAAATATATGTGGAAACCCTTTCGGGAGAAAACCATGGAGAAATCTTTCTCAATATAAATATTCGTAGGCACCAACCTACTGGAGCACCAACCCCAATTACAAATTCGTAGGCACCAACCTAAAGGAGCACCAAGCCCTTTTGCCTAGCACCAACTCAACAAGAGACACCAATCTCTTCAATACGAAGGCACCAACCTTCTTACAAGAAACACTCTTCTATCTCTGATTTGTTGCTAACACAACTGATGATAGAACACTGCTTTTCTCTTTTAGATCCGATCTATACTTGAGTACTTTCGCTGCTATGCTTTGCCTTATACTTGTTGATATTTTTTTCAATATTCTAACAATTTCTGCTTGTGAATATTTCTTTTCTTCTTTATTAACTTTCACTTTCGGATGTCCATTTTTGCCACTCGCTATGCACCTTTTTATAGCCCACGGAAAGCCATAAATTAAGGTCGTGACTCTTCAACAGTCACAACTCCTCCCAAAGATGGGACAACTTCCTAGAAATCAATGCTATAGACTTTTAATAGGTCGGCCAAGGTTGGGACCATTTCAACCTTAAAAACTGCCTTGAAAGCTTCGCCATAATTACCTTTTTAAGCTCGTTTAAACATAGTTAATTTGTCTTCGACTCCACGCAAAGATATCACTTGAACGTTTAATTGCTTCAATTAAATTAGATATTCTTCATTTAATTTAATTCTTTTATCGAAATACTTTGCCATCAATCAGACTCACGATTACCCTTTGACATCAATGACAATGTTTCCAACATCAAGTAAATCAGTGATCTATTTGCCACATTAGTCATAACGAGACATTGAGCACCATTTATGTAATGTGAATAAAGACAAAAGGGCACATGCGAACAAATTGCAAAACTTACGTGAATCAAAAAGGTAAAAAAAAAACATTTGATGAAACATTTGAAATATTTTAAAATAAAAGAGCACAATACAAGAAAGTGGGTTGGTGAAGATTTAAACGTAAAATAAATTTTCCATCCTACGACAAAATTGGGTAACCCACAATAAATGTAATGGCAGTCATGCTTATTAAAACCACCTGCAAAATTTAATAATAAAAATGAATAGAGGACAGGGAAAACATGCTGAAATTAATACCAAAAGCAGACTTCTAGGAAAGGGAGTTGTCGATAAATAATAATGATTTGCATTGTGAAACACATGGCTACATGGTTGCCTTTGGGAATGAAAAGGGCGTAGTTAAGATAGAGCCACACAGAGCAGTCTTTGGGGTGCAATTGGTTGAGTCATCAGCCTTTTTGTCTTCCTACCTGAAAGTATTTTATGATGTTTTTACTGTTGCAATTTCCCATTGTGATTGATGTTTACCATACTTTTGACAATTTGTTGTATTATCTGGTATTCATATTTCTTATCCTTGTTGTTTGTCATCCTCTACGTGTACCCTTTGGATGAGAGTAGAAGGAGAAGAACGAGCTTTGTCTGAGTGCAGCAACACATGGTGGACCATAAAAATTATGGTACATAGCTAGAGGCCTCAGCCATGCAATAAGATAGGGGGTTAAGTCTCAGGCTAATGTTTTGGGTGAACAAACCCTTAGTTAAGCTCAAAATTGTTAGGCATCCGCCATGGGAGGGGGTTAAGCTACCTGTGCTAATTTCTGCCCCTATTGGTATAGGAGGGAGAGATAACTATATAGCAACTTTGTTACTGATGTGCTAAGGTGTTTCCCTTATGAAAGCCTCTTTATATTTTCACTTATGAATATTTCTTGGGATTGTATTCCATGTGGAAAAGCTTCTTATGCAATTATTTTCATTGTGAAGGATTCTGTGAGTTGGATTTTATTTGTGTGAATCCCCGTGTTATCTGCACTTTTCTTGTTGCTTCTTGGCATAAGCCCTTGTGTATCCACCCACACATTTGCTCATTGGTATACAGTTTAGAGGGAACATAAAAATTGAGAAAATGATATTGGGGTGACAAATGGATAGTCATATGCAAAATGCTCAATTAAGTTGGGCAGTTTATAAAAAGCGTTGAATGCAATGAATCCTAGGAAAATTATATTGGGGTACTCACTATGATCTATCCTTAAGCTCATTGACTATATGGCCCAAATATAGGGGCATGTTTATATAAGCACATGACCCACCTACTTAGAATAATGCTTAGCAACCCACTAACATCATTAAATTTTTGTAACAGATCATTGTGTTCCACAAATATTAAATGTTCATTATAATTCTAATGCAAATTAACACATGATAGTATAAGACATCACGGTGAAAGCACATCACAAAAAAATATTAAATGAATCCATAACAACCTTATGTGATTCAAAAAAGTAAATGCAAACAGTCAGGGACTACAACAACTCTTTTCTCATAACACATCACAAGAACATATGTGCAAAGAACAAGTTGCATGAAAGTTGAAACCTCACAAGGCTAAGTCGCAACATTTCGCAACCAAAGGATACGCCAGAGAATCCTTGCACAATAATCCTCATATTCACACTATTGCGCACCAACATCCTACATAAGCGATCAAAAGCTTGCGCACTAGAACTCGCAATCCTTCAACACTCAATTTCATATTCGCACTGTTGTGCATCCACATCCTATATAAGGACGTCAAAAGCTTGCGCACTGGAGCTCGCAATCCTTCAACTCTCAATTATGCGTGGATCTTCTAAACTGGTGTTGAACCAAACAAGGACCTTCAAAACATACTCATGCAAAGCTTCACAAGCAACTACAAACTGACCCAAACCATGCGCACCATCAAAGGCTGCACAAAACATTAGAAATAACTGGCACGCATCTAAAGGCAGCGCAAAATGACACAATGAAGTTACGTATAACTCGAGACTTGCGCATGGTTGGTGTAGGATTACAAGTGAGCCCAAATGCCCCTACATCATATCCTCTCTATTGGAAAGAAGTCGACCTTTGTGAGGTTGCACAACCTTTTTTAGTAAATTTTGATTTGGGCAAACCATGCAAAACCTTGTAGGAATGCTAGTTAGGCCAATACAAACATTTTGGTCTTCCTAAATCGCAGCCCCATTCCTTGAATTCAAGACCAAACTTTAAAAATCACAATTTGGCAACAAAGGAAATGATCATAGTAAAATGAGAACTATGCAAAAAATACTTGGAGAAGTATAAGAAGTTGCATACATGGTATTCATACTCGAACAAACATTTGATCATCACATTCCCAAGTCGTATCTGCAATATTTGCAATGCATCCTTTGCAAGCTTGGATTGGATGAGAGAGCATGCTATTTTGGTATAATGGTTCAAGAGCAAATTTTAAGGAACTAACCTAAGAAAATTTTAAGAGGATGCTCATTAGCTTAAAGCAACCATTCTCAATTCAATTTTGCAGCAATCCATGTGATTCGCAGAAAAAATTGTAGAAAATGTGTATGTAGTGCAGTTTCCAACAATGGCTGGTCGGCACTGTTCGGGACAATACTTGGATAGGAAAGTTTATTTGGATAAGGCTAAAAATTTGTCAGAAGAAAGAAAATTGTTTGGGGAATAAAATGGAATTAGTTTCACAGTAAACTGATTCTCCAATAAAAAGATATGGCTGGCTGAAAGCATCTTGTCACCCAAATTTGGCATGTTTTACATATTCATCTTTCTTCCACTTTCCCAGTTTTCAAAACTTGCCAAGAGTGCCGACCAAGTTATCAGTACTCACTGTGAGTGCCATTTCGGGAGGCAATTTGGTTGGGAAATTCAAGTGATATAAGATTGAAATTTTGTCTAGATGAAGACAATAGTAAGGGGAATAAATGGGTGCAAGATTCGCAGCCAAATACCTTCTACAAGAAGTTACATCCGGCCGAAAATTCCATATCAGGCAGATTTGCCTGTTGTATAACCTAAGCCATTTCTCAACCAGAACTGCCTTATAGGAAATTTGCAGAATTTATCCATGTTATTTTCTAAATCTGATTCCATAATTGAAATTCTCTCGTCGAGAGTTTTCCGACGATGTATAACACTTATGGTGTTGAGAGTGATTGACATTGCAGAGTGTTGATTTTTATGCCAATAAACCTACTGGGAATGAAAAATGATTGCCACTCATTAGCAAGTTTGCAGGAATTTAAATTGCCATTTCTCAAATCTAAAAATACCCTTTTGAGCGTCTCTCCCAGATCTTTCCAGTGATATATAACACTCTTGAGGTTTTTATGAGTTTCAGACTGCAAAGTTACGTCTGAATGCATTTGTTGAAGCATTGTTCTAGTTGTTCACAATCACCTTCTAGGGAAATCACAGCACTTAAACTTAGAATTTCCTAGATCTAAAATTGATTTTGGAAGTATCTCTTCAAGAGCTTTCCAGTGATATATATAGTTCTTAATGCATTGAATAAATATTGTGTTGCGAATTTGGGTTTGAACAAGCGGTGCATTCCCAAATTTAGCCTTTTAAATTGCCAGAATTCAACAGACTGTAACTTTTGCACCCAACGTCTGTTTTGGGAAACTAAATAGTCGATTTCTATGTTTTTGGGCATGCTTGATTCATTGGTGACATATTTATCAGCCCAGGATTAACAAAAATTAAGTTTTCAAAACAGTGTCTCTGTCAGCTCATCCTTCGTGGGGTGGAAGACCTATGTAAAGTAAACCATCCATCGGAATTATATTTTGTGCACACGTGTGGTGTAAATTAGTATGTGGATTTAAGAGCTTGATGAACATGTGGAGACCACTCACTTCTACCTTTCCCTGCCTAAACAAATCGCACCCAGAATTTAGCCGATGGTGGCATGCTATTTGGACCCAGAATACTATCTGTTTCTCACCGACCATGAGAGTGCAAACTTTACTCATATTAATCCAGGAGGATTGATCATGGAGATTTCTGCTTGTCAACTGATGTGCGCACATGTAGGCCCTAAAAAAAAACAGTGTGGTTTTCTGTAGCACCAAGAAAGGTGTTACAATGAGTATATTGGAGGCCGGAGGTCAAAGCTGATACCCAAAATGAGGAAAGGGGGCCTGAAACCCAATGTGCAGATGGTGAATTCTGATCTGAAAATCTAAAATCTAAAATCAAGGTCTCTATCAGTAGTCTGAAATCTGATAGAAAGCCATGTTGATGCCTGTCTTGGCTGTAGCAAGAGGAAATGGCTGTCTGAAAATTAGTAATCTGAAATCAGAAAGTAAGTTTCAGAAAAGGAAACAGAATTAGGCAGCAGAAACTTGACTGTAGAAATTGGCATTCAGCAGAGATTGACAACAGAATTCTCAAATCAGAGATCTAGGGTGCAAAATACACAATTAGTGTACTAAAGGCTAAAGGGTGGAGACCACGTGCCAGATGTACCCAAGAAGTATATCAAAGGTTGGGTAATCTGAAATCTGAAAACATAAAATAATTTCAGCTATGGGAAGGCCTGGTCTTTAAGCCGCATGCCGGATATGCACAAGGAGCATTTCAAAGGTTGAGCAATCTGAAATTTGAGAACATACAAAAAAATTCAGATATCGAAATCCCTGATCATAAGTCTATGATACCAATTGATATGATTCTATTTCTGAGTTCATTTCTATCTGTCCATTATAGTTGTACCAGCTGTCAACTACTTTTCATGTATTTCTACCTGTCTTTACAGCTGTTTCATACCTACTTTTTGATTTATTTCTATCTACCCACTTGCATATGGATATGATAAATAACAAGAGTTAAATTCCTAAATATAAAACATGTCCTCGTCAACTTGAAAACATTTCATAGTCTAATGCATTTGTTTATGAATAAACTGCAGGATAGTGATCCATCTTTGACCACACAAATAGTGGAAATTCATGTGAGGTTGACAGGTGTACCTGCTACAAGTTGGATGGATAGTTCAGCTTGTAGAATTAACTGACTGAAGTAAACGTGGAGGTGGCTGGTGTACCTTCCCAGGAGTTCAGCTAGAACTTTTGTCAGCCTGCCAAATATGATCATGTAGATCATGTTACTAGGAGGTCCAATAGAAGGGGAATGTCAGAAGCCAGCTATGACGTTCAGTTTTTGATCAAAGGTCGTGTTTTGTGAAGCTCTTATCTCCGGTTAAGCATTGTACACATATTTCAAGCTTGAGACAATGATGACAGATATTAGTTATAATTTCATTAGCAGCTTAATGTTTGAAACTTATCTAAGCGGAAGTGTTGGAGCACACTGACCACAGGATCCATCAATATTCGGTAATACTATTTAAAGTGAACATGAATTAAGATAGAGTAATCATGATGTTAAATGTTAGCGTGGGATGAAGTTGGGAGTTAATGTTAACAATAATTATTGGTGGTTAAACTACTATAACAATATGACCAGTGTATAAAATGATATGTCAGAGACATTGAAAGAGTCGTACAAAAGCCCATCTTGCACTAACCACTTTGTATCATTCTATTGCATTATTAATGGCATTATTATATTCTCTCCATTTTATTATGTATACTTGTGTAGACACCTAATTTTGGTATAGGACTACTTATTTGCTATGGTATTAGTGTGTTTTTTGTATATGGATTGTTGGTTCAGATTAGGCTCTTATTGGTGTTTTTGCCCTTGTGTTGGGTCTTGTTTTCCTTCTCTGGCCTTGTGTTGTCCTTACAACTTTCCTTTCGCTTCACTTTGGGTCTATGATAAGACCTAACACTTCAATATGGAACACTTGAAAACCTGCAAATTGACTATCTGTTTGCCTAAGCACGACTCTTGATGGTCCCAAAGGTCAAAAAAATTGTTTTTAGGGCTTTAGATCAATTTGTTATTACTGAAACTGAACCGTACGAATTCGGTCATGACCTAGATCAAGTCATTCGATCTTGGGCACTTGTACCTGGGGGGGGCTGGGCGCGGTGGGTGGGGGCGGGCCTTGCCCTTTGTTTCCAGTCTTGGTCTTTTATGCCTTGTTTGTCAGCTTTATCGCCTTGTTGATTGTCAACTTGCACACCACTTAGTCTTAGTTTGAAAACAAGATTTATATATATAAACCAAGATGCTAATGCATTTAGGACACCCATAGAGACAAGAAACAAGAATACTGGAATTCATATATTAAGTTACACTCTGCTTTTTACTGCCATCTATTGAAGTGTATGCTCCCCTTGTACCAAAAGCTAAAAGATTAGTAAAAGAGCATATAGAATCTACTAGTTGCTTGTATCTCGTACATAGGGATAAGGGCCAAGATCTTCATATTATATTGAATTGCTTGCTAGACTGCATGATTGTTGGTTTCCAAACTATCTAGAACAGGCATCTGATTGAGGCAAGCCCCTCATAGCTACACCCATTTTTTATGCTCTTGCAAGGTCTCTTGTGATTTGGAGGAAGGAGAAGGAATTATGAAAGATTCGCAACTCAATACGACAATATGAGAGAGGTTTTTGATCCATAAACACAGATGACGGAGCTCTCAAAATTTTTGGAGGATTTGACATAGCTGACCAAAATCAAATCCTGTTGTCTAAATCGAACCTTACCTACCCAGATCGAATCATATGATTTTGGTCACTGCCAAAATCAAGCAGTTCAATTTTGGCTGTTTTTCTACACTATTTTGATTTGCACCAAATTTTTGGATTTACTCTGGGACTACTTCCAGACCTGTTTTTTCTCCGTTTCAGCCTCCAACAGTGCACATATAAGTCAAAATTCAGGTATTTATCTAATAACCCCCCTGTCAAATTTCAAGCATATTTAATTCTCAGTTATCACACAATTCAAATATATTTTGTTACTATATTTTTGTATTTAAATCAAATTTGTCTTGTGCAACCCCTTTCATAATTAGTGTAGTGTCTCTTGACCAGTGTGCACTTGTCATCAAAACAACTCGTGCAATGTTTATGGTCCTCCCATATTTTTCATAAACAACAGAGCTGTTGAAAAGCAGGGACCAACAAGCACATGGACTTTACCACTAAACTTAAAGTTCTATTTACCTTGGAGTGTGGATTGGCCTTCCAACACCGCCCTCCACTCCTCCTCTGCCAAGCTACACAATGGCTAAAATCAACAGCTAGAACTCAAACCTAGGATCTCCCATCAGCATGCTGGGGTGCTCTACCACTGAATTACAAGTTCAATTTTTCCTGTAGTGTGCATTGACATTCCAACAAGATACGAAACAACCTCCTGGCATTCCTATAACTCCAGCATAATCATGACACAATAAATAACTTCCACAAAAATGGATTGGGTATAGTCAGCCATTAGGTAACCAAAAGTAAGTTCATCCAAGATAGGGAAATGTGGGCCTACCCTCTTTCCAATAAGATAAGGTTAATGCTCATACATGTACAACTTCAGGTACTCAGACCAATAGCTATTCATATCCTTCCATATGTCTCAAGTGTTATCAATTTGCTCTCAAGAGACCCTTGGGTTTGTATATGAGATAAAAGTGGCGACAGAGGACCACCATGGTGCCAATAATGTATGATTAGCAGCTTTTCTGTGGCCATAATATTTACTAGTTTTCAGGAACAGCAACTTGGCAGCAATGCAAGATAATTTATTGGGATGGTGGTCACTTAACAATGGCTAAAATCAAAATTTAGCCATCTTGTGAGTTCAAGCAATGTTACTGACTATCTATATGAGTTATGTCCTGTTACTCTTACTAACAGATATGGGAATGAAAAGATGAAAAAGAAATTGAAAGAGGTTGACTCAGAATTGCAAAATGGAAACAAAGGATTGAAAGCTTAAAAGTTAATACTGAATGTAATTACTTGCTGACAATTCTCCAGGATAAAAGGGGTTGAAATCTTAAAATTTAATACTGAATGTAATTGAGATCTGACAATTCTCTTCGCCCATAATGATCTTTAGTAATGTGTTTTTACATGGCAGTGTATCATGCTAACAATGTAGTTGTTATGATCAGCAGACAATCTGAAGATAAACATTTAATAACCAATTCCGGTAGTTGCTACACAACTTTTCCCAGTCCATGTACCAGTGTTTTTGTGTTTGAGAATGTTCTTGAATATTTCTAATAGGCTAATACAAGATAGACAAAAACTCATTACACATACAATTCACAATCATTTTCCATTGCTGTCTTATGATCGACAACTGCCTACTCATCTTTGCCATCCTATTTCACTAGTTCATTAAATATTGCACCTATTTACAATTACAACTCTTCTCCATTAATGTACTATGATTTCAAACATTACCAATTTCACCATTCTATTTAAACTACTGTATGAGATTATATACAACGGGGTAATACCTTATAATAACTCCATTCTGTCTGCCCAGGATAACGACTATATGCAAGAGGACTGTCACTGCAAAAAGCAAGCTTCACAGTAGACAAATATAGAGTTCCTATAACAGGTCCTGTAGATGTTGACAAATAGCATGCATATGACTTCCGAAGTTTTTCTCCTGGGATAGTCTCAAATGTCTGTCGAAAAATCTTTTCATAACCACCTTCGGTCAGAACTCTGGTTCCTTGTGCAATTCTTCCCATGGCTGTGTCCGCAAGACTAGGGCCAGTTCTCACTGTTAAGAAAAGGCAAAACAAAGCAAAATCTGGTCACTAAAATAACATGAGGGAAAAAAATAATTCATTATAGCATAGCTACCTGGAGATGTGGGGTACAGGGGCAGGGATGCCATTCAAATTAGGATATGTGAGTAAATGAATAAGGGTCTGGTTATATTATATCATTGTAGTCACCAAAAAATGTGGGTATGGTGACAGGGACGCAGTCCTCGTCCATATACTGGAGTTTCCTGATAATCATGCATAATAGAAATACAGATCCTGAATTTCACAATTTGAGAGATTATTCTAAAAATATTAACTATTGATACTTAAGTATGCATGTGCTTCAGAAAGGCCTGCTTATATTAAATGTTTATCGTGATGGCATGAAGTTGTGTTAGTAGATTCCAATTTGTGTTCTAGACTACATTGTAACTTCCACCATTTTTGACCCTATGGTCCCTAATTGCCACTTGCGCTAAGGTGTAAAGTGGCCTACTTCTGACATAAGGGTCATATGATCATTGCCATACAAATGGTCAATGATAAACGGTTGACACTTGCGATTGAAGTTTTGCTCAAGTGCATGAGCATGCGTCAAATAAGGACACTAAGTCCAAGCAATACTCCTTATGTTAAGGCTCTAATAAGAGCATGATTACTTACCATCCTATTAGGGTCATCCAGTATCTTGAAATTCTTATTATGTGCATTATGTTGTTTTGACTACGTTCAACACGTTAAGTGATGCACAAGGTTCAAATACTTGTTATGATAAGACTCTGGTTTATCTAGTTCAATTGTGTTATCAAAACTTACCAATGTGGTTTGACTTGAATTTAAATCTAAGGTTTACAAAGTGTACCATGTAACCTTGGTACGTTGGCTATGTTACATTATTGAGCCCTTGACCGCAGGTAAACTAAGTTAGTAATAGCAAATAAAAAGAATAGCTACCAAAGGTAGCATCACAAATAAAAAGAATAGCTACCAAAGGTAGCATAGCAAAAGGGAGTTGTGACTATATTAAATGATATTAAAGTTTTGAAGAACACATTTGGATCAAGGCTTTTTGTAGAAATAAAAGATGATGATTATTATCAAGTTTAAAATAAAAAGGTTGATAAGCCCAAGTTCATGGGCAGGCCATGGAAAGAGGTAAAGGGGGAAACCTATGTTTAGAGGCTTGATATTGATATAACAAGCCTTTGTTAAAAAGGTATTAAGAAATTATTAAGGCCGGCCATGGTGAAAGTAAAGGTTTGCATTGATATTTTATTATGTTGAAAACATGTTTATTAAGCCCTAAACTCGAAGGCAATCTGTAATAATGGGAGAAGATAGAATATTATTAAAAGAAAAGGTTAAGGGAAGGGCAGGAAAACCCTAACCCAAGATTGACAGAGTCAGCACCAAAGTTAGGTTTTGTTTTGGAAGGCCATCGTTATGCATAGTAGCTGACCAGACGGAGAGAATTAGGGTTGACTGGCAGTTTGCATGGCCAACACGCCATGGATTGAGTAATCATGCAATTTTGCATGTCAATAAGGCATTCACGCAAATTAATGCAAGGGAACTGGCTGTAGAACTGAAAAACACAAGCTTGTTGGCCTTGGAAACCCTAGTTGAAGAGTTATGTACGTATATATACATGGAGGGTCATGAAACATTACAAGAAAAGAGAAAGCAGGCTAGTGCACGCAGCTGGATAGTGAGGAAGAGAGTAAACTGTCGTGCTGAGTCCTTCCTTGAACCATGCATGCCTTTTTGTCCCTACATCTAGGATATAATGGAGGCTTGATTCATATTGCTCTCCTTTCTTTAAACCCTACTACTGGATTTGAAAATGGAAAAGTTGGTTGTGTGATTGGATTATAAGGTTGATATACATTTCTATGCCAATGCAAAGCATAGGCATGGAAAGGTATATGTACCCATGTTTGCCATATGGAAGTTTAAGGGACTTTAAACAGTCCTGGTGGTTTTCATGAATTGATATTGGATGGTGTTATTGTTGTGCAATGCTCTCGGTTTATTTGGCATTATGTTAAGGTTGTCTATTGCGAAGATTTATGGCAATACATTTTGCAAATGATCGTATTTAAGGAATATCTTATGGGTGTTGCATCTTCAGATGAACTGTTTCTAACCCTGCTCAAGCTGGTTTTGAAAAGGTTTGAAATAAATGGATCTTTTGCTCTTGAATATTCTGATGTATGTAGAGGAATGGCATGCCAGCATCACGCTGACTTATATTTCATTATAAAATGGAGATCTGCAGGATAAAAGATTTATAAAAGAATGCAAATCTTGCTGTACTTATTAAGAAGATTTTCCATGAATGGAGAAACTACTTTGATTCATTATAGTAGCTTCATGTATTTTGTTATCTTGAGTGGAATTATTGAACTTGAATGTAAAGTTTGTCTTGGAGACATGAATTGCTTTGTTAAGTTGAGAACGCTAGTGGAGGCTGTACTTGAAACCTTTTCATAATGAAATGTATTGCAGTTGGAACAGAATAGTCTATGTTCTGCATAGCTTGCCAATAGCTCCTCAATAATAAAAATGGACAAGTCTATATATATTTATTGTACTCACAATGTTTCAAGTACTAGTCTGACCCTTGGCTTACTGTTAAAAATTTGTTTCCCTTATGTTTCTATTCCTTGAAACCAAGTACAGACTTTATATCCTCTGCCAGATGGAGATAAGTGTGTTGTACGCTTTCTGAAGTTACATACTGAAGGGATACCTGGTTTTGCCCTTAGCATGATTAGAAAATAAGTTTATTTTCTGCTATGATTCTGGTTGAGCAGAGGTCTATGAAGAATCCCGATTCTGAATTCTAATCTGAAACTGATATAATGAATGGCTAGTAGCTGAATGCTTGCTGAACTTGTATTGCAGTACCAGTTGTACATGCTGTGATGTTTTAATATTGAAACTTTGTTCAAAATAGATGATGTAATTGTCGTACTTGATAAGGTGGTGTTATGCTTTAGGCAAGAAAAACATGTTACGAGGCTCTGCTCTACGCTTAGAACTGATCAAGATAATCCTGGTATCTTATACTAGCTGAACAACAAAATTTGGAAAGGGAACTGTATTAAGGAATTATGAAACTTCATTGTGATATGGAACCCTGTTGACCTTGTGTTGCTTTCATTCTTTGGGTCCACACGGCTGTAGTTCTATCGTGAACTGGGTGATATGCATTAGGGTAACAGCTGGATTGTTTATTGTTTTACCTCTTATGTTAGTACTGTAATCTGATAAATGGTTGATGTAGAGGTAATTCAAGAAAAGTTAGAACACTGGGTTACTCAGTCTTATGTTCTATACTCTGCATGGAATTCCGAATCGATTCCTAACTTTTCTTATATGAAAACAGAGGTGAAGTCAAGGCTGAAAGGTGAAAAGTATAGTGAGATACTTGCTTCCTTTGCTGAGTTGCCTGTATAGCTTCATTTGAAGTATGTTTTTGTCAGATAGAATGTAAACCTTATATAGTGATGCATGTTAAAATATCCTTGGCATCCAGGTAGTTGAGTTACGTGAAATTATGGTTCAAACAGACCCAAATAGGAGCATGGGTTTGACACCTGTAATATTTCCTAAGAATTAATCTTGAACTCAGTCAAAGCTGGCTGACACTCTTATTTCTATTTCTGAGTTCTGCTTACATAAAGGAAGATGTATATACTATAACGCCATTAAGACACATCTTATAAACCTCTTGCCTCAATTACATATAAGCCTGAGTCCTATTTAGTTGTGGAGGAAATCATGATGGTAAATCTGCCTGTATCTGGAACCCTGACATAATTTAGAATGCTTCCTAAGCAGATCCTGGGTTGTAACCCTGTTTCAAACATAGACCACTGGTCTGACAGAGTACAGCACTTGACTTAATGTTGGCATAAGGAAGTTCTCTCTTAGGAGTTCGGTAAGGATGATCTGCCTCTAGCAGAATGTGCTCTGCCCAGCTTGGGTAAACAAGGGTTTTATGAATCTTTGTATTTGTTAACTACTCGCCTTGAAACTGTGATATTAAATCCTAGGAAGAGGGTTAAGGCAGTATCTGTAGCTCAGAACTGAATTAGCCATTTGCAATGAAGTCTCATTAAGATGATTACCAAATATTCTGAGAAAGTGGCAGCCTTGTTATGGTTCTGTTGGTTGAATATTTTGTTGATCAGCGTACTGATAAACAAAATAGGTCTGATCAGCCAAAGTAGGAAGATTAGTCGTCCAAATGTGTAGGTTTACCACATCAGAAGGACACTGATCTCTCCTCTCATCAAGGGGAGGTTCCCTGTAGGTAAGCTATATATATATATATAAACATAAAATAATACTCAAGGGTAGGACAAACCATCCATCTCTCTTTCTTCAGAGATGATGTGTGCAGATCAAAGGAGAAACTCAAGGAAAATGACAGAAGCACTCCTCTTCTTTCAGAAGTACTATTCAGCAAGCCACAAGAATACTCCAGGTAGTAACAACAAAATGTAACAAAGGATGTAATAACCAGCAAATTGAGATGCAGCACAAAGTCTTCACTTGGATTGCTCAAGAGTAAGATACGAGGGACAATGAGGGCACAAAGTCACCCCAAGGTCCTTTACACAGAAATGAAAAGAAAACACACTAAAGGCAATTATGGGGGCACAAAGTCTCTCCACAGTTGACTCTTCAGGACACCTTCTTGATTGCTGTCACTAATTCTGCTTGTTGAATTAAAGGAACAGAAGATATATTGAAGAAAAAGACATAAGAACAGTTTCCTCAACAACAAAGATATTATAGCACAAAGTCTGAAAAACCATTTGCTTTCTTATTCCAATAACAAAATATGATAAACAAACTGAGCTCAAAGTCTCAGAAGTGCCTTTCAATTTGGGCAGAGTTTCGTTTTGATTGTCAAAAAGAGATCCCTTTACAATAGAAGAGAGTCCCTTATATAGCCATTTCAAGAAGGACTCGGGAATAGTAACACATCATGTTGCGTTGGAATCTGTTAAAAGGACAGGCTGGAACTTAGGGGCGTTTTACCCATTTGATTTTATCAATGCAGGGAAACAAGTCACGCTTATTGAAAGTTTGCAACTTTCAATGTCCACCTGGCGATCTGATCTTATCTTCATCGTTCCTCCTTTTCTGGTTAATTGAATCGGGTCCTGGATTCAATTTGTTGTTCTGTTCCTTCCTCGCTTTCTGCTGGTCTTGGCCTTGAAGTCTGTGAATGCATTCGGGTCTGTAGATTCAAAGGATCAACGGCTATTTATGAGCTTTGAAATTGACGTTCGCGTGCCCGTCACTACGTTTTCAACGGCTAGTTCACTGTCTTGAATTTGACATCTTCGGGCGCGTTACCCCTTGGTCCTTCGGCTTTTCTGTTTGGCATCTTCCCGAAGGGAAGATGACCCTTCGGCTTCAGGAAGTGTCCTTTAAGTTGGCAGCCGAGAGTCCTCCGCAAGGGCACCTGCCCTTCGGGGTCCTTCGGCAGCCTTTCGCAAATTCCCGTGAACAATTCCCGTGGGTATTTTCCTCGGGCTTTTTCCCAGGTAAATTCCCGCGGACAAATTGTTCGCGGAAATTTCCCGCAGACAAAAAGTCCACGGAAATTGTTTCATTTGCCATATACGTGAATTTCTTCGGGATTTACTCCCGAAATGTCCACGGAAATTTCCCGCAGACAAAAAGTCCGCGGAAATTGTTTCATTTGCCATATACGTGAATTTCTTTGGGATTTACTCCCGCGAATTCTCAGAATTCTTTCGGACTTTTTGTCCTAAGGAATTCCTTCAGACAAAAAGTCCGAAGGAATTGTGCCTTAGACTTGCCTTAGTCTTTTTGAAAACGACCCTTCCGAAGGGTATTTTCGTTGACCAAATGCCCTCCGCAAGGGCACTTGTCCTTCGGGAGGCCCTTTGAACTTTTGCATTTTGAACTGCTCCTTTGAACCAAGTTGTTGAATTGTTCCTTTGAACCAAACGTTGAACCAAAGCTTTGAATCGTTTGATTGAACCGCTTGGTTGAACCAAACGTTGAACCACTTCGTTGAACCAAAATGGTTCAAGCCGATGAACCCTTTGTTTGAACCAACCGTTGAACCTCTTCGTTGAACCAATCGGTTGAACCAAGCTTTGAACCAAAATGGTTCAAGCCGATGGTTCAATTGAATGAACCAAAGCGATGAACTAACCGTTGAACCAACCGTTGAACCAAATGCATTGAACCTGCTGTTGATGCTTGCCGATGGAGATTTTTGTTTGAACCAAGGCACTGAACCAATCCCGAAAATGACCAAGTGTTAGAAACTGATTCTTTTGGTTGAACCCGCCTGCAAAAGCCTTTGAACCTGTAGAAATGAACCTGCCTGCAGAGTCCGTAGAAATCAAGTCCGTAGTTTTCTCAAACCTTGAAAGAGTTCGTAGATTTAAGCCTGCAGAGTCTGTAGATTTCTGAGAAGCTTGAAAAATGAGGAATTTGAATGCCTAGGACAAATTTTGAAAAGAGAAGAGACAATTTTGGTCTGTAGGACCAAAATAGTTCAAATGTTGTCCCAAAAATGAGTGATATTTTTTGGGGGACAACAGGTTCAAAGCCTGCCTGTATTTTGGATAACCTAGGAAAAGGACTTGGTACTTGTGTGACTTTGAATGTTTCTCATAAGGGATTAGGGTTAAGACAAAGTCTAATAAAAAATTGGCATCCAGTCCTGTCTAGAAAGGACTTTTATTGAACTAAATGTACCTTGATAATTTGAATATTAATACCTGTTGACAATTTTGCTCCCACAGGGCAAATTGTCACTCCTACTATTCGGAACTTTGCTATGATGCCAAGTTTGTCTTGTGAATCAGTTTTGGGGTTCTTAAATGTGCATTTGCAGCCACCCAAGTGGCCATCTACAGCAGTTTGAAAGGGTTTTCCTCCTCTTCTAAGTATCACGTACAGCCAAAAGCCAAGACATACAAGTTGTAAGTTTATTTATTTTGTCTTCCCCAAGGATTTTTCGGGCTAGAAGAGGTGGACTATTTCTTCGGATATTTTGTCCGAGAGAAAGAGCTCTCAAAGGACTGTGTAAAAGTCCGAAAAAATGACTAAGTGGCATTCGTTCAAAGTTATTTTCTTCGGACTTTTGTTTGAAGGAAAGGGAAAAGCACAGTTGAAAAGACCCGAAAGGCACCTGCCCTTCAGGGAGGTCCAATTCAAAAGTCCCAAAGGGTATGTACCCTTCGGGTTGATTCACTTTATGGTTTTCTAGTCAAGACAATTCATCCGAAGGACAATTTCAAAAAACCCGGGTGCCCTTCAAAAATCCCGAAAAGCAACTGCCCTTGCGGAGGGCACTCAGGCGGCGAGAGGACCTTTCATTTTTTCCAAATGGTCATTTTCAGAAACCCCAAAGGGTATGTGCCCTTGCGAGGGACACTTCAAGCACGAAGAAGACCTTGGTAAAAGTTCCGAAGGACAAAATCAATTTTTTGGAAGGAGAAGTGCCCTTGCGGATGGCACTTGATCAGTTGCAAGGCCCTTTCAAAAGTTCCGAAAGGCACTTTTGAGGAAGAATAGTCCTTGAGGAGGGCACTTGGTGGGGAGAGGACCTTTTCCATTCTTCCGAAGGGCACTTCTGGAAGAGCCCTACCCTTGCGGAAGGCACCCAGGGGACTTAAAGGACCAAATCAAGAAGCCCGAAGGGCATTTTTGGGAAGCAGAGGCCCTTGCAGAGGGCACCTTCATGAAGCGAAGGACAAAAACAAAGTTCCCAAAGGGCACACGCCCTTCGGTGAAAGATAGCCAAAGGAAACGAATTCCTTCGGACTTTTTGTTCGAAAGAATTCCTTTGAACAAAAAGTCCGAAGGAATTCGGGAGGGATAAAAAGCCCGATAGAAAAGACAAGGGCATAAGCAAAGGCCAAAAAAGAGAAAAGGAAATGCCAAGCCTGGGAAAGAGAAGAGACAGAGTCTTTCGGGCAATTTGTCCGAATGACGAAAACTGAAATAAAGCTCAAATCCTAAATTAAAGCAGAACACGGGAAAAGCCAGAGAAAACACGAAGTGAACTGAGCATGATCAATAGCATGAACAGAGACGTAAGCACAAACAGGACTGAACCAGAATTGAACAATAAGTAAGACGAACACAGAAATAGAGGCATGAGCAAAGATTAAAGCAGAACTGAACATGGACATAAGCATGAACAATGAATAAAACAAACGTAGAATAAAGACAGGCAGGATAAACAAAGATCATGCACAGACTAATGTGAGTGACTCCAACAAAGTGAACGCATTTAAGAAAGCAAGCATGCTTCAGTTCTGAAAATAGAGTTGTCTTGCATGATGAATGGGCAAAGCGTTGAACATTTCAAATAGCCAAAAATTCCATGCACGCACTATTGTTTGCCTCAAAGCTTGAAACGTTCTGACGGTTCAAATGTAATTCTTAATTTGGCATTTGCATTGATTTCATGCAAAGGGGAGACTTTCAAACGTTTCAGCGGTTCGAGTGGATTTGACTACTCTTGTTTTGGACTTGACTGGTTTTCAAGTCAAGACATCTATTCGTAAATTTCATGCATCCAAAGCCTGTCTTCTTCTTTTCCAATGCAAGGAATTTTCATGCAAGACAAAATGGATTTTTGTAAAGATTGAGTTGGTTTGAATTTACTCCCTCTCTATTTTCAAATGTCAATCTCTTGGCTTTTTGTAATTTTCTATATTAATGGCTTTTCAGCCTTGTAAAATCCATCCCTCTTTTGGGAAGACCAAACTCTGCCATTGATAAGTTGTGTAACCTCTTTAATCAATAGGACTATACGTTCAGATTTCAAGTGCTGGCATAGTGTACATTCATTCAACAATTTGCATATGTGGTAGATTTCTCTCTCTTCCCAAATTATGATTCGTACCTAGTTGCTAGCTTATCATGTTATGCAGGTCATGTTCAATGTTTTATGTCTTTTGCTGAAGTTGTAAGTGGATGTTAGGTGACTGCAAAGTGTCTTGTATCAGACCTCTCTCCATCATTTTCCCTCATGTTTTTGTTATTAGATCGAACCTTCTCATGAAATACTTATGCATAGTGATCAATTGAAATCAAAGGTCTTCCTTTTCCCTTGTTTGATTCAGTGTTCAAGGTTCCAAGTAGAGTGAATCAACATTCTGGTGTATCACCGTTAGATAAGATTTCCCCTTCAAGTTTCTTTCTTCCTTTTCCATGGTAGTTTGCAACGCAGAATAGAGATCCTCATTGATACATCTTATAGGAACCAACGTTCTCTGAAGGTTCTTCTCACCATTGAGGCACCCACCCTCGTGAGAAGATCCCATTGTTTCAACTGGAGAGGGTATTAGCCATTTCAACACGTTTTCAATTCAGGGTGCAACTCCAGATTGACAACATTTTTTGGCGTGCCCGATGGGACCACAAAAAAGTTATTTACATATCTGAAGAGTTTTCGCAGTAGTAAAGGATATTCATCTACATCTAGTTGCAAAGTTCATAGCATCATTCAGGCAATCCGTTCATGCCAAAAGTTACTACAAGACAACAAGTAAATGTATTCCTTTTGAATTTGTAACTTATAAAAGAGCAAGGTCTAGGTGGGCAAATCCATATCTTCAAAGAGAATATTTACCTCCCCTTCATCCTATCGTTCTAAACACTGCAATCTCCACTATCCAGATGGCCATTAGAAATCAAGAGTTTGCTCCATTCAATAGGGGAAGTCCACTGAATCTAGCACAGTTTGATGACATTCTTGTATCTGCCCTCAAAAGTATTCCATTCTTCTCAGGGGAAAATCAAACAACCCTTATTGAGCATATCCAAGATGTGGCTAATCTTTGTTCAGTTCATAATGTTGTTGAGGATAATGTTGCTATTAAATTGCTTGCTGCTTCTTTCAAAGGAAAAGCATTACAGTGGTATAGAACCCTCCCTCTTAGATCCATTTCCACCTGAGATGAATTGGGTGCAGCCTTAGTCAAGCAATTTGAAGACAAATATGATCACTTATCTTTAGTTGAGCAATTAACTGTCATATAGAGAGCTCCTCATGAGTTCATGTCCAATTTTAATCTTAGATTCCAGTAGACATGGACCAAGATACCGGTTTTGATTAGGACATCCCTTGAATATGCATTTTTGTATTTTTTGAAAGCTTTTAATTTTGACATTAGTGTGGTGATACAGTCAATGGGTGGTACTACTTTGTCAAATGCTTATGAAGTTGCAATAAGGGCAAAAAATAGTTTGATACAAGCAGGTAAGTTTTCTCCAAGACCTCCAATACCCATATTTCCAGAAATAAGTTCTATACCAGCTCCTCAAGTTCTTCAAATTCCATCCTTGGCTCCAATTCCAGCACCTCAAGTTCCTATTGCAGCCTCTACTAGTCAAGCTAGTGAGACATGAGAGTTGAAAGGTTTGCTACAATTTTTTGGAAATGAAATAATACAACTCAAAAGACAGCAATTTCAGTCGAATAGGCCCTATCAACAGCAAAATCAGAACAACCGTCAATCCTTCAAAGATCAAAAGTCTCCTTAACAAGGTTTCAGAGAAAATAGACCACCTTATCAAGCACAAGGAGCCATAACTCCAACTAAGCCATATGTTGCTCTTGATCCGAATGCTCATTCCACTTCAAAAACCATTGTTCCAACCCCACCTCAAAATAATTTGGTGCAGGATTCAGGTTGGCAGCCCTCAAATCTCAATGATGCTCAAAACCAAGCCTTGGTATCACCGAACATCACCATGCCACAAACGACACAAGAAGAGTTCTATTTTCAAGGAGGTCAATATCAAGATACAGGTTTGACATCACATGGAGAGACTCATCAAGTTCAAGGGAAGCCTGATGCTATTAACGTAAATTGGCAGGTCGATGATCATGTTGATTTTACTCAAGATGTTAAAACTAACGATTCAAATGGTCAAGTTGCAGCTATAACCTATTAGAAAACTAAAAGAAGCGCTGTTGATGAAGTCCAAACAGTAGCAAATACTTCAAATTCTCCTAGTATTGTTGCTAAAAGTACAAAAGAGTAGCTTACTGCCCCCATAGCCCAAAAAAATCAGAATATAGAGGTTAGTAAAGTGCAACAAATACCTCTAATCCGTGAGCAGAAAGTGCAATCAAAGGTTAGTGCATCTCAGTTCAGCATTGTACATCAAATGAAGAAGTATAACATCAACATTAGCATGTGGGATTCTCTTTCAATTCTAGGGCAAAAAGATAAACTCATTCAAGAACTTTCAGCTCTTGAATTGTCTCCAAAACCGGTTGAAAAAAAAAGTTGTCTTGACAAATTCGAATCAGCCAACTAAGCAAAAGGTGCAGCAAGGAGATAACATGTCAAAGGTGGACAAAAGTGAGGTAAAATCAAAGAAAACTCCTTTTTATCTTTTTTGATAGTGGGTGATACTTTGGTTTATAATTGTATGGTGGATAGTGGAGCTATCAGTACAGTAATGCCCAAACAGATTGCAGACAAGTTCGGCCTTGTTTATGAGCCAAATACTAAAGAGGTATTGCAGTTGGATGGTTCACCAGCAAAGACGGTAGGCATTATCAAAGATTTGAAATTGACATTACTTGCTTGTCTTAACGCTACTATTCAGCAGGATGTTGTAGTGGTGGACTTGCCTCCTTACTTTGCTATGTGCCTTTCAAGGGACTTCACCTCAAAGATTGAGGGATATTTACCAGCTAATTGGACCTATTTGTTGTTCAAAACCAGGTATGGTACAAAGATAACAATTCATTCAGAGCCTATTTCACGTTTTCATATGGATCCTTATACGCCAAGTGTGGTCAATGCAAATTGTATCATTTCAAATGAAATATTACAAACTAGTGATGTAGAAAAGGACTCGTCTTTGGATGGAGTTCCAGATTTGTTTCTTGATGAGTGGGCTTTTACCTTGCATGAGCATGATCCCTACAAGCTGATTGAAGAGGAAGGTCTTGGTGTGTATTGTCTTCATGAGAACGATGCACCAAATCCAGCCATGGTCAAAGAAGACGAATCTAATGAAGGCTTGTGGCAATTGTACTTTGATGGATCGAAAAATAAGCATGAAATCGGAGCTGGAATGATGTTAATTTTTTCTACAGAACAAAGGCATTTCTCCTCTATTTAATTTCAGTTTGGCTGTTCAAACAATGTTGCTGAATATGAAGCACTAGTTCACGGTTTGTAGTGGGCTAGGAAGATGAAAGTCAATTGTTTGCAAGTGTTTGGAGATAGTGAACTTGTAGTCCACCAAGTAAGAGGTTCGAATGTATACAAGAATCTGTTGCTTAAATCTTACAGATACAGAGTTTGGGATTTACATGAAGATTTTTAGGCTTTTAATATTCAAGCAATACCAAGAGATAGGAATAAACACGCTGATAGGTTGGTTGCTGTTGGGGCACAATTTAACATTCCAGCTGATGTAAAAAGTGACAATTTTCAATCACATATAAAGATAGTTGTAAGGCCTTCTATTCTGGATAACCAAAAAATTGGCAGGTGTTTGAAAATGACAATCAAATCGTGAGATTTTTGCAGGAAAAGGCTGAGTTTTCTTCAAAAAATCAATTGAAAAACTTACAGTAGTATGGTGATCATATTGTACAACTGAAAACGAATAGGCTACCCAAGGGATTGGTCACTCTTGAAAATATTTTCAATGAAGATGATGAGCTAAGGAAAGAGAAATCATCATTGTCAACAAAGGAAGAGCACTATGCCAATGTAGAGATTGCAGCTAATAAAATTTTGAAATTGGGCAAGGTATGCACTCCTCCACAAAAGAAAGCTTTCATTGATTTATGCACAAGTTTTGTTGATATATTCGCATGGTAGTATAGTGATCTCAAAGGTTTTGATCCAAGTTTGGTTCGACACACCATTGAGTTAGAAGAGGAAACTAAACCAATAAGACAAAGACAAAGGCCAATCAATCCAAAGCTTGAGCCTTTGATGAGAGCTGAGCTTCACAAGCTCATAGAATCAGCTATTATATTTCCAATCAAGCACTCAACTTGGGTGGCGAACCTCGTTTCAGTACGAAAAAAGAATGATGAGATTCGTTTGTGTGTTGATTTTCGTGATTTAAACAAAGCTTCGCTTAAAGACCACTATCTATTGCCATCAATGGAACAAATTTTATAGCTTGTTGCAGGTTCAGAGAGATTTTCCTTGTTGGATGGATATAGTGGTTACAATCAGACTTTGGTCAAAGAATATGACCAATTCAAGACAGCCTTCAGACTAAGTGGGGGACATTTGCATACAAAAAGATGCCATTCAGTTTGTCTAATGCTAGAGCAACCTTTCAGAGAGCCATGGATATGGCCTTCCAAGGCCTTCTTAACAGGTTTGTGCTTTTGTTTATTTGGATGATATAACAGTGTTTTCAAAAGATGCAAAAAATCACATGGTTCATCTCAAGCAAGTTTTCGAAAGGTGTAGGCAATTTGAGATATCTCTAAATCCCAAAAAGTGTGTATTTACAGTTCATGAAGGTAAGCTTCTTGGACATGTTTCAAAGCATGGTTTAAACATAGATTCTGAAAGGATTCAATCCATTCTTGCACTCTCCTTGTCTAAGAGCAAAAAGGCTTTGCAAAATTTATTTGAAAAAATCAACTTTATAAGGAGATACATTTCAAATTTCGCTATTGTAGCTAAACCACTTACAGCCATGCTAAAGAAAAATCAGATCTTCAGCTGGTCTAAGGAGGGAGTGAAAGGGTTTGAAGATGTTACGAAATCCATAGCAAGTGCTCCTACGCTTTTAAATCTAGATTTTACGAAAGATTTCATTCTGTATACGTATGCTAATATGGACACCATTTCAGGAATTCTTATGCAGCAAAATCATGAAGAGTTGGAGCAGCGAATAGCTTTCTACAGCCAAGGCTTGGAGGAGTATAAAACAAGGTATTCTTTTGTTGAAAAACATGTCCTTTCAGTTATAAGATCTCTGAAGAAATTTAGGCACTTGTCTAATAATAAAATACATCTAATGGTTGCTCATCCAAGCATCAAAGAATTTCTTCTGAACAAAAACATAAATGAGAAGAGAGCTGGTTAGATAACCAAAGTAATGGAATATGACGTGGAAATTGAGGTGACAAAGCTGGTTAGAGGCAAAGGACTTTGTGAGCATCTAGCTCAGGACTTGCAAGAAACTAATGAAGTTGTTTTAGTGTCAAATGATGAAGAGATTGTTGTTCACACCTCACCTTCCAACTAGTTTCGTGATTTGGTAAGCTATCTGCAAGATCGTTTTTACCCTTCTCACCTAAGTGCTTAAAAAAAAAGGTATTTCAGATTGCAATCAATTCCATTCTTGCTCGTTGATGGTGTTTTGTTCAAAAAGATATTAATGGAATGTTACTAAGGTGTGTGGAACCAAGCCAGACTCAAAGATTACTTGAAGAATTCCATGATGGACATGGTGGAGGACACTTTTCTACAAGAACTACAGCACTTAAAATCATGAGAGGTGGGTACTATTGGCCTACTATATTTGGCGATTGCCATACAGGGGTTAGGAAGTGCAAACAATGTGCTATGTTAGTAAGAAAAGTTAAACTTGCAACCCTGCCCCTTCAGCGAATTGCAGTGGATCAGCGTTTGTCCAGTGGGGATTGGACTTTATTGGTCTCATTAATCTTCCTTCGAGTTCAAGGCATAAGTGGATTATAACAGCTACAGATTACTTCACACGTTAAACGGAAGCAATTGCATTGAAGAAGCAAACGAAACTATCGTTCTTGATTTCTATGAAGGTTTGCTTACTAGGTTTGGAGTTCCTTCAACCATTATTTCTGACAATGCAATGGCTTTTGTGGGATTTAGGATCAGCCAATGCGCTGTCCAACACGGAGTTTATCTCAGCACTTCATCGAACTATAATCCACAAGGAAATGGCCTTGCTGAATCTACAAACAAGAACCTCTTAAGGATCATACGAAGGACTATTGAAGATAATCAGAGGTCATGGCATCTCAAGTTGAAGTCAGCTCTATGGGATGATAGGATTACCTACAAGAGATCAATGCCAACTCTCCATACAAGCTAGTATATGGTAAGGAAGCAAGGTTACCTATTTCTCTTGAGTTTCCAGCTTTAGAACTAATGCATCAACTTGAGTTGTTGAAGAATGAGCCTATGAAAATCAGGTATGCAGAGCTTATGGAGTTGGAAGAGACAAGAAATCAATCCATGCTAGCCATGGAAAGTCATCAGGCACAGGTGAAAAGAACGTTTGACAAAGGAGCTTCCTCACGAAGCTTCAATAAAGGAGATTTGGTCCTCAAGTGGGATGAGGATCGAGCCAAACCAGGAAGACACATGAAGTTTGATTCCCTTTGGAGTGGCCCATACACGATCTCCAGCTGCAAATCCCACAAATGCCTTCCAACTTGCCAAGATGGACGGCCAAGAGCTTCCAATCCCAGTCAATGGGATACATCTGAAACATTGCTATTGAAGAGCAAAGCTCTATGTACATAGTTGTTTTTGCTTTCCTCTAAGTGTTGTTCAAGCATAGTAGTTTGCTTCATTTTTGTCCAATAAGTGCTTATTTGCACATTTGCTTCTTAGTTAGTTTTCTTGCTTTCGTGTTTTTTCCTTCCTATTTTGAGGGAGAAAGGTTACTTCAGCCAAGGTCAGAAGGAGATTTTCAGTCAGAAATCAAGTTCACCATTTAGGAGTTTGAATAGATCTATATGATCTGAGTTCTCTAGCAGAACATGCATGCTTCCCAGTTGGGTTGCCAAAAATATTGACAATTTTGCCCCCACAGAGCAAATTGTCACCCCTACTATTCGGAACTTTGTTGTGGTGCCAAGTTTGTCTTGTGAATCAGTTTTGGGGTTCTTAAATGTGCATTTGCAGCCACCCAAGTGGCCATCTACAGTAGTTTGAAAGGGTTTTCCTCCTCTTCTAAGCATCATGTACAGCCAAAACCCAGGATATACAAGCTGTAAGTTTATTTATTTTGTCTTCCCCAAGGATTTTTCGGGCTATAAGAGGTGGACTATTTCTTCGGACATTTTGTCCGAGAGAAAGAGCTCTCAAAGAACTATGTAAAAGTCCAAAAAATGACTAAGTGGCAGTCGTTCGAAGTTATTTTCTTCGGACTTTTGTCCGAAGGAAAGGGAAAAGCACAATTGAAAAGACCCGAAGGGCAGGTGCCCTTCGGGAAGGTCTAATTCAAAAGTCCAGAAGGGTATGTACCCTTTGGGTTGATGCACTTTATAGTTTTCTAGTCAAGACAATTCATCCGAAGGACAATTTCAAAAAACCGGGTGCTCTTCAAAAAGCCCGGGTGCCCTTCAAAAAGCTCGAAGGGCAACTGCCCTTGTGGAGGGCATTCAGGGGGCGAGAGGACCTTTCATTTTTCCCGAAGGGTCATTTTCAGAAACCCCGAAGGGTATGTGCCCTTGCGGGAGACACTTCAAGCACAAAGAAGACCTTGGTAAAAGTTTTGAAGGACAAAATAGCACTTTTGAGGACGAATAGCCCTTGCGGAGGGCACTTGGCGGCGAGAGGACCTTTTCCATTCTTCCGAAAGGCACTTCTGGAAGAACCTTACCCTTGCAGAAGGCACCCAAGCGACTAAAAGGACCAAACCAAGAAGCCCGAAGGGCATTTTTGAGAAGCAGAAGCCCTTGTGGAGGGCACCTTCATGAAGCGAAGGACAAAAACAAAGTTCCTGAAGGGCACATGCCCTTCAGGGAAAGATAGCCAAAGGAAACGAATTCCTTCGAAATTTTTGTCTGAAGAAATTCGAGAGGGACAAAAACCTGATAGAAAAGACAAGGGCATAAGCAAAGGCCAAAAAAGAGAAAAGGAAATGCCAAGCCCGGAAAAGAGAAGAGACAGAGAGTCCTTCAGACAATTTGTTCGAAGAACAAAAACTAAAATAAACCCTGAATCCCGAATTAAAGCAGAACACGAAAAAACCCAGAGAAAACACGAAGTGAACTGAGCATGATCAATAGCATGAATAGAAATGTAAGCACAAACAGGATTGAACCAAAACTAAACAAGAAGCAAGACAAACGCAGAAATAGAGGCATGAGCAAAGATTAAAGCAGAACTGAACATGGACATAAGCATGACCAGTGAATAAAACAAACGCAGAATAAAGACAAAGGCAGGATAAACAAAGATCATGCACAGACTAACGTGAGTGACTCCAACGAAGTGAACGTGTTTAAGAAAGCAAGCATGCTTCAGTTCTGAAAATAGAGTTGTCTTGCATGATGAACAGGGAAAGCGTTGAGCGTTTCAAACGGGGAGAAATTCCATGCACACACTCTTGTTTGTCTCAAAGCTTCAAATGTTCTGGCAGTTCAAACATAATTCTTAATTTGGCATTTGCATTGATTTCATGCAAAGGGGAGACTTTCAAACGTTCCAGCAGTTCAAGTGGATTTGACTACTCTTGTTTTGAAGTTGACTGGTTTTCAAGTCAAGACATCTATTCGTAAATTTCATGCATACAAAGTTTGTCTTCTTTTCCAACGCAAAGAATTTTCAT
Source organism: Torreya grandis (assembly GCA_037957365.1). NCBI lineage: Eukaryota > Viridiplantae > Streptophyta > Pinopsida > Cupressales > Taxaceae > Torreya > Torreya grandis. Next base: position 955,608 of record JARHVA010004207.1, read on the forward strand.
GCAAGACATAATAGACTTTTGTAAAGACTGAGTTGGTTTGAGTTTACTCCCTCTCTATTTTCAAATGCCAATCTCTTGGTTTTTTATAATTTCATATATTAATGGCTTTTCAGCCTTGTAAAATCGATCCCTCTCTTGGTAAGACCAGACTCTGTCATTGATAAGTTGTGTAACCTCTTTAATCAATAGAAAGACTGTACTTTCAGATTTTAAGTGCTAACATAGTGTACATTCATTCAACAATTTGCATACGTGGTAGATTTCTCTCTCTTCCCAAATTCTGATTCATACCTAGTTGCTAGCTCATCATGTTATGCAGGTCATGTTCAGTGTTTTATATGACTTTTACTGAAGCTGTAAGTGGATGTTAAGTGGCTGCAAAGTGTCTTGTATCAAACCTCTCTCCATCATTTTCCCTCACGTTTTTGTCATTAGATTGAACCTTCTCATGAAACACTTATGCATAGCGATCAATTGAAATCAAAGGTCTTCCTTTTCCCTTGTTTGATTCAGTGTTCAAGGTTCCAAGTAGATTGGATCAACATTCTGGTGTATCACCGTCATTAGGTAAGATTTCCCCTTCAAGTTTCTTTCTTCCTTTTCCATGGTAGTCCGCAACGCATAGTAGAGATCCTCATTAATATATCTTATAGGAACCAGCGTTCTCTAGAGGTTCTTCTCACCATTGAGGCACCCACCCTCGTGAGAAGATCCCATTGTTTCAACTGGAGAGAGGATTAGTCATTTCAGCACGTCTTCAATTCAGGGTGCAACTCCAAATTGACAACAATACCATCTCTTGTACACTCTGACAGAAGGCATTGAGTATAGGAGTGACAAAGTGATTCTTAAATATAACCTAGTGGTTGGAAGAGAAAAACTTAAAATGACCTTCATGCTGGTAGTACTCTGGCATGGGACTGCCTATATGTAGTCCCGGGACTCTGCTGTTTGCACATTTTTATAAATAGGTCAGCTAAAAGTAAACTCCAGACTTAAAAGAGGTGTTAACATAAACATTTAGATTGTAATATGAGTAAAGTGTGTACTGATCACATCCTGAAATATTATAGAATGGACTAGGTCATTTCTTAGTACACCTCTACAAATAAGAGCTTAAGAAGGCTTGAATTAATGGATGGAAAGATGGAGTAAAAGTGTCAATTATGACTACAAGGGGATCGAGTTGTTTCTTATCCCTTTTATGACAAGCACAGTCTTGTACATTAATCCTGCAGACCTTGTACTGAGGTCAAAGTCTTGAGTAATTATTTGCATTAACACCTTGCCCTTCCAGATTATAATATAAAATCCTGAAATCAGAGGGATCTGGGAAATTATGAGTACACTGTGCTCTTGAATAGTAGTCTTAAGGCACAGTACTGTACCATATTCAATATGTATGAGTATCGTATTCTTTATTATGCTTCCTTGAGGACACAAGGACTTGTTGAAGAAAAACTGGTCTTGGGCATAGGGTACCTGAGCAGAACCAGACCAAGTAAAGGACCGGTTAAATAGAGAGTTGTGCTCGAAGTAAGAATGTAATTATCATAAAAGAATCAATGACATTGTACTTGTTGGATCTTATATCAGTGAACTGCAAATGGTAAGGGTCAAAATCACCCTATGGGCCTATACTAATACCCAGCCTTAGATTACCTTTCGTAACAAGAATTTAAGGTGAGGGATTAAGATCACAATGAAGGAATGATCTTCTGGCAGTAGGATATGATCCTGTTCCACATAAGAGTTGTACACTCTGAACCATGAAGGATTTGAAATAGCGCAGTATGCTGGTAGAAGATGTTACAGTGGATACATAACCCACAGGTCCAGGATCAGAACCTGAACCCCAAGTAGGTTCACAAATGGTCAGGTAAAACAAGTGTAAAGGTGACTGTATATTAAGTCACGGCTCAAGAAGGTAACTAGAAAAGGAATAAAATGGGAAAAAAAAAGGTTTTTTGAGGAGGATTCTACATACACAAGGTTACTTCTTTCTTGAACTAGTCCATTCAGCAGGTTTTCCACTAATTTGAGCAGAATTTGATGGATCATATATTTAATGTCCTAATGCATGAATACATAAGAAGACAGCATTCAAGAAACATTATTTACAAACCTATTAAGTAACTTACATGTGGAATTTTTCCCATTGATGAAACCAAAATATTTGGTAGATTGTTACGTTGTAACCAAAACATCTAAAATATGTGCACATCGTGTAACTAACTATGTCCATGAGACCTCGGAATGGCACCCTCTTAAGTAATCTGGTTTTTTTCTAGACAATTGTGCTGTCTCTCATCCCAAATTAAAACAAAAAAATCATTGAAAAGCTGGCAAACAAATTAAGTATATACAGTAAACATGTATATAGAATACAAAAAGGAAAAAAACAGCAAATAATTTGTCCTATGTGATATCAAGAGAAATGGGAAAGAAGGCCACTTTGAAATAGCAGCTATAAGCCTACACGACAACCATTTTTGACTGATTTCTATTTTTCTTTTTTGCAATTTCATGACAGTGACTGGGCTTCAGAGGAACTGAACTAAGATAGCTAAGCCATGATCTTTCAGATGCTGAAAAGTGAGAATCTCTGGATCAGTCACCATAATCACAGTGAGCAAGTTGGAATTTGGTGCTGGCAATTATCAGGTCAATTAATGAAATCCCACCCAAGCTCGGAGGAGACACAGAGGATCTCAAGCGACATGCCAGTCGAAAATCCAAACAAAGACCCATGTTGGTCTTGGTTTTTCCATTGTTAGCTAAACCTTTGATGTCTATAAGTACAAGCTCGACTGATGTTTGTTCTAATAGCTTGTCATTTTGTTGATTTTCAGTTATGTATTAGAAACTGGATAACTGTACCTTTGTTATGGATGATTCTCAACATCCTGTTTTTACCAATATTGATGTATTCTAATACAACTTCTCTAAAGGTTCTTAACAAATAAGATATTGAATCACTTCATATAGCTTTTACCCTTTTCCCCAAGAACCTGACCACATTTTACAGAATCCGCTTTGCAAAGTGCAGATACAAACAAATTAGAGTTACACTAGAAACTATGATACTGAGAATATATTAATTTAAATTTTGCTTAGCAGTTTGTTTATCCATTCTATTATCAGTTAAGTCGAACCCTGTTTACATCAGTAACTTGATAGCAATAACAAACTTTTGATGTCTATAAGTACAGGCTCGACTGATGTTTGTTCTAATAGCTTGTCATTTTGTTGATTTTCAGTTATGTATTAGAAACTGGATAACTGTACCTTTGTTATGGATGATTCTCAACATCCTGTTTTTACCAATATTGATGTATTCTAATACAACTTCTCTAAAGGTTCTTAACAAATAAGATATTGAATCACTTCATATAGCTTTTACCCTTTTCCCCAAGAACCTGACCACGTTTTACAGAATCCGCTTTGCAAAGTGCAGATACAAACGAATTAGAGTTACACTAGAAACTATGATACTGAGAATATATTAATTTAAATTCTGCTTAGCAGTTTGTTTATCCATTCTATTATCAGTTAAGTCGAACCCTGTTTACATCAGTAACTTAATAGCAATAACAAACTTTTGATGTCTATAAGTACAGGCTCGACTGATGTTTGTTCTAATAGCTTGTCATTTTGTTGATTTTCAGTTATGTATTAGAAACTGGATAACTGTACCTTTGTTATGGATGATTCTCAACATCCTGTTTTTACCAATATTGATGTATTCTAATACAACTTCTCTAAAGGTTCTTCACAAATAAGATATTGAATCACTTCATATAGCTTTTACCCTTTTCCCCAAGAACCTGACCACATTTTACAGAATCCGCTTTGCAAAGTGCAGATACAAACAAATTAGAGTTACACTAGAAACTATGATACTGAGAATATATTAATTTAAATTCTGCTTAGCAGTTTGTTTATCCATTCTATTATCAGTTTAGTCGAACCCTGTTTACATCAGTAACTTGATAGCAATAACATGTAATCTCCTTTTCAATTTATTGATGCCAGAAGTGGCCTAGGACATAAGAAAGCCAACATACTGAAATTTACAAAAGACGGACGTTGGCCCAATCTACTCTTACACAGCAACATTTATGAAAGTTGACCCAAGAATTAGATCATTAATTTTTGTGGGATTTTACCCATTTGTGTTGACCCAAGGATTACCAGAGAGACTTACAGTGGTGCCAAATGTTCCCACTAAAATTCTCCACATTCCTCAAGGTGTCATCAAACGCCTTGCCCCATTTATTGAAAATGCTTTGAATCGCATCCATGGGACCTGCACATAAAAAATAAAGCCTTCCAGAATCAGCAAAAGTTTAGTTTCAAATCAAAAACAGAAATCCCAGCCAATCTTGATTTTCAAATGTAGGCCTTCTAAAACCCATAATAGATAAGAATAAAAAACAATAGTGAATACCAAGTTATGTGCTAATGACCACAAGTCCCACAACCACAACCAGGACAACAGGGGACACACGAAGGATTCAATGAAAAAATATATAATTTTTTTAAAAATCTTGCAAATGAAGACATCACCATGGATGTAAACATTGGAAAAGGCATGTATGAGTTCATGTGAGACCCAAATTTATGCGGATTTATGCTATAGTGTTCAGATGGACCAGGCCCAGTTTTGGTCCAAAACCCCAATGTTTTGGCTAAGCCAACCCAGTCCAGACCAAACCTCAGACTCTAAAAAAACAAAATAAATTTTAAAAGGGAGGAACCAAAAAATGAAAAAAAGTTAGGGATTGCAGAGTTTTGGTGCTGATAAAGAAAAAATAGGTTTAGAACTTTAAATCCTGTAGCAAGCTTTGATTTTGCAGATTATTAGGCTAGTGAAGGCTACTGACATTCCAAAATTGTATCATAATTTCAAATATTATGATTTATAAACTTCAAAAGAAAGATATCTTTACATAATTATCTTGCCGTACTTAATTTGATTTTGTGATTATCTCAATGAACAGTGTACTATTTATATTTTCCCTTACTTTTGAACTTTTCTAAAAATCTCTTCATAACTAACAACTATAGTCTCTGCTTCTTCCTCCACTCAGCCTTCCATATGTAATATAAAACTAGCAATTGCCCCGAAACTGCAAGAAACATTAGAAGGGATGTAATTTTTTCTTTTCAGGTGTCAATATATTGGCAACATTGACGAATGGAAGCAACAAGATAGATTCTAGGACCTCAATGTCTTGTCCCCACATTCGCGACATTGCAACATTGATTCGAGCCGCACATCAAATGTGGAGTCCTATTGAGTTTTGTATGCTTTGCCCTTCCTCACTACTTCGTCATTGCTCAAGCTCACCATGAAATAGAACGTCTCCTCCACGCATAACACTTTGCGATGTCATATGAAGAAACACACAACCTCATTTTCCCCAATCACCTCCACCAAAAATATAAAAGTATTGTTGCTTAACCCTTTGTTAAAAAAAACTTAGATGGGGCCAACGGTCATACCGATTTACACTCCCTTGCTTTACAAAACCTCGCTTTATAAAGACAAAATATTACATCCCTTCCGCCAATTTGATTGTGACACGACTCCATGTCTGATGTGTGGCTTGAATCAGTTTTGCATTGCCTTTGATGTGGGGACAAGACATTGACATCCCAAAATCTATCTTCTAGCTTCCATTTATCCATGCTACCAATATATTGACACCTGGAGCAATTACACTAGGATTGAGAATATACGGAAATGCCATGTTTAGACCCCTAGAAGAATGGGAAAGGCCATATAGAACATGCAAATAGTGAAATATTTCAATGTGAGCAATGTGTTGATGGTGAGGGGCAATGACAAGGTATTTCAAATGATATCGTACACCAAGGGGCCTATATAACAACATATTGGCTTCAACGAACATGTTACCATTTGAAATCCGATCTGCAGCTTGAATCAGAGTTGTAATGCCGTTGATGTGGGGAGAATACATTGAGTTCCTAGAGTCTATCTTGTAGCTTTTGTTTGCCCGTGCTATCAACATATTAACATAAAGTCTATCTTGTAGCTTATGTCCGTCCATGCTACGAATATCTTAATATCTAGAGAAATTAAATGAGGCTTAACAACATACGAAAACAAGAAACTCGGACCCCTAAAAGAAAGGGCAAGGCGATAAAGAACATGCAAGTGGTGAAAGCTTTCAACATGCACCAAGTGGTGACGGAGAGTGGCAATGACAAGGTATTTCAAGTGATACCATATACTAGGGGGCCCATATTGTACACCAAACCCAGATTCAGAGCAGTGGTTGGATTTACATGACCTGCATCACCCATTGCAAAGGGGTCCATAGTTTGCATGGTGGTGACATTTTTGATTTTTTGTTTTCTATTGTTGAAGGTGGACAAGGATGTCATGAGAGCTGATTTGATTACAGCAAGGCTCCATGTCTAATGCAATGGTGCCGATGTGGGGACAAGACATTGAGGTCCCAAAATCTATATTTATATATACTAATTATAAATATAATATATTATATAGATAAAGAAAAATTATATTTATAAGTATAATTATTATCAAATGTTATTGTAATATATTAAAAAACTATTACTATATAAATTAATTAATTAATTATATATATAACGTAGTATAGATTATTAATAATATATGTAATAAAATATATAATAAAAATGTTATTTTTATTATAATATGAATATATTATTATTATTATTATTATTATTATTATTATTATTATTATTATTATAATAATATATATATTGTGTGTGTGTGTTTTTATATTAATTTGCATTTATGTGACCGCCCTTCGTTACGTGCACTACTACTTCTGCACTGTTCTCTGCCAATTTCAAGGCCGCCATGTGTAAGGATAGTCGTGGCAGCTTTTAATACATACATATCAGCAGGTAGCCTCCAAGAAAGCCGTGGAGAAAGTCATCAAAGAGACAAATGGCAGCTCTGCTTTTTTCTACATGGCTTCTTTTGCTTCTGCTTGTATTTCACATTCAACCTCTGCCGCAGATTGCTTAATTTATCCTCACACCTAAATTAAGCGTTTCCCTTGGCTCGACCATCATTTTCTACTAATTTGCAATTGTGGAATCATCTACTTCCAGCCTCAGCATGGTCATGATCGCAGATACCACCACTTTAGTCATCTAGGGCTTTGCAGTAATTATCATTTGTTTGGAAATCTAGACCATGCTGTTGATTTCATAAAATCAGATGTATAGCATACACTGTGCATCACTGCCTAGATATACTGACAAGGTATTATTAAAGCCCTGTTTTATGATACCATGGAGGTGTTGCGACACAAACTGTTTTTTAAGAAACCTGCGCAATTGCTTTGCATTTGATTATTCATGTTCCGTTTGCTAGGTGAGTTCTGTGGGAATGAGGTTTGCATTTGTAAACCTGTGTATGTTATGGAGTCCTTGCAGCATTTTATCTATTTCCATGGCAAGCCTATATTGGCCATCAAGTGAAACGTTTGGAGGTATTTTTTTTCCAAGGTATTGGAGCACAGCTAATATAACATGGCAGTAGATAGTGTTTTACAAATTTTACTCATGTTTGCAGCTGCCTTGTCAGTTTTAGCTCATTAGAACTTTCAAGCTTGGTTGAATGATTGTGAACGTGAAGGGAAATGGTAAGAACATATCACTGGCTATGGAAAGGAGGGACAATTGACGTGACAGTACTTTCAAAATTTCAATGCGGCAGCACTTTCCATCTAATCCATCTTGGTGTATAAACGAATCTAAGGATGCCTCATGCCAGTATACAAAAAGAGACGCGCCATCCGTTGATTCTGCCCGCTGCTTCATCCCCCCCACACAATCGGCATCTTTAAGATGCCGAGACAAATCTACCCTATGTTCCTACCAGTAATGTGCCTCCAGCATAATTAACAAAAACATCAATTAAACCTACGAGTCCCAATAAAAACATCAATTATGTCCCAATAAAATGGTGGTAAGGATTTGCTGAAAAAATCAACAAAATCATGCAAGGTAAAAATCCCAAACATATTCTTGAACCAGAATTGCCCAAAAAATTTACTTAACAAGGGTTTGTTGGGATTAGGCTGAAAAAGCTTAAAACTTAGGGAAGCAAACTTGGGCTAAGCTTAATTTTGATCGAGCTATTAAAGGAAATTCAGGATTAGTAAGGGGGAACAATTTTTTGAGATGACGATGAAGAACCTCTATTAATGTTTACAGTTCACTTGGAACTAAATATAAATAATAAGATAGAAGCAATAACTCCCTTAGAAGGAAAAGAACTAGCTGAGGAAAACAGATGAAAGAAACTCCAGGTGGAAGGGGACTTAATGCTAATTATTGAAACAATCATAAAGGGGTAGTGTAATGATTGGCAAATAAACAATATCATTCAGAAAATTAAGGAGGACACCAAGGTTTCAAGATCTCCCACCAACATATCATGATAGCAGGAAATACGGTGTCATATTTTCTCTGTAGGTGAAAAAGCGGAAGTTCAAATTTGATTTTTAAAATTCATGTCATATTTTTATTTTCTCCGACTAAGAGTTGCCATCTCAGCCAACAGTGTTTCCGGGTCTACTCTATATATACCTTTAGTCCAAACAAAATAAAATAGCACAAACTATTGAATAACAAGTTGCTCGAAAACAATTGCATTTTCTGTTTTTGAAAAAAATGTTAGAAAGGCCATAATACTTACTCTTTCCATAGGATCCAGGGGCTGGGGTTGTTGCTACATAAGGATTGCTCGGAGGCGGCATGGCCTGGTGGTAAGTAACAGTGCCTGTGAAAGCAGGCGGCTGTCCCGAATATTGCATATACTGCTGCTGCTGTTGTGTTGCAGATGGTGTTGCTTCCTGCACAACCCAATTGGGTGCCTGCTGATTCATTTGATGGTTGCCTGGATTTGCAGGAATCCCCATCACCCATGTACCCCATCTACCCTCTTCATGTCCTGATGATGTGTTCCGGGGAGTTTGCCGATGCTCGCTCATTTCTGTTTTCTCTATTTTTATGGCTGCTATCTCTCAGGCAACAGTTAGAATCTTGGGATGTTAGCAATAATTCCCGTCTTGGAATCGATTCCTGATATATTTAGAGATCAAATTGACAGAAAATAGCGAGTGGGTAGTTGTCTCTTGGACTGTGACTCGCAAACAATACCAGAAAAAGGTCAAATTGATGGGAAAAGGTGCAGAATAGGATTCTCTCCGTATGTGCATAATACTTTAATTAAATTAAAATTTATGTTACATTACATGTACGTAAAGCAATGATTCGATTGATTAATTGGAAAAAAAAAAATGGTGAGCGCTCCTTCGCCCGTTACCGCCAAATGAAGAATGGAAAGCCAACTAGAAAATACCTAATATTTGTGATAGGAACATAGCGTATGTTTAAAAAAATATTAATTTTAAAATAAAAAGAAGAATGAAAAGTCAAGAATTTGTGACTTGTAAGGACTTAATATTTGTGATAGCACTATAAAATATATTTTTAAAAAATATTAATTATAAAATAAAGTAGAATTAATAATTATGCAATTTTGTAAAATTGGATGATTTTTTTGGGTAGAAGTTTTGTGAGAGTTTGTGTGATTGTTGATATCTTCAAACTTCTCACATATTCGATTAAGTTATGTTCGAGTCGTGGTTCTAGATTCACTATCTCAATTTCGAAGGGCTTTCTTTCCGTTGTTTTCTATATAATTTTATACGCCCCCAAGGGGAGTGTTCTTCCAAGCACCTTCAGTGTTTTGCTTTGCATTTGAGATATGTTTGGAGGAAAAAGGATGGTGTGCCAAACCAAGACTTCTACTAGTGCAATCATAGGTGTTTTGTTTTGTCTTGTAAGATTGATCCTCCCCCTTAAGCACTTAGGGCCCTCTCTTCCCCTTCTAGGAAGGTCCCTCTGAGCCCTGTTTCTGCTCCTATCTTGGATCCTCCTCGTCTCACTTTGATGGAAAAAGGAGCTATTGCTTCTTATGTTGTGGGGGTGAGATCTTTCATTGCTTTGTTCTCTTTAGTCAAAAGAAAAGGTCTAAGATCTGACGCTGAGCATTTGTGTTTTGAATTTGAAAAAATGGTGAAGAATAAAATGTAGTGGATAATGGAAGACCTTCTCTCTCGCTGAAGTAGAAGGTTAGCCCAAGTCATTAGTTGATTCAACTCTTTTGCTATGTTGGTCGTTGTGGTGCTTTGGCTATGTGCTCTTTCCGATAGTCAATTTTTTGTTGTAGTCTAGTTGTATTTTTTTATGTGTCTGTTGGTTTTTTAGTTTTTGGATTGGAGTTGTTCATGTTCCCTTTAATTTGGTTCTTGTTCATGGCGATTTGATAATTTGGGTGATCTTTGTATCGGGTTGTGACCCTGTCAAAACCCTCTCTTCCGAGTTCAAAACTCCAACTTAAAAACATTTATCAATAATAATAGATAAATATAGAATTATTCAATTTATATTCACAATATAATATATAGGGTGTATACACATTGAATCGTTATTTAAATGTTTGAAGACCAATTTATTAATCTTGGGAAACTACAAATTTCATTTAAAACAATAATTTCCCCCTACTAATCAATTAGATTGCATGATTTTATATATGATTCATTGATTTCATATATTATTTCAAGAATACTAAAAAAATTTAATATAAAATTTAAAATATTTTATGAAATTATAGTAAAAAATATTCATTTACTTTTTATAATAATTGGATGAAATTTTATTATATTAAATATATATATATATATATAAGATAAACTTTATAAAACAGTTGTCTCAAATACTTGATAAGTTGCTATTTTTTATTTTTTTGGGCTTGCGTATGGTTTGTTGGCATCGGCTTGGATGCTTTCTAAAAATGAAAGCTTAGTCTAAATAGGTGGGAAGATTATATTTTAACACTAGTATATATGCCGAGCACCTGTTGGTTTTGGCCACCGCCACCACCACCAACAATATTGACCAGCCCGCCACCATGGAGCTGCCATTTTCATATATCAGCAAGAAGAGCTTATGTTGGAGTAAATATGTTCATTACACCACTGGCATCTCCGCCACGTTCACTGCGAGAGTCCCTGAGGCTTCCAGCACCGCCATCACCGTATTCTTCAAAACAAGCACCGCTTCTCAGTGGGGGAAAACCCTCGAGAGTGAGAAAACCGTGTGGGCTAACTACCAGGTGACCATTGACCCTGGAAAAACCGTGAAGGTTGATCTCCAACGCACTGAGGCCAAATGCAATGTGAAATTCTCAGGGTGATCAGTTTTTCACAGTTCTGTACTTACTTATATTTTCTTGTCTTTTGACCTCTTCATGTCGCAATTCCGTCTCTAGTTAATTGGAATTTTGTTCTTTCATCAATTGTCAAGTTTTTTATATCTCAATGTCAAAATTTATGGTTTAGAAATTTGTTCAGTTGTAAAATATGACCTGAATCCCTTAAAAATGGTCCACAGTCTGTCTAATTATGGATTACACTTCCCGATTTGTATTAAATAAGGATTACTCGCAACATGTTTAACCAATAAAATTTGATTAACAGGTTATGTTTGGAATGACTCACAGGGGCTTTCTCATTTTCGAAGGCAGAAAAATCTTAATGGTTAAAAAGAGGATTTTGGCATTCAATGGCTACTGACTCTTAACAAATTTTGCGACCTCGTCAGATGGATCAATTTCAATGAGAATGATATTTCAAACTATCTATTTTATAGATGTAGTAGAAAATCGTGAGTTGTCAGTTTTCTGTTTTGGTAAACTCACAGCCAGCTTATACTATTTTTAAATCTTAAAAGGGTTTGAATGTGAAAATAGTTGTAGACTTGATATTGATTATAGAATTTTTTTTTGGGTTGTAATTATTGTTGTAATTTATAATAAGAAATTTATATCTAATGTGTAATATGTGCATATTTTCTGTCAAGAGTAAATTGAAGCAGGGGAATTAGTTGATCGATAAAAATTTTGAATTTTAAAAATTATGTTGAATTTTTTATTTTATTTTTATTTTTATTTTTTATATTTTGTATTTTTTAATTGAAGAGTTCAAAATTACATAAATTTTAACATCTCGATATCTTTTTAATTATTCATATTTTATATTTTATAAATTGAGAAAGCTCAAAATTATAGAAATTTTGACATTTCAACCTCTAAACGATTCTATTGTTTATCTTTGCTCCAATGTTTCAAAAATTGGTTGTATGGAATTTTTTCATTTTAAATATTTTAAACTTATGAGGATTGTCTTTTTAATTTTTTTTAAAATCCTATAAAAGATTACAGTGATTGAATGATATATTATTTTTTTACATGTAAAGCCAATTTCTTGCGAGTTTAAATGTTTGCTTCTTAAGAGTGATTCATGCTATGTTTGAATGATAGGAAGCCCTCCACACACATATATAAATAATTTAATCTTACAAGTAATTGTTTAAATGGAATTTTCGTATTCTATTTTTTAATTCAAGTGTATGTAATGGTTGTGAACAAGTTGTAAACAAGTCACTCCTTAAAATCGTTCCCTTTTACAATAGCTGCATTGCAACTTTAGATGCAATTATTTTTATATTATAATATTTTATCTTTTTTTTTACAAGTATATTATTCATATAAATCAACAATAGTAATATTATATACAAGAAAATTTAAGGAGATTATATTATTTCAAAAAAAAATGTTGTTTTCACATGTTAATTCTAGTTTGATTTATATTAATTGATATTTTTTAAGCCCGTGTTCTTGTATTTTCTTTTTTATATGTTATGATATTATACTTCCAAATCCTTAGACTATTAAACATTACAAACATCAATATCATAAATACTATTAGTAATGTTTCTTGGTACATGACAGACACCACACAATACATTCATTATCTTTTCGACTCCACTTAGATAGTCCTATTTATAATATACAACTGAATCTCTTTTAATCAAACATTATAAAACATATCAAATAATGAAATTACATTACATTTAAAATGTTTTGTATCACTTACTGTTAACATCTTCATATTTTTATGTTATATTTATTAACCATTACTTATATGTCGTAGACTATAAAAACATTATATTTTTTAAATTTACCATTAGTACTTTTCTCTTATTTATTATTATTAATTTTTACATATTATTTACTGTTGTATTGAATTAACATTACAAATTTGCATACAAACTCAAGTTTAAATAATTTACCATACAAAAATAAGAACTAATCACTATAAGACTCTTGTTTAATAATAAATTAAATTATTCAATTTATATTCAAAAAATAATATATAAAATACATAAATCTTAAATAATTATTTAAATATTTGAAAACTAATATATTTAATAGTAAATTAATTTAAAACTGATTTTAATAATAAATGAAAATATTATTAATTAATCTTTTCTATATAATATTTAAATATTATATAATATATTTATTATATCTTAAATATAAGATGTACATGTATTGAATTTTTTTTTCCATGGCAGGCTTAAAGATAGGTTTTCAAAAGTTTTTTTTTAAATAGACCAAAAAAAAGATTTACATAATCACAACTTCAAAATTATGAAGAGCTACCAATGTTATATGGGATGGTGTTTTAAACATAGATGTTTAGATATCCAACCATTGAAATCATATTAATATATAAAAATAGATTTCAAAAAACACTGGACAAATTGTGAGGAAATACAATATTTTTTCAAGAAAAAAATAACATTACACATGTATTATTAATTGCATAAATAATAATTTAAATGATTGCACACTATAGTTTTTGTCCACAATTTATCTTCTAAGTTTTTTCTCATGTTTAATATGAACCATAATTTGCATTTACTTAAAATTAGTTGGATTGTTTGCAAATCTACCCCTTTTTATCACTATTGTATTTGGAATAATTTAAGCTTCAATTTGGTTTAAAAAAGTATTGAAAATTTATGGTTTTGATAATTTTGGTATTGAAAATTTCAAAAATTTATGTTGATTTATGTGATGTAATTTTAGTTTTAAAAAATGTAACTAAAAATATTAATTGTATTGCATTTACATTTTTTTGAATCGAATTTGTGCCAACACTACATCGTAGTTGTGTCAAAAGATTGCATCCCATTAGCACCATAATTACATCTAAATGAATAAAATAATTGCAGATCGTAATTACAAAAGAAGTGAATCAATAACCATGAAAATGTGGGTCGACTCTTATCAGTTACAACTATAAACTAGGTAACAAAAATACCCATGAAGGATTCAAATCGAAGAGTACTTTGTGCGACAAGACATTCTCATATTATAATATTATAGAAATTCAATGTAATATACCTTTAACCATGAAGAACCATTTACCTTCAGAGATACATCATATTACATCTCATCCAAAATTTTGAACTATAAGTCTACATACCTTTTATCTTTCAAACCCCACATAATTTAAGTAAGTTTTCAAACATACTTGATCTAAAAACCCTCGCATCTGAATTAATTTCAGAGTTAAGTTTAATAGCATTTTCAAAACAATTAAACATAATATTAATCATTCAAAGTTAAGTCCATTTAAAGTAACTAACGAAACCTTTCTTCACTTAAAATCATATTTTTTTCATTAGGTGGACTTTAAAATTTATATGAAAACGGTCTAGAATCCATCTAAAAAAAAACCTTAATACTAACTAAAAAATTTGAAATCCAAAAAAACATCTAACAAAATCTCTCTCCATTTAGTGGACTTCAAATTTTATGTGAATTACAATTCGCACTAGTTCTTTTCACAACACAACTTTATATAGAAAGGGAAAAGAAAAGGGAATGGCAGATGATGAAATGGAAATCTGAGGGCAAAGTAATAGCGGTTAAAATAAAATCTAAGAGTTGGAACTTGGACATATGCTAGAGAAAAAACTTTTTTTTTAAGAGGGATAAGAATTAGGGTAATATACGATTAGAAAAAAATGGTGTCACAAAAATTGGTAGCTAGATCCATTCTAAGTAAAAAACTACTCCATTAAAATGTTATATGAATGATGGGAAAAGTTGAACAATGGTTATAGGCAATGAAGAATGTTGAAAATAAAATTAAGATACACAAATGACAAATGTCGTGAAGTGATTTCAATACCTAATGTTAGGTGCAGTAAATCTGAGTATTTGTTACATCTTTTTAAGAGTGTTAACAGTGGCCTAGAAAATTATGAAAGTTTAAGAAAATGGTAAGTTTGTAAAAAAACACAAATAATGGCACAAAAGCAATTGAATAAATAAGCTATCTTGCACCCCCCAAAAACTAAGTGTTTGTTTATCTTGTGTTTTCGTTTTGTTACATGTGTTGAATGTGTAGAATTGCATGTGAACATGTTTTTCTAATTATTGAATAAAATATTTTAAATTTATCTAAATAATAATTTGCATGTAATAGCAACTAAAACTTACTCTAGCCTTTCTAAAGCTTTATTTTTTCTAAAAAATATATTAACTAAAAATTAACTAACTGTCTAAATTTAGCTCCACAAAAAATTGTTCATGCAAACTAAATTTACACTAATAGTCTAAAAATAGAACTGAGTGAACTGCGCTTCAGCATCACTTTTCAACATACTCCCCCTTGATGCTGAGCGGGCTCACAATTTGATCTCTGAGTGTCAAAAACTGAACTGTCACAACTGATTTCGTGAAGATATCTGCCAATTGTTCTTTAGTGTTGATGTATTTCAATTCTACTACCTTCATCTGCACTAAATATCGAATAAAATGATGCTTTAAATCAAAATGTTTTGTCATGCTATGATGGACTGGATTCTTGGCCAATTTAATAGCACTAATATTATCACAAAAAATAATTGTGGGCTGAACTTGAATCTCTCCAATTTTTTCAAGAAGTTTTCTAAGCCATAATGCTTGTGTCCTTGCTGAAGTGATTGCAACATACTCTGATTCTGTAGAAGAAAGGGCAACTATACTTTGCTTCTTTGAGCTCCAAGTAATCAAACTAGAACCAAAAGAAAAACAATTCTCAGATGTTGAATTTCGGTCATCCAAACTACCTCCCCAATCAGAATCACTAAAACCAACAAGATTGAACCTTTTAGAAGTGTAGTAATGAATACCAAAATCTAGAGTGTCTTTCACATACCTCAAAATTCTCTTGGCTGCCTTCATATGTATTTATGATGGCTCTGTCATGTACCTTGAAATAAGTGAAACTGAATAAGCAATATCAGGTCTTGTGTGAGTTAGAAACATTAAACTTTCGACAATACTTCTATAGGATGTCTCATCAACTCTTTCAGAACCATCATCTCTACACAACACAACTCCATGAGCAACTAGAGTGGAGACTGGTTTACAATCAACCATATCAAGTTTCTTCAACATATCTTTAGCATATTTTGTTTGACAAATGAAAATTTTATTCTCCCTTTGATAAACCTCCATTCCTAAAAAATATTTCATAAGGCCTAAATCTTTCATCTCAAATTCATTCATCATGAAAAATTTGAATTCATCCTTCATCATAGAACTGCTACCCATATACAACAAGTCATCAACATACAAACTTACGATTAGAATATCATTACCTTCTTGTTTGTAGTAAAGGGTAGGTTCACTCTTACTTCTTTGAAAGCTATTCTCTTGAAAATATCCATCAATCCTAGCATACCATGCTCTTGGTGCTTGTTTGAGGCCATACAAAGCCTTCTTTAACTTGTAGACATGATTTTTTTTTCCTTGCACTTCAAAACCTTGTGGCTGTTTCACATATACTTCTTCTAAAAATTCAAGAAGGCAATTTTCACATCCATATGATGGATGCTCCAATTCTTTTGAGCTGCTAATGAAATCAACATTCTAATGGTCTCTTGTCTTGCTACTGGTGCAAATGTCTCTTCATAATCAATCCCATACTTTTGTGTGAAGCCTTTAGCAACTAATCTTGCTTTATGCCTTTCAACACTTCCATCACTGTTACACTTAGTCTTGTAGACCCATTTGGTGCCAATCTTCTTCTTGTCATGTGGAAGCTTTGTAAGCTCCCAAGTGTCATTCCTGTGAATAGAATCCATCTCTTCTTGCATTGCTTGCATCCAAACCTCATTAGTATATGCATCT
The DNA here is from genome assembly GCA_037957365.1 of Torreya grandis. Classification (NCBI taxonomy): domain Eukaryota; kingdom Viridiplantae; phylum Streptophyta; class Pinopsida; order Cupressales; family Taxaceae; genus Torreya; species Torreya grandis. Next base: position 972,736 of record JARHVA010004207.1, read on the forward strand.
TCAAAACATGATGGTTCAAAATCAGCCTTGGTAAGTAAAACAAAATTCAGTGTCTCACCTCTTGGATTTTCTTCATGTGCTTGATTTGAACTCCTTTGATAAATGTCACTCAATCTTCTTACCTTCCTTGCAGAACTAGGACTTGAATCTGGACTTACACTTAGAATTGAACAACTAGATGAGGGGTTACTTGGTGGATTTGTAGCACTTGGAATAGAAATATTAGTGGGCTGCCCATGATCAATATCATCCATAATAACTTCATTTAAAACAGATTTTGACTTCTCCATATGGCCTTTTTGATGACCATAAACTCCCCCTTCATCAAAAATCACATCTCTTGACACAATAAGCTTATTAGTGAGAGGATTATATAACCTGTAAGCCTTACTTTCCTCACTATATCCAACAAAAATACATGACTCACTTTTGGGATCTAACTTTTGCCTCTTTTGATCAGGGACATGAACATAGGCTAAGCAACCAAAAACTTTGAAATAATTAACATTTGGCTTTTTCTCATACCAGGCTTCATACGGAGTCATCCTATCAAGTGCACTAGTGGGACTCCGATTGAGAATATATACTGTTGTAGCAACTGCATCTCCCCAAAAAGAATTACTTAATCCCTTTGTTTGTAGCATGCTTCGTGCCATCTCCACCATTGTACGATTATTCTTTTCAGCTACACCATTTTGTTGAGGTGCGTATGCAGTGGTGAGTTGTCTTCTAATGCCATGCATATCACAATAACTTTGAAAGACTTTTGAACAAAATTCTCCTCCACGATCAGTCCTTAAGCATTTGATTTTGCACCCTTTGTCATTTTCTACAAGGGCTCTAAACCTCTTGAATGTATCAAGAGCTTCACCTTTGGTCTTCAAAAAATAAACCCAACACTGTCGTGAGTAATCATCAATAAAAGTAATGAAATATGATGACTTACCCAAACTCTTTGTCTGCATAGGACCACACATGTCTGAATGAACTAACTGGAGTGGATAATGGGCCCTCCATGCATTGCCTTTTGGAAATTTCTCTCTTGCATGTTTTCCTTTAGCACATCCTTCACAAACTTCCTTGTGCTCTTCAACCTTAGGTAAACCAGAAACTAATGATTTTGATGTTAGAATCTTCAAACTATGAAAATTTAAGTGCCCATACCTGAGATGCCACAACCAACTTGTATCCTCATATGCCATATTGACAAGGTTCTTGTTATGTTCACCAAACTTCAATGGAAACATCCTATTCTTTGTCATAGGCACAGTTGTTACCACCCTATTTCCTTGATTCTTATCATAAATTATACATTGTTGATTTTCAAATACAACTTTATAATTCTTCTACATAATTGTCCAACACTCAACAAATTATGCTTTAAATTTGGAGAGTAATAAATGTCTTTAACACTCTTCATACCTTCTTTTGTATGGACTTTCATAGCTCCTTTTGCAGCAACCTCCAATGATTTGTCATCACCAAGTTTGATCTTGGATTTAAAACTTTTATCCATTATAGAAAAAAGTTTTTCATTCTCTGACATGTGGTTAGAACATCCTGAATCTAAATACCAAACATCTTTAGATATATTTTCAGCTTTGTCATAAGATAAAAGTAAATTATCTAGAGGATTCTCATTACCTTCTTGAGGATAATGAACGCTTTTACCATTATTACCTTCTTTTAATCTACACTCATAATTAAAGTGGCCATACCTGTTACAATGATAACACTGGATATTTTTTTATCAAATCGGCCTCTACCTCTTCCTCGGAAACCACCTCTGCCTCTATTTCCTCTTGAGTAATTCTGATTTTGACCTCTACCTTGGCCTTGATTACTTTTGATGCTACTATAGGCATCTTCATTCTTTGTGATTTGTAATTTGGAGGAAAAAGCTTTCTAATCACTTTCTCCAAATGAATCTCTCAATCTTTCTTCATGAGACATCAAAGATCCAATTAGATGATCAAATTGAAGGGTAGACAAATTCTTGCTTTCTTCTATGATTATGGCAACATGGTTCCACCTTGGTGTGAGAGTCCTCAACACCTTTTTGATCACAACCTCATTGTTCACAATTTCACCAAGTGTAGCCATCTTATTGACCACATCTTTTACTCTGACACAATAGGTACTCACACTTTCAGCTTCTTGCATCTTTAAATTCTCGAATTCTCTCTTCAATGTCTGTAACTTGACAACTTTGACTTGATCACTACTTTGGTGAGCTTCTTTTAGAGTCTTCCAAGCATCCTCTGTTGTCTTTGCTCCTGCAATTCGCGGAAATAGGCTCTTATCTAGAGCTATTTGAATATGAAATAAGGCTTGAGCATTCTTCTTCTTAGCCTCCTTCTTAGCTGTTTTATCATTTGCTGTGAGGGCATTCCAATCAGCTGGCTCTGCATAACCTGATTCAATAATCTCCCACAAATCTTTTCCTATCAAAAAAGTCATCATTTTGATACACCAATAATCATACTCATTTCCATCAAATTCTGGAATGGGCAAGGAGTTAGAATTTGACATGATAAATTTTTTTGGCAAAATTCCAACTATTAAATCTTTAACCCAAAAGAAAAATACCTGCTCTGATACCAAATGTAGAATTGCATGTGAACATGTTTTTCTAATAATTGAATAAAATATTTTAAATAATGACACAAAAACAATTGAATAAATAAGCTATCTTGCACCCCCAAAAACTAAGTGTTTGTTTATCTTGTGTTTTCGTTTTGTTACATGTGTTGAATGTGTTTGTGTGTTCTCTTTCCTTTGTTCATGTGTTGTCGGTGTTCATGTGACTCAGGCTCCTTCTTACCATTATGGTCTTGAAGAATTATATGTACCTCTTCGGTTGTATTTAGACCCGTTGAAGTCCAAACAGAACTTTCAATACATTGTGGAGCTTTACTCTTACTATGACAAATCCTTCCATTGAATTAGTGCTGGCATGTTTTCTTCTCAGACTCTGTTTTGTGTTGTTCACAATGGTGTTTGTAGACCTCTGTGGGAATTGAGATTCCCTTTCCATTTAAAACATGGCACCTTCCTCTGGTCATGGGTTCTATAACTCGTTGAGGAGTCTTACAATTTGCAGCAGCCTTTGGGATTCGAAACTGTATCATTCTATTCTCTGTTCACGTTGACACTACAGTGGTAAGTGCCAAGAGACACCTGATTGGTAATTCGATCCTTGACACATGTTTTTAGCGCCAAGGGAGACCTCACATGATCAAAACAATTTTCTATTGCTCAAAATGATTTTCTATTGCCTCCACATTTGTTAAGTGTTTCCCAAAACCAACAAGAGTTTGCCATATGATGTAACGCTCAAGAAAATTCGCCAGCGGAGCATGAGATGCTTGGAGAAGCCCATCAGATTTCACTCCAGTCAAAAAAACATGCAGAATCTTTTAATTTTCATTTTTCAGATCTATTTGTAACGGCCTAGGGAAGTGTAACAGGCTGGGACTCTTTCTTGGGAGTCATCGGAGTAAGGGACGTAAGGAAAAAGGAAGAAATGACAACTGAGAGGATGCTAAAAAAAGAAGAGACTTGTTGAGGAAGATAGAGGCACTCGGCAGGACAAGAAGAGAAAAAGAACATAATTGTCGGTAATTTTGGCGATTTTTGGACCATGTGAAATATGTCTTGAACCCTGGTAGAAGGGAGGGAGCCAAGTAATGTTTTTGTCTTTCTTTCTTCTCGTCTTTGTCTTGTTCCTAGAGGCACTAAGCCCAATTTTGGCAAATCTTGAATTTGTAATCCATTGAAATATTGAAATATAGGGCAGTTATGTTTGAGTGTGCAAATTATTTGACAAAATGCATCTCATATCTTATATCTATTCAAATGTTAGGATCTTTGCAGCTTAAGAATTGAAGGCAGGGTTTAAGTAGTCTTTTTTACTCGAAGCTTACATCATTTAGTATCAGAGCTTCATTTCATTGTTGGGATAGAGTGTGCCTAGAGGAGACTCAAGTGGAGTCTGTTGGCAAGCTATGGAAGAGAAGTTTGCATTGTGTGAATGTTGTTTTAAGAAGGGTAAGAACAAGAGGACCTTGTGTGGGTGATTTGGCAGAGATGATGAGAGTCATGCAAACAAAGTTGGATGAAATGGAGTTGGCTCAACAGAGAATTGTTCATATGGATGACATGAGTGAAGACAAGAATGAAGAAGCTCAAGAATTTGGGCTTGAGGATATGGATAATGTGGTTGAGACAAGGTTTCTCAGAGTTATAGAAAGAATTGGCAGTAATCCAAAAATTGATACACCGTGCTATAATGTTAGCTTGAATCCTGAAGAGCTCGTGGACTGGATAATAGAGATGGAGAAATATTTCGATTATGAGTCTATGGAGAAACATAAGAAGGTGAAATTTGCATGCACAAAGCTTAAAGATCATGCCTCACTATGGTGGGACAACATGCGGGTTGAAAGATAATGGAAGAATAAGGAGAAAATCAAGTCATGGGATAGGATGGTAATAAAGTTGAAGGCAATTTTTTTGCCCATGGATTATAAGTTGAATCTATTCTGAAAATTGTAGAATTTGAGGTATAAAGAGACAAGTGTCAAAGACTACACTGAATAATTCTATATACTTACACTACAAGTGGGACATGATGAAGATGATCCCGAGAAAGTGGCGAGGTATGTGAATGGATTGCGCTTTGTTATTCAAGATGAAATCAATTTGTTGAATCTATGGACCATAGAAGAAGCATATCAAAGTGCATTGAAGGCGGAGGAAATGCTGGCAAGGAGGCAATAAGTGAACTCTAGAGGTAGAGGATGGTCTTTGAGAGGAAGACGACATAATGGTGGTGGAAGAGGTCAACAAAGCAATGGTGGAGAAGCAAGCAGTTCACAAAATTAGAATTCTAGCACGAGATGAAGCTACTCCTTAAGAGGGTGAGGTTCATATGGATGAGGTAGATGCACAAGTTTTTGTGGTAAGTGTTTTGACTGCAACAAATATGTTGGTCAGAAGTGGGAAGATTGTCTAGAAGACCCTCCGAACAATGGAAAGAGAACTAAAGCAAAATCTCATATAGCTTTTGGAGATGAAGAGGGCATGGGATATCCAAGTCATACATAAGATCTAGAATAAGAAGAGGCTCTGTTGATGAAAAGAGTGTTATTAAAACCATCCAAGGAGGTAAACGAATTAACACAATGAAAAAAATTGTTTAGGATTGTTTGAAAATCATGAGGTAAGTGTTATAAAGTTGTAATTTATAGTGGTGGTATTGATAATTTAGTCTCTCAAGAAATGGTAGAAATGTTTGGGTTGATACTTTTATAACATCTACACCATACAAAGTTTTTTGGTTGCTTAAGGGGCATTAGGTACTTGTGAATGAGCAATGTGTGATGAAATTTTCAATTGGTTTGTACAAGGATGAGGTTTTGTGTGATATCATACCCATGGATGTGTGTCATGTGTTGTTGGGTAGGCCATGACAGTTTGATAAGAGATCCATACATGACGAACGAGAAAACACATGTACTATCACAAAGGACAACAAGAAATTCATATTGAGCTCGTTGAAGGACAAAGGAGATGAGGTGGACATCAATTCAAAGGCCATGTTGGTTTCTATAAAAGAGTTCTTGAAGGTGGTTAAGGAGGAAGAAGTAGGTTTTGCATTGATTTCCAAACTAGTACAGATTATAAGCCACTATAATAAGTGATTTACCTATTGAAATTCAAAATATGTTGAAGAACTATGTTAACATTGTGACAAATGAGTTGTCAAATGGACTACCACCTGTAAGGAGTATTAGTCATCATATGGATTTAATGCCCGAAGCAAGTTTGCCTAACAAAGCAACCTATAGGTTGACTCCAATGGAAAATGAAGAGATAAAGAAGGAGGTGCAAGAGTTACCCAATAAGGGTTTGATATGTGAGAGCCTAAGCCCATGTGCAATTCCAGTTGTTTTGGCACCAAAGAAAGGTGGGGAATGGAGAATGTGTACGGATTCACGTGTAATAAACAAGATTACCATTAAGTATAGGTTTCCATTGCCAAGAATGGATGACTTAATGCATTGTTTGAGTGGAGCAAGGCACTTCACCAGGATTTATTTGAAAATTGGGTATCATCAAACTCGCATATGAGAAGGCGATGAGTAGAAGACCACATTCAAGATGATTGACATGATTTAGAAATGGATGTTCATGCCATTTGGATTGTTGAATGCTCCAAGTATGTTTAGGAGACTCATAAATGAAGTGATAAAACCATTCATGGGTAAGTTTATAATTGTCTATTTGGATGATATTTTGATTTTCAATCATTCCAAAGAAGAGCATTTGTAGCACTAGAAGTTGGTGTTGGATAAGATGAAAGAGGAGTAGTTGTCTGTAAATCTGAAAAAGTGCAGCTTCATGCAAGAGGAGCTGATATACTTGGGATTTGTGATCTCAAGAGAAGGATTGAGGATGGATCCTGAGAAGGTAAGAGTAATTGTTGATTGGCCTTCACAAAAGAACATGTTTGAGGCATGGAGTTTCCACGGGTTGGCTAGTTTTTATAGGAAATTCATCAAAAAATTTAGTGGTATATGTGCACCCTTCACAAAGACTATGAAGGAGGATAAGAAGAAGTTTTAGTGGACTATTGCAGTAGAAGATAGATTTTAGTTTTTGAAAATAAGGTGATGGAATAGCTAGTATTAGCCATATTAGATTCTGTAAAGGTGTTTCAAGTTGGTTGTGATGCAAGCAGAATAGCCATCAGAGTGTTGATCAATCAAGAGGGTAAGCATGTTGCTTATTTCAGTGAGAAGTTAATTGAAACAAAGAGGAAGTATTTGATCTACGACCAAGAATTATATGCAATGGTGCAAGCTCTCAAGAAGTGGAAACATTATTTATTGCCAAAGGAGTTTGTGTTGTACATAGACAATCATGTTTTATAGTTTATAAACAACCAAGGTAAGTTAAATCAATGCCATATGAAGTGGGTAGAGTTTCTTCAGAGCTATTCTTTTGTTTTGAAGCATAGGAGTGGAAAGGCCAATAAGGTAGTTGATGCCTTGTGTAGGTGAGCTCTTATAGTGAATGAACTGAGAGTAGAAGTCATTGGATTTGAAGCCATAGTGGAGTTGTACAAGGAGGACTTAGATTTTTGAGATGCATGGGTAGTTTATAGGAATCCAACAGATACATATAGTACTCTATAGAACTAGAGTATATGATACAGAATGGTCTCTTACATAAGTTGTGCATACTACAAAGTTCTATGAGAGAGAACTTGTTGAAAGAGAAGAATAGTGGAGGACTTGCTGGTCATTTTAGATATGACAAGACGTTAGCACAACTAAATGAGAGGTATTATTGGCCATGGATGGGCATGAATGTGAAGAAATTGGTGCAGCAGTGTAGAGTTTGTCAACATGCTAAAGGAAGAAATCAAAATGCTAGTTTGTATCAACCATTGCCCATTCTAGATAAATTGTGGGATGCCTTAAGCATGGACTTTATTCTTGGTTTGCCAAGAACACAACAAGGTAATGATTCTATCTTCATTATTATGGATAGATTTTCAAATATGGCTCACTTTTTTGGCTTACAGGAATATTAGTGATGCCACACACATAGCTAATTTATTTTTTCAAGAGATTGTGAGGTTGCATGGATTGCCTTAGAGTATTATCTTAGATAGAGACATGAAGTTTGTTGGACACTTCTAGAGGATGCTTTGGAAGAAGTTGGGAACTAGATTAGACTTCGATTCAGCGTATCACCCCAAACAAATGGATAGACGGAGTTGTCAATCAGAGTCTATAAAACTTGTTTCGATGTCTGGTTGGTGATAAGCCCAAACAATGGGACTTGTTGTTAGCACAAGCTAAATTTACATACAATGATTCAGTCAATCATAACACAAGTATGAGTCCTTTTTAGATTGTGTATGGGACCAACCCTAGAGGGGTATGTGAGTTGAGAAGTAAAACTGAGTTGAATAGGAGGAATGCAGAGGGTGAAGATTATGCTTAGGCTATGCATGAGGTGCATCAAGAAGTCAAGAAACAACTTGAAGAGAGTGCTAGAAAATACAAGAAGCATGTTGATTTGCACAATAAAGATGTGAATTTTGAATTTGGGGAATTGGTGCTAATGCATTAACGCAAGAAGAGGTTTTCGAAAGGTGAATATAACAAGCTAAAGTGGAAAAAGATTGGACCTTATAAAATTTTGAGAAAGTTCTCAACTAATGCATATGAGATAGAGTTACCCGATGGCATAAGTATCTCACCTATCTTTAATGTAGATGATTTGTATCCATACTTTGAAGGTGAAACAAGTGAGAGTGTGGATTTTTTAGTAAAAGGTTGGAAGGAATAGCTACCTCAAGTAACTAAAGAAGAAATGGAATCTATCTTGGATATTCGAATTGGTAAAAAGACACGAGGCATGAGTACAATGAGTACTTGGTCAAGTGGAAAGGTTGAGCAACCGAAGAAACAATTTGGATAAATGCATATGAGGTTGTCAAACGTAAAAAAACCATGGAGCAACTTATTGCAGGCTCATGAGTAGGAACTTATTGCAGGCTCATGAGTAGGATCTCATGGTCCTTTTCATCTACCATGGGTGTCTACTGCAGGAGTATCCATGGCCAACAAGTTATCCCGCCCCCCAAAAATAGAGTGTTTGTTTATCTTGTGCTTTGTTTCATTTTGTTGCAGGTTTTCGTGTGTTCTCTTTCCTATGTTCGTGTGTTGGTGGTGTTCGTGTGACTCAGGCTCCTTATTAACATTATGGTCTTGAAGAATTTTGTGTGCCTCTTCAGTTATACTTAGATCCGTTGAAGTCCAGACAGAACTTTCAATACAATGTGGAGCTTTACTCTTACTATGACAAATCCTTTCATTGAATTGGCGCGAACATGTTTTCTTCTCAAGCTCTATTTTGTCTCGTTCATAATGGATGTTTGTAGACCTCTGTGGGAATTGAGATTCCCTTTCCATTTAAAACATGGCACCTTCCTCTGGTCATGACTTCTATAACTCGTTGAAGAGTTTTACAATTTACAGTAGTCTTTGGGATTCAAAAATGTATCATTCTATGCTCTGTTTGCCTTAACACTACAGTAGTAAGTGCCACGAGACACCTAATTGGTAATTTGATCCTTTACAAATGTCTTTAGCACCAAGGGAGACCTGACATGATCAAAACAGTTTTCTATTGCTCAAAATAGTTTTCTATTGCTCAAAATAGTTTTCTATTGCCTCCACAGATGTTAAGTGTTTTCCAGAAGCAACAGGAGTTTGCCATATGATGTAACGCTCAATAAAATTTGCCGTCAGAGCATGAGATGCTTGTAAAAACCCATCAGATTTCACTCCAGTCCAAAAAACATGCAGAATATTTTAATTTTCATTTTTTCAATCCATTTGGAATGGCTTGAGGAAGTGTCATGGGCTGGCACTCTTTCTTGGGAGTCGTTGGAGCAAGGGACATAAGGAAAAAGGAACAAACGACATCTGAGAGGATGCTAGAAAAAAAAGAGACTCGTTGGGGAAGATAGAGGTGCTCGGTGAGACAAGAAGAAAAAAAGAGTAGAATTACTGATAATTTTGGTGATTTTTGGACTATGTGAAATCTGTGTTACGCCCTCTAGAAGGTAGAGCTGAGTAATGTTATTTTTTTCTCTCTCTCTCTTATTCCTAGAGGCACTAAGCCCAATTATGGCAAATCTTGAATTTGTAATCCACTAAGATATTGAAAGAGAGGGCATTTTTGTAAGTGTGACAATTGCTTGACAAAATTAGCAGTTGCCGTTGTAGCACTTACAACATGTAACATAGGCAAAGACAAATGTCTTAAACTCTTGTTTATGGGTGCCCTTAGGTTTAATGTAATGTAGGCATCTGTCATTGTATCAGAGGAAGTTCATAAATATAGAGTGTAGTTGCGAGGCCAGAAGTGTTACAATGGCAAATTCTTTTAGTATATTATCAATTTTACAATAAGTGTAACAGTTTATACTAGAAACATTAGGCCCCTTAGTTTTTACCCCAAACTCTGTGGATTTGCCTCTCCATTCTAACTTGTCTTTCACTAAATAGGCTTTCCAAGACTTACCTTATCCACTACCAAAAAAATTACTATCTGATTTTATCGGCAAGTATATTGAGGAGGCCGAAGATGATGTGGGTGTTTACTCTCTGCCAGATTTTTTGTCACAGACTCTGAGGGATTTTTACTTGGAGTAAAAAATCATGATCTAAAACAATAATTTGTTGGGTTTCTTTCTATCCTTAGTTATGCATGACTAAGTACTGGTTGTGCACCTAGAAGAGGGGAGAAACCAATGCACTAGCATGATGACATATCACACAAACAACCTCACATGCTCACTTGAGGCACGTAGTCTAGACTGGTTCCCATAGGTTCTGCCACGCGATGGTGAATGAAAAAATTTAGGTGTTTGAGTTAACATAATTAATCATTATTATTACAATCATCATTCTTAAGTTAGCCATTTAACGCATTCACACAGTGCAAGTACTCTAGTATCATAAAGCAAATTTAACACCAAGTATATTCATCACATCGAGGTTCACATAATACTAGTTCCATTGATCTCATTTGATAGATTATAAAGGTACTCCATTAAGTACATAATCTCTAGATCTCTACCTTAACAACAAAAACACATCTATATTCAATGACAACCACCACAAACAAAACAACCCCTTCTAAACAAAGCCAAAGGGGTATTTATACATAAGCGAACCACTAAAGATGACAAGCCAATGACTGTTTCAAATAAATAAGTAGTGGTGAGTCGTTACAATTAAGTTCCTCTTGAATCGAGCCCAACAACCTCTATATACTCTCTCTATGCTAGATACTAGCATTTGTGTTCTTCCTCCTCCACGAGTCAGTGTTAGATTTGTGTTCCCATTAACATTTAATACTTTTGTGAACTACTTTATAAATACCTCTACTTCATGTGCCCTTGTCCTATTTTTGTGCTTCTTCGAGTCTTGCATCTTGTACTCCTTATTCTCTATTTCCTTGTCTTTCATAACACTTGTTCATACCAAGGTCTTTCATGTTATTCTCCCCTGTTTATCTCTTTTGTGTCATTTTCTCTTATGTCTTGGTCTTTTGTGCTCATCTCATGCCCTTGCATCTCTGTGCTTATGGCTCAAAAATACTTATATTAAAAAATTAGGGTCTAACATTACCCCAAAGTAAATTGAAATTCCATCCTGGACTATGTTGCAATTTCCTCAGTTGACAAAAATGTGGGATCCACTTGCTATAATTCACACTTGAGCTCCTCCCACTGGTTGAGGGTTGCCTAAAGATTGGAAGTAATAATTTCCACTTTGCCTTTTAATTTATTCATCTCCTCATGCTACTCCAAAAAAGCATATGATTTAGTTGTTAAAGTCTCAAGCTGAGTAGTTACGACTTTGTGATCGTCCTCGAGTGCCCCATCCTCCACCAAAACTTCTCCACAAAGCATTAAGAAACTAGCATTTAGTTTTTATCGATGGGCATTTATTTATGTTTCCACTTCTTCGACGTCCATGAATATTTTTGTGCATTGGACCCTATCCTTGATGCCTATAATGTTCTCAACCAATTATTAGCATTGTTTTTCCTCAAGCAACATTTGTGCTTCCAAAATTTTACTTGGCCATGCCAAGTTGACAAAACCCCATCGATAATGGCAATAGTGGTACTTAATTTATTCAAAAATGCACGACAAACATCTATTGCCTTGGTGAACTACTCATTGGCCCATAGCTTTTCCTGCATGTTCGTGGTTGTGGGTAGCAGTTCCTTTTTTGACTCCCAGTTTCTTAATTTTTTCTTTTGAGGTTTGAGCATTTAGAAAACCACCTAGATCTACCCTTGCATGACTATCTTGTAAGGATTAAGATCAATGTTATTAGTCTCATGTCACTCTACATATGCGTACCTCCCTGGATAGACATAAAGATTATGATGAGTATGGATCTCAATGTTAATCTTGTCCACATTAAATTTTACAGGGCATGTATCCTTAATGTGATTCATAGAATCCATGAAATATCTAGCACTAAATGCGTAGGGTAACTTGAGCCATGATAACAGGTTATCAGTTCCCACCATCCATATTTACACGAGGGAGTAGTGTTGATTTAAAAACAACAACATAGGTCCCCATATGTGTAATCAACTCCTTAGGTACGTGCCATTCATTCCCAAATACCTCTCTCATGCCATCGAACCAACCCTTCATCTTTACGTTGTAGGAGGGTGAGATGGCACTGGGGAAGGTGAATTATTTGAACCATTCAATGGGGGATTTATGCTTTGGTGGGTACACCCACTTTAGCTCCTTACCAGAATACTTCAGGATGCCAATTTCATCAAAAATCAATAGCAACAAAATTTTGCCCCAAGTGAACTTATGGTTAGGCAGGCAATGTGCCTTCTCAGCATCCTACACAATTTTCTCGATAAAGTACAGGGAGTAGTTATACTTTATTCCCTTGGACATTTAGCTGGTGATATAGAGTTGGGCCATATCCACCTCCTTCCACTGATCCACACCTCCTAGCTTAGTCATGGCCAAGCATGCAACCACTCAAATTACAAGATCAGTCAGGGTTGTGATGTACATGGTGTGGCCTTCTTTTTTATATTGCATCATCATTGCCATTTTATCAATTGCCTCTTGATCTTCAAGATCCATGCTGGCATCATTGCCAGAATAAAGTAACCTATTACTTTACTTATCCGTTTAGGGGTGATTCTCATTCTATGCCCAACAAAATAGAGGTAGTCTTCATGAATGCACAAAATTTGAAAGCAAACCACCTCCTGTGGCTTTCCAAAATATGGTAGTTGGAAGAGTTGGAGCACCCCTGAATCCTCCAATCAGTTATAGACTATGAGATCATAGGTGATCTCATTTTAGATGTTTTAGCACTCCACCTGGTATTCCTATTACAAGTTGAGTTCGTTCCCAGGATGTTGATGATTTTAATCAAGGATTTGGCAAGTGGAGACCTTTGACTCCTAATCATTTGTACATAAAATGATCTCTAGGTACTACATTTCTTCAATCAAAATGGTAGAGGGTGGTGGTGTGGTATCAACCTTCTTTCCTACATGCACCATTTCTAGTTCCTTTTCACTAGATGTCCCTTCCTCCAAATTTTTGGGGTCCATGCCTTTTGCATTGCGTTAACTAGATCATTCTTCTTGGATATATAAGGGACTTCCCTCTTTTATGCCCTCATATTCTTCTACTTCAGGAATGGCTACTAATGGTTCTCTACTCCTTTTAGACTTTCACTTTAGTTGCATCACCGATCAAAGTCCCCGAAGGTTAACGCACAACCAACCAACTCTCCCAAATGAATACATTTTGATTCTTTTATCCCTATACTTGAAATGCTTCGACTTCCTACTTCAATATTTTCCAATGGTGGATTTGACGCCTGTAACCTACAACTTTCTCACACCCGTTCCTATGGTCGTTTTACTACTTCTTTTGTTGAATGTTTTTCACCTCAATATTTGCTCCCCATTTTGTCACTGAAAACATTGCATAATCACCTTCCTTTGTCACTTGTTCACAATTTGTTTGAACTCTACAATGGCTTATAAGTTTTCAATAAAATTAAAAATGAAAGGTCAATTTGTCTTTATAGTCTATCCTAAATTTTCACATTAATTCTTCCATGTCACCATCCATTACTTCAACCATTTAATGTTTTAAACGGTCCACCTTGGTGTTTATTTGGCATGCTTACCATTCATACCACTCTATCATTAATAAATGCATGTCCCATCCTTTACGAGTTGTTATGTCTTTTCTGAAGTGCATGCCAACTGTTAAAATTCAAATTTCCCAATTTGTTTGTGGGAAATTGCCTTTTCTACTTTAACCCACTTTTACAATGGTATTTACTTTGCCATCTTCATTCTGCTTACCTGGGTCATGTGTCACTTCTTGTGTGCCTCACACTACCTCTTGTGTGCATCCCTTACACACCTTCTTTTGTCTTCTTTGCTCTCTAATCTCGCATGGTTTTTCCATCATTTTTTTCATGTGCCTCTAGTTACTTCCTTTATGCACCTCTTATTACACACTCTTTTTATGTGTTTCCTTTACTCAAGTAGGTTATCCATCCTTAAAACCCACCCACATTAAAATCTATGCATGGTCCTACACATCATATCATAATGCAATTCATGTCAAAAAAGAAAAAGAGAGTGTGAAATACCAAAAAAGTATCAAACCAATTACAAAAGGGACGCAACCAATACGACACTTATTTGAAAGTGAAACAAAATCCTAGACTAACCTAGTGGTATATGCCTTATTCATTAAAGTGAAAAATTACACAGAATGGTAGGGCCAGAGCTGACTACCATTGAAATGGCATGGTAGAAATTGACCATCTAATCTTTTTAATTTGCAAGTGCCTGTTGGGAAGATAACACGAATAATAAATGGACCCTCCCAACTAATTCATAATTTACCTGAATGTCATGCAAATTTTGAATCATAGACCAGGACATGCATACTAGGATGAAAAACTTTGGTTTTGATATGTCAATCATGTCAGGCTTTCTATTTTACTTATCGACTCCTTGGTTCCAGTGAGTGAAAAAATGTGTTTCATCCAACTGAAGTAGGGCATCCATACATGATTTTAGGGCCTCCTCATCATCTAATCTGCCTACGTGTGCAATACATAAAGAGGGTACAAGGAACTCTATTGGTAAAATGACTTCAATTCCAAAGATAAGGTTAAAAAGAGTACTTTGTTTAACCTTTTATATGTGGTCTAATACTCCCATAATACTATAGAAACTCGATCATCCCAATTAGTGTGATCGAGATTATAAATCTTAGTCAATGTGTTACCCAAGATCTTATTGAATGTTTTAGTTGTGACATTATCTTGAGGATGGTATGGCATGGTTTTAGGGTGTGTAATCATGAATTCAACCAAGAGGATGCATAATATGTGTAATCAAGAAAGTGAGTGCCATGATCACTTGTTAAAATTAAATGGCATCCATACTTGGTGATGATATTTTCCCATAGAAATATGGTGGCAGTTATAATAATGCAATCCCATGTGGGCACTGTTTTAGTGCAACCTGTGAGATAATCTATGGCATTAATGATGAACCACACACCAATTCATCATGCAGCTAGTTGAATGGGCCCAATGAAATTAATATCCCATTTCTAAAATGGTTCATGAGCAAGTATTAGATGAAGAGGCACAGCATCCCTTTGGTTTGGTTTACCTACACATTGACATATATCATCAACATGCATAAGCTTTGGCATCTTTAAATAAGGTGGGCCACCATAATCGGGCTAGTAGATTTTTTCATGTTGTTATGTCACTAGCATAATGTCCTTTTGTGATGCCCTCATGGACCTGTTGAAGGACTTTCATGCACTTGTGCTACATTACACACCTTTGTATTACTTCATCCCAGCCAAGTTTATACATGTCTTTGCTAATAAGCTGGAAAGGGGTAATGTGCACAGTTGGTTGCTTTTTCTCTTGGGTGGTAAGGTTATCTAGCATGAAACCTTTTTTAAGAAAACTTATAATTTCCTCCAATTCTTCAAGCACACATATAGCTTTAAAAATTTATACATCATGTAAATCATCCTCTATGGCATGTGATGGTTCACTAGATTGAACATGTGAGAGGTGGTTTGGACCAAAATTAACTCTGCCTAGTTTGACAACCATAAAAATTTGAAACTCTTAGAAGAGCACAATCCATCAATAGATGCACCTATGCAATACTAGTTTATTTACCAAATACTTGAGTGCTTCATGATCCATGTAGAAGACAAATGGGGTGACCAACAAGCATTGTTGAAACTTCTGAAGCACATAAACCATAGAGAAGGCCTCACGGTCTGTCATAGAGTAATTCTATTTTGTGGGTGTGAGCTTTTAACTAGAAAAATGAATAGGATGATCAAAGTTTCCCTCACTGGGTTATGCTAAGATAATGCCTACTGCCATGCCTGAAGCATTACCATGCACATGAAATGGCTAGTTCTAGTTTGGGAACTAGAGAATGGGTGTAGTCACCAATTTCTTTTTCAGGGTCTCAAACTCTTATTGATGTTGAGTCATCCATAATAATAGGACATTTTGATTGAGTGACTCTTCCATTAGAGCGACAATGTTAGCATAACCTCTAATGAACCTCCTATAGTACCCTATGTGACCTAAGAAGGCATGGACCTTGCATTGAGTTATTAGTGCTAGGAGTTGGATAGTGACTACAATTTTAGTTGGATCTACTAATAGCCCATCCTAACAAATAATATGTCCCAATAGAATCCCAAATGGGTTGGAAAAGATGCATTTCTTCAGGTCCAAAGAAATATAACGTCATTGGCAACATTCAAGCATGAGGCACAAATTGTCACAATGGTCACACACTAAACCATACACAGTTCAATCATCCAAGTACACCTGAAAGAACTTGTGGATGAAATCCTTGAAAACTTCCACTACAATGCATAATAACATGACCGACGCATTCTTGAGGCCAAAGGGCATAACATTATATGCAAAAGAACCCCATTCAGTTGCAAAGGTTATATTTTCCTTGGCTTTGTTAGCAATTTGGACTTGGTGATAGCCATAAAATCCAATGGTGAATGTGTAGATCTCACACCTAACAACACCTTCCAAAATTTACTTAGTGAAAGGCATTGGGAAAGGATCCATTACATATCACATTTATTAGCCTATAATCCACATAAATTTGAATGCAATCATCTTACTTGATGTTGATTAACATGGGACTAACCCATTCATATTCATCAATGAGAGTAATAACTCCAACGTGTAACATGTTATCGATTTCCTCATTAACTCAAGCATGCAAATTTGGGTTCATCTGATATGGTCATTTCCTCACTGGTTGTGTGCCTTCTGTTAGGGTGTGGAGCTAAAAGCTTCAACTGTTTGCACACACATGAAGAAAGGATGCTGAAGAACCAGAGCCACCGGCGTCGGCAGTATGACCGACGTCGGTCAGATGCAGTGGAGAAGGAGACCGGCGACGGCAGAGAGTCGGCCGACATCGGCAGCACCAGACAAGCAGGGACCGACGTCGGTCGCCTGTGCGGTCCAGAACTGCTGTTTACGAACAGTTAGTTAGTTAAACCGAGTGTTTGCATGCTAAGAGACTATTTTAAGTCGCGAGCTGTGTGTCTAATTTTAGTAGTTAGATGTCTATTTTTGTAACCATGGATTTCTATTTAAAGAACCATGAGGCATGTATTGTAATTATCATATTGATCAAGTAAGAGCATTGAAGCAAGCAAGGTCAAGGAGATCTACAGGAGTAAGGTCAAGGAGATCAGCTATAGCATTCAAGGAGGGATTGTAACTCAGGTTTTAGAGTTGGTTTTGTGTTGAGCAAGAGAGAGGGAAGAAGGTCTTGAGGTGTGGCAAGCCTTTGAGGTGGAGGGAGAAGTGGCATCTTCCTTATTTGTATTTTCTTCTAGTATTATCTAATACAATTGTGTGTATTGTCTCTCAAATTCTTTGCTGTCTCATGTTTCTAGTTTCTTAATCATTCTGGTATAATTTCCGTGTTCAATTGCTCATATATAAGTAATCAATTGTGCTACCGTTGGATAAGGGGCCTCATAACAGTTGGTATCAGAGCTATAGTTTGCAGGAAGCAGGTTATTGTTTTTGATTACAGGTCATTCACAGGGTTTTCTGATTGAGTGGGAGTTCAGCAATGGCAGAAGAAAGCAAGCTACGAATGGAGAAGTTTAACGGCAAGAATTATCAACACTGGAGGATGCAGATTGAGGACTATTTGTATCAGAAGGATCTGTACTTACCGTTGGGTGGGGTTGCATGCAAGCCCACAGATATGAAGGATGAAGAATGGAGTGTTCTTGATCGGAAGGCTCTTAGTTCCATAAGGTTGAGTCTTGGAGCTTCTGTGATTTCCAGCTTATCACAGTGCAAAACAACGGAAGAGTTGATAAAGTCCTTGGCAAATTTATACAAAAATCCCTCAGCTTCTAATAAGGTATACCTTATGAAGCAGCTATTTACTTTACAAATGCAGGAAGGAGGTTCGGTACATACTCATCTCAGTGATTTCCATGGTTTGGTAAACCAATTAGCTTCAGTCACCATTGTTTTTGATGATGAGGTAAAGGCTCTCTTGATATTATGTTCTTTGCCTGAAAGTTGGGACGGTATGGTTATGGCAGTAAGTAACTCTGCATCTGCTTCTAAAATCTTAAAGGTTGATGATGTTGTGAGTGTGATTTTGAATGAAGAAATACGCAGGAGAAGCACAGGTGAATCATCAGGAAACGCTCTAAGTGTGGAAAGCAGAGGAAGGCAAAAGGAGAAGATTGAGCAAGGGAAATCAAGGTCGGGAAGGAGATCCGAGTCTAAAGGTATTACCTGCTAGTTTTGTGGAAAGAAAGGACATACAAAGAAGGAGTGTTGGTTGAGAGATAAAGAGAATCAACATACAGGTATGGAAGAAGCAAAGGATGCAAATATTGTGGTACAGGATGCTCTCATACTTTCTTTGGATAGTCACGTAGGATCATGGATATTAGATTCTGGTTCATCTTTCCATGCATCCCCAAACAGAGACTTGTTTCATGAGTATGAACAGGGAGATTTTGGAGTTCTTTATTTAGGGGATGGTACGCCTTGTCAGATAGTTGGCAAAGGGAAAGTGCAGCTGAAATTGCAGATTGACAACACATGGGTGTTGAAGGAGGTCATGCATGTTCCAATTCTGAAGCAGAGTCTGATTTCTGTAGGAAGGTTGGGAGATGAGGGATGCACAATAACCCTCACAGTGGATTCTTGGAAGGTTACCAAGGGAGCACTTGTTTTAGCAAGAGGTAAGAAAGTAGGTACTCTTTATCTATCTACTTGTACTACTGATTCCACTTCTGGTGCAGATTCGTATATGTGGTCTAATAGGCAGGGTCACATGAATAAGAAGGGAATGGAAGTTCTTGACTCAAAAGGTATGTGTTCAAATTCAGAAGGCATGGATAGAATTCATTGCAGGAAAAGGAAATTTGAGGCTTTTGACAAGAACAGGGATGTCTTGGTGTTCATGGAGGAGATGAAGGCCTTAGAACAGTTACAGGCAGTAAATAAATCTGAGCAGGGCAGCATGGATATAGATTTGATCCAAGAAGAGCTCGCGGATGAAGAATTCATCACTCACGGGAACACACAGGCACCGATGTCGGTTACTTGGAACCGACGTCGGTCATCCAGACACCGGCTTCGGTCATGTGCAGACCAGCAGGGTCGGTAGGTCGGGCAGGAGAAGTCCGACGTCGGTCATCAGGACCGATGTCGGCAGGGGGGACACCGGCGTCGGCCAGGGGTAACGACGTCGGCAGTCAGGATCAGTGCAGGAAACCGACATCGGTCGGGAGCAGACTGGGAGTTGGCCGAGATCGGTCACTGGAACGGATGTTGGGTGGATCTATGAGTCTCAAACACCCATACAGAGGTCAGAAAAGGTATGTGAACCTCATATTCGTTGTTCACCTTCTTTATATTGCTTACTGTTAGTCAAGAACTAGGAAGATGGAGGAAGCAATGCAGGTAGAATCCAGAAACAGTGGGAGCTTGACATGGATGAGGAGTGTGAGTCCTTGGATTAGAGCCAAACAGGTACTTGTTGGTGGAGTTGTCAGCTGGATATAGAGGGATGGATTCCCGTTTTAGAGAAGAGAGTGGATGGACATCTGAGACAGAAGGCTATGGTATATGGTCTTGAGTTAGCTGCAGGGCAATGGAGGTTTGACCATTGTATTTTATCTTTACCAGGTTGGATAATATTAGCTACATTATCCTGTTACTGTATTGTGTTACTTTTGCAGGGTTGCATATATAGGGAGTTTTCTGAGCTAAGGGTAGAGTTGGTTCAGAAGTATGTCATGAAGAATTTGGGAGCAACAAAGTTCTTGTGGCATAGGTGACAGATATAGCATCACAGGTTTGCATGGTGGTTGGTCTTCAATGGTGACTTTGAAGAGGGATACAGGGCCTAAGGAACAAAATAGATGATGTACAGGTACAGGTTGCAGCTGTTTATCTCCAAGTGGGAGATTGTTAGGGTGTGGAGCTAAAAGCTTCAACTGTTTGCACACACATGAAGAAAGGATGCTGAAGAACCAGAGCCACCGGCGTCGGCAGTATGACCGACGTCGGTCAGATGCAGTGGAGAAGGAGACCGGTGACGACAGAGAGTTGGCCGATGTCGGCAGCACCAGACAAGCAGGGACCGACGTCGGTCGCCTGTGCGGTCCAAAACTGTTGTTTACGAACAGTCAGTTAGTTAAACTGAGTGTTTGCATGCTAAGAGACTATTTTAAGTCACGAGCTGTGTGTCTAATTTTAGTAGTTAGATGTCTATTTTTGTAACCATGGATTTCTATTTAAAGAACCATGAGGCATGTATTGTAATTATCATATTGATCAAGTAAGAGCATTGAAGCAAGCAAGGTCAAGGAGATCTACAGGTGTAAGGTCAAGGAGATCAGCTATAGCATTCAAGGAGGGATTGTAACTCAGGTTTTAGAGTTGGTTTTGTGTTGAGCAAGAGAGAGGGAAGAAGGTCTTGAGGTGTGGCAAGCCTTTGAGGTGGAGGGAGAAGTGGCATCTTCCTTATTTGTATTTTCTTCTAGTATTATCTAATACAATTGTGTGTATTGTCTCTCAAATTCTTTGCTGTCTCATGTTTCTAGTTTCTTAATCATTCTGGTATAATTTCCGTGTTCAATTGCTCATATATAAGTAATCAATTGTGCTACCATTGGATAAGGGGCCTCATATGTGGATTATTAGCCTATAATCCACATAAATTTGAATGCAATCATCTTACTTGATGTTGATTAACATGGGACTAACCCATTCATATTCATCAATGAGAGTAATAACTCCAACGTGTAACATGTTATCGATTTCCTCATTAACTCAAGCGTGCAAATTTGGGTTCATCTGATATGGTCATTTCCTCACTGGTTGTGTGCCTTCAACCAACTTGATGTTCATTCTGCCCAATAATGGATGCACTCCTTTCATATCCCTATAGTTACATGGGAAAACATCTTGGTACTCATGCAATAATTCAAATATTTTGGCTATCTCAACATTAGACCAATAATTACCCACATTGGCAAGTTTAGGTGCATTATATGTTCTAATGTTCTACTAAACTATTTGGAGTGGCATGACATATGATTTCTACTCAGACTACATCATATCTCTAACATCTATGCCCCACACTCTGTATGTAGATTTAAATGGTCAAATGATGGCTCTGGTGATCAGAATTGGTACGCTCATCAACTTGCTACACAAAATTTTCCTTGTCCTTTCAGATCTATTCCCTATATGCATGGTTTGGTTGAGATTTAAATTCCAATGAAACCATGGCGAGAGTATCAAGTTTTTGGAAGATGGCCAAATTGTCTTTAGTTATGTCATGCATGTGTTGTATCTAGTCTTCAACCAATGCTTGATCACCCAAAACTACATGATGGATCACTTGCAGAGACAAATCCAAATTTGTTTATGGTGAAGAAAATATAGAGGTGGCATGGAAACTGTGTTTGATGCACTGCCAGGTATTTGTGTCTATATGCATTTCTTGGTAAATACACCATGCCCTAGCCTAGGCACACATGGGTACCATAAAATGCATGTACCTATAATAATCTTGGTAAAAAAGTTTCATCATCACTCCAAAGGCTATCACATTATCTTATATGTTGTTTTAGAGAAGTAATGCCATTATAACTCAGGTTGGCACAAACACGGTTATCATAGTGGAAGTGATTATGCATGGTTGTGCATACTTATTTCGATGTGTGCAATTGTAACTGATGAGTAGACCACCATTGAGTAGATACCCCTTGAAATATAAAGTAGATCTCATGAAACCTTTCATCCTCATTACCATAGTAAGCCTCTAACTTATATAAGTATTCCCAGACCTCCATCTGACCATGAAACCTAGGTGCCTAGTCCAACTGTAAGGGTGGTCTAGCAATCAAGCATACACTAACGAGGCAAACAATTTTGTGATATTGAGTGAGCTGTGGAGGGTACTTAGGTGAATATATAAAACACCATAGATGCACCTTATTATATCATATGCGCTTTAATCCCATTGGTCTTAAGTGATACTAGTAGTGTTAGAAATGGACTGGGTATCCTCCCATCGTAAGATGCCATCAGGAGTAGGATTCCTATTTTCATGTCCTTGAGTGGTAATGTGATAGATTGTATTGACATCCTCATCAAAATAAATGAGTTCCACAAAGTGGGGTCCTTGGTCATTATTTAGAGGTATGACTATGTGATGAGTGTCATTCTCAAAGCCAATATATTTATTCTTGAAATGTAAGTCAACATTATTTGCATAACACCAAGGTTGACCCAAAAGAGAAGTGAATTCATCAGCTTCAACAAGTTTGATTACCTTAAAATCACCCTTGAATACGATGCCCAAGATGTTAACGGTGGCATCCTTAATAATCCCTATGGGTAGTGCACAAGTCTTGTTGGCCATAAACAAGACATGTGGAGAGGGTTGTAAAGTGGGGCTCTCCATATTCTTCTAGGCATCTTTGGTTATAATATTAAAGTTTATGCTAGTGTCTACCAAGATGTTGTGGATCATCCAACCATCAATAGATGTATTTGAAAGGAACTCTTTATTACATCTTGGGTTTGGTTGAATATGGGTCTCTTGTCATCACACATGGTTCAAATGATAGTCCTTTGAAGGCTTTGTCATTTGTTGTCACAACCAATTCTTGAGGAGAGGAATGATGTCTTCATTAAAGAAGAGTTTTCACACCTCTCAGAATTTTCCATGCCCTGAGTCCATGGGTATTGTATCTCATTGCATCTCAGCCCACATTTTATTATCCTTATCCTTGAATAACTCAATTTCACCTTGCAATTCTTGGACTAAGGTCATTGTATCGTGTAACACTTTTTTATGTCTTTGAGCATCAGGATAGTGTTACACATGAGGTTATTCATGCTAAACCTTTTTAACAGGTGGATTTAAAATTGGTTGGGAATGAGCACCATTCTGAGTAGTAATATTGACCTTAGGTCCAATTGGTGGAGTAGTAGGGCATGATCTCCACTGAGTATTAGGAGTTTTGGAAACATGTATCATTTTGATACCCTTCTCATTTCATTCTTTAGTAATGGCAACATACAAATCATGACATTCTTCTAGGGGATGTGTTGGGCCCCTTATTTTGGTAAATAAAGATTTACACTAGCTTGACATCCACATCGGTGCGAAGTAATTATTTTGTGTGATGGTGTCATTTTGGCATTTTGGTGCCAGTTGGAGGGTTCAATGCCTAGCTTGCACCAATTGGTAGGTGACTAACTAGTTCCTAGATCTTTAGGCCATCTTTTAGGATTGGTGATACATGACAAATATAGTTTGAAGCTTGCAAGGTGATGTAGTTGGTGGGAATGATCACCAAGGATCCAGCTCAGCACTTGGTGTGCACATTCCACCCTGACGAAGATGCACCTAAAGATATATAAAAAGGAGCTAGAACTAGTAGATGAAAAATGAGATGAACATAATGCAACAAATCTTTGGTGGATTGGAAATGATCTATATATATTAATATGGCAACCATTAGTCTTAAGCTTAGTATGGATGTCACTAAGGCTCCAATTGTAAGCACCCAAACTCACTTGTGAGCCTTTGGTTCGTTAAGTAGCATGAGTTAGGCATACTTAATTTTAAATATCATGACCTATATACTCTATTTCAAACTTTATTAATGATGAAGATGGATGTGTTAATATATAATGTTATCTAGTTCATACGTCTCTATATTGTTATTTGAATGCATAATGATTATAATGATGTTATTTCAACACATTTATGTTAAGAATGTTTTTATGAGCTTATGGTTTTCATTGATAATGGAGTCCCTGTACTAAATGATTACATAACCATAAACCCATATGGACTATAAGTATATATATCCTACACCAAGTGTTCCTTCCCTTGCTAGAAGCACGAGCCTAGTATGAACAATTAAAGTGAAAGCAGTCCCTTGACCCTTCAAGTGCCAATATAACATTCAACTTGGTTTAACAAAGGCTTGCACCCATATGACTTTAGGATTAGTCCACAAAAAGGCTTGCACCTATAGGGCACTAAGCTTGGCCATGAAGGGTTTGTGTCTATTAATCTACTTAAGAATTATCTGAATTTATCAAGTCCCCTAACTGATAGCTTATGCCATGGCACAACTACCCCAATGCGGGCCCCAATTCCTTCTCAGATGCACTTAGAGTGAGCCTTATGTGAATTGATGCCAATGTAATCAAGTGTTAAAATTTTGAGTGTAAAAAGAATATCCTATGTTTACGTATAGGTGTAATAAATCCATAACTAACTAAGACAACTTGGTGCCCCCTTTTATACAATATTTTTTATTCCATTGTTGGGACCCTGTTAAATTTTATTGTTGCAATGGTGAATCAAAACGATGTACTAACTCTCCCTCAAAAACATCAATCACTGGTTGTAACAAGTATAAGATAGCTATGTGCTAAAGCATCCAACTTGTAAAAGATAAAAGACAAAAAAAAAAGGGTTCATAACAACCTTTATGATGCTTTGTATGAAGTCTTTTTTTGCAAGTTGCCTAAGCATGTGTGCCAATGGTTGGCTACATATTCAACCCATAGAAGAAGAAGCTATGGACAATGTTATGAGTTAACAAAGGAGCGTCTAGAGAGACTTGAGACCCTGTATGCCACTTGGACTAGAGTAGTAGATAAATGGTGGCAAGGAGCACTGAATAACTACATACTCGAGTTTGTAGTCTTAAAATACTCATGCCTTGAGGAAGCAGAGTACTAATTCTTATGCGACCCTAGAGGCATATTTGTGAAGGAATTTGATACAGAGCTCAAAAAGCTAATGGTGGATTATGGCTTTGAAACTTTGGAGATGGAAGGCTAAGTTCCTGTTGAGTATGGGCAAGACTATAGGGGAGAAGGGGATGTGTACGTGAAGTGTAATGGAAGGGGATGAGAATATTGACAATCGAGAGCTCAGGAGATAGACCTATAATAAGAGATGGTTCAATATAATGGAAAATATGGACCCTAGAAGTGTCGAGAGAACCCATAATGAGTGAGAAGGGCATGGGGAACGATCTCTTTAAATACAACAGTGTGAGGATGAGAAAGATAATTAAGTAATAAATCAAGTTCAACACTTGATAAGTGTAGAATTTGTTTGATTCCTACAGGATTTGGTGACCGAAGATATGCTTGATGCACCTACCCCCTTTGAACCTATGGTGCGTGCTCATGCATTGGGTTTCCCACTTGAAAAAAGTATAGAAGTAATAACTAACCCTATTGATGACATTGATCTTAGGCATTTTGCAGACTTGGATTGCAACTTTGTGATTGAACAGATTATTCCATACAAAGAGGCGAGCACAACTACCTCTAAACCATTGGGTGCTAGATCACCACAATAGAACTTGAATACAAGCATACCATCTCAATTGATGTCAAAAATGCAGAGTGGGCAACACCCCATAGGAAGTGGTCTAGTGCCACAAGTAGCATAACACCTATAACATCAAATGCACCAGCAATAACAATGGGACCAATGCCTAACCTAGTGGCTGGAGGCATTGGAGGACTACCACCAAGATAGACATTGAGGGGATAAGTGCCTCAGATCCTAACTTCCCCCTAATAAATTTACTATGATATGGATATGCACTTAATAGAATATTAAGATGTAGAGAATGTTGTAGATCATGTGTTAAAGTGTGAACTATAGTGGTGCTCATGGGGCATAACCTAATCAGAGCATAAGGTAACCCAATTTACAACCACTTTACTTGATCTTACCTACACCTGGTATAGAAAATTTGATTATAACTAGACTATGGTTAAATATGATACCCTAAAGGATTTGACATTCTAGAGTTTGAGCAGTAGAACATCACTGCACTCAAGGAGATTACCCAAAGACTCTTAGAAAGCATGTGCTTGTACGATGCAAGGTTCAATAATCTCCTATTGAAGCTCCCAAATGATATTCACCCTTCCCAACATATGCAGTGGTCCAGTGGAGGATTGTTAGTGTCATTCCAAATAGCTCTTTCTATGAAGACTTTTACAGACCCTCACAAAGTGTTTGAAGCTACGCTTAGAGCTGAGATAGTTAAAATCATAGATACCAAGATCAACCCATTTATGGAGGTGTATATTTCATCTATGGCCTCCCAATTCTAGAATTTTATCATTAACTTATCTCATGATGCTTGAAGTGGACTGTGGTGCATCGATTGCAGAGCAAAAGGCCATAATAGGACTAACTACCCACAAAAGAATGTGTGCACTTTTCTTCTAAGCTATGAATTCTATTGAGAGGTGTATGACATCCACAACTACCGTTTATTGAAATGCACCAACCAAGTCAACTTAACCATCTATTATTGGTTACACGATGCCTACACCCATACCACTACTGATTATCAAGTGATTGATGAGATGCACAAGAATATGGAAAGATGCACACAAGACACTATAGTAGTTAGAGGGCAGGCTAACTAAGGTAATTAAGGCTATGATCAATAAAACACATGATTTGGAATGTAGTGAGGCACAAGAGGGAGAGGTGGAAGATGCGATGGTGGAAGGTTCCCACTATGCTCATGTTATAAGTGTGGCTTGACATAGCATTATCAGTGTGATTTCCCTACACATCCTATGTATGGGTATTGTCAAGGGTCCCATAAGGTCTAGGAATGCCTTGACTTGTACAAAAAATTGACCCAAGGTAGGCCTAGTGCAAACAAGGGTGCAAGAATGATTAGTCATGAGATGAAGATAAAAAAATGGACCCCTAAGATGAAACCAACATGCATAGAGATAGTCAAGGTACAAGGGACTACTTGTAGTGGATTTACCACTCAACTACCAGTTGTGCTAATATGATCTAAAACTCAAAAACTTTAGTTGAAAGATAATTCAAGAAATAAGAACAACACAATAACAATAATGTTATCTTTGAGAAGAGATGTTTGATTTCCATTTCAAGGTACATCTTAATTTATACATGTTTTGAAGGTATGATGAGAATGTGGAAGGTTACCAATATCGAGGGAGATTAAATGGTTCGATTTCCATGATTTACAACAATACAAAATTTGAGGAATTACTATTTTTAGAAACTTACTATTTTTAGACTACACTACTAAAATTAAAATTTGGGGCACTTCTATTTGTTTTTCAAGGGTTAAACCCCATCAAGTGGATCTCAGTGCCATCTCATGATGTTCCCCTCATTCTTAGATTTACAACAGTTCAAAAGGGGAGTCAAACAGAGCTATGGTGCAAAAGTTATGGCTCCTGAAATTTCTACCACCAATTGGGGTAGAACCATCACCCGAATTGTCATCTAAAATTTTGCTCAAATCATTCCTCCCTCC
Source organism: Torreya grandis (assembly GCA_037957365.1). Lineage (NCBI taxonomy): Eukaryota > Viridiplantae > Streptophyta > Pinopsida > Cupressales > Taxaceae > Torreya > Torreya grandis. The sequence goes on from JARHVA010004207.1 coordinate 1,000,310, forward strand.
TTGAGAAGCAATGGTCCCCATCGCATCAATATTTGTCATCAAGTGTGGTAGTTGTGTTTTGATTTGATTCTTGATGCATACTTGGAATGGACTGTGCTTTATGGAGTTGTACTTTATGGAGCTGCGTAGGGCTTGATTGTTCACCATTTTTGTCTGACCATTAATCTAGGGATGGAAGGCCGTGAACTTATTCAACTTGTTATCTAATGGATTATGTTGTTTTTTTTTGTGTAGTTAGGGTTGCAACATCAGACCTGGCTTGACCACCATGAGAACAAATTTATTGGCACTAATCAGGGAGATAGATGTAGAAGGTGGTACCTCTGGTACCTTGTAGCACCGTGTTCCAAGAGTGAGATTGTTCCTTCAAGTTCTTGATTCATAGATGCCATGTCAATCATACATGAATGACTGACCAAAGAGGACATCACAAATATCTAGATTGACCACATCACATAAGACCTCATCTTGGAAAGGTTTTATTGCATATGAGAGAAGACATTGGTGGGTGACATGGAGGTTTCTCCCTGGACTCAACCATCCAATATTGTATGTCTTTGGGTGAGGCTTCATGGACAAATTTAGGCTTTTCACAACATTAGCAGAGATTAAATTATTTTGATTCCCACTATCAATAATGAAATGCAAAGGCTCACCTTTCACCCATAACTTAGAATGAAACAACCTTTCCTTGTCATCTTGCCTCTCCTTGTGGGTCTATGATGAAGCAATGATGGCATCCGGCTCATCATCTACAATCTCTTCTTCATCCTCTTCAACTACAGGCTGTGTATGATGCAAAGTAGTAGATGTTGATAATTATGACTCAGAAAGTAGGGACTTGATGGATTGACATTCTTCTTTGGAGTGAGTTTCAGATTTGTGATAATCACACCACTTTCCAGTCTTTCCTTCTTTTTGCTTCCAATTTTGGCCTCATGTTTGACCTTCTTTGTCACTTTTCCATTTTGAAGGCTGACTCTTCATATTCATTCTTCCATGCTTTTGCTCAATCTTCACTACAAACTTGTATGCCTCATCAAGGGTTTCCAAATTGAAGAGTTCCATTTCTCCTCATATGTACCATTTTAGTTCACCACGATATTTGAGAACCTTGTGTTTCTCACTTTCTTGGATGCCCAATATCATAAATAGAGAATGAAAAATGTCAGTGTAATCTTGAACAGACTATTCCTTACCTTGGCAAAGTTGTTACCACTCTATAAACAGATCGTTGTATGCTCCAATGGGGTAGTATTATTCCTTTATAGCTTCTATGAAATTATCCCAAGTAGGTTTTGCCTCAAGGCCAATATCATCCGTACTGGATCTCTTTTTGTACACTTCCCACCAATATTTGACAGACAATGATGCTTTTAAAAGAGAAAAAAAGATCTTTTTATCGGTGAATTTATTTACAGAAAAATAAGATGACAATTGATCCAACCAATTTTCTATTGCATCAACATTGATTTTGCCTTCAAATGTAGGGATATCAAAATTCACCTGAACTTTTAAGGGTGTTGGGGCACTAAAAATATGTGGGGTTGTAGATGAAGACGTATAATTTCCCATCAAAATTTGTTGGAGAATTTGGGTGAATTGTTGTAGCATATATGCTTTTTATTACTGGAAGGCTTCATTCACCATTTATTTGAAAGGATCAAATGTCTCAGTGTTTTCCACCATTTAAAGTCATTTGGAGTGAATAGGTGGATAGTCTGTTGGTTCTATTTTTCACCCAAGCTTCTTGTAATCTGACCTCATCCTCAGGATCATACACTCTAAAGACAAATCGCTCTGATACCACTGATACAAAACTCAAAAAATTTGGTTGAAATATAATTCAAGAAACAAGAACAACATAATAACAATAATGCTATCTCTGAGAAGAGATGTTTTATTCATCAAATTTGCAGACCCAAACATATGCCTATCTCTAAGAAGAGATGTCTGATTTCTATTTCAAGTTACATCTTAATTTATACATGTTTTGAAGGTATGAGGAGGATGTGGAAGGTCACCAATCTCATGGGAGATTGAGTGGTTCAACTTCCATGATTTACAACAATACAGAATTCGAGGAATTACTATTTTTAGAAACTTACTATTTTTAGATTGCACTACTAAAATTGAAATTTGGGTCACTTCCATTTGTTTTTTGAGGGTCAAAACCCAACAATAAAATATCATTGCCATCTCATGATGTTCCCCTCATTCTTAGCTTTCCAATGGTTCAAATGGGGAGTCAAACGGAGCTATGGTGCAAAAGTTATGGCTCCTAGAAGTTCTGCCACAAATTGGGGTAGAACCATCACCCAAAGTGTCACCTGAAATGTTGCTCAAATCACAATACCTGAGTTATGTTTATAATATGGGGATAAGCATCGCACTGAGCACAGAATGTGGCCTAAACCAAAATTTATGCCATACCTAGACCTAGTGCACCAAAAATATGTATTACAATAGACTATGAATGTCATCCAAAACCTGTAAAGGGAGCTCCAATTAATAGGAGACCTACAAGCATAGGATTTTGCCTCTCAAAAGAATTAAGACAACCATGAAGTTGAGATACAAAAATTAATTGAGATCCTATTCCTCTTACAAATAGAGGTAATTCTACCCATGTTGAAGAACTTGCTCTTGGAACATGCTGGTCCAAATCAAGTTGAGGTCACTACGCCATGTATGGGGAGGGCACGAGAAGTTCATCATACACAAATTATAGAGTACGACCTAAAACTCCTTGTGGATTCCACTATTTATGGGCGGTTTATCTATGAGGCCCTTGTAGACACAAGCACTAAGGTCAACTTCTTGACCAAGAATGCCTTGGAGAAAATGGGTTGGCTGGCCTTGAGACCTTCCTCTCATGTAGTCTTCATGTCTAATAAGACCTGGGTGCAATCTATCAAATTTTTTGAGAGTGAATTTGTAGATATCATGGGCACCAAATTTTGTGCTGATTTTGAAGTGATCAAGTTAGCCAAATAAGACAACTACCCAGTGCTTCTAGGAAGGCCATGGTGATATGCAAATAATGTAGATATGTGCTTTAAAAGGCACTACATGACATTTGAGAATGGAAAAGAGAGGGTAATTATACCCCTCTCAAATGACTGAGGACCCCCTATTTCAAGAGTGTGGACATTAAGGATGAGATCAACCATATATATAACATCATGACATAAGGCATTGAGACTCTAGACCCAAATGATTAAGGCATCCTCTATTGGAAAGATATAAAATCAGCCTCAGACACCATCAATGTTACCTGTGATTGATGGGTCGAGGAAGAATATGAGACCACTGGTTGAAAGTGTCACTTGGTGCACACAAAATTGCCGAAATTAGTAAAGATAGGTTGGGTCTAGATTGATCATGCTTTTAAAAGGTGTGTCCCTTGCATGAAGAAGAAGGGAAAGAGAGTGTTTTGCCTTAGTAAGGGAAAACTTGTAGTGATCCCAAGATATGAGGGGAGTAATCCTATGGAAGACTATGTATGTGACCTTGAATCATGCATCCTAAAAGAGGTAGATAGAATGGGTGCATTAGTGTATACATTGAAGAGCATTGCCGCTCATTGGTGGGCAACACAAAATCCTAGCTTGCTAACTTGGCAAGATGTGAATTCAACCATTTGCACTAGATTCAAAAAGAGAAATGAAGACATAGACATATCAGCCTACTCTAGTGACTTTGACCCCACAGCACATATGCACCTTTGAGAAGAAACATGGACTGTCTGCTGTGAAAATGCCCCAAGGAATCTATGGGTGCATGCCTTCTATAGGACCTTAAAGACTTGGGTGTGGGCATGGTACATTGTTAATGAAATGCACCACGAGATAGCCAACTGGGATGCATTTAAGGAGCGTTTTGTTCACACCTTATCCTTTTTTTCATAAAACTTTGAATTGATTGAGCCACTATAGGTAGTTCGAAGGTCAGTGTTTAAGGACACTATAATAGTGGAGGCATACCTAAAAGACATGTTTGGTGAAAAAGGGTTAGTGCTACCAACATTCTTCAAAGAGCAAACTCTTAATAGTGATTCTAGTGATGAAGACAATGAAACATGGAAGGCGCACAACTAAAAGAATTTGACAGGCAAAATAAATCTTGTGTGCCAAGTTGAGGATAATTCCCCATAAGAAGAATACCTTACCCACATTTAGATAAAAATGACTAAGGGCAGTAGATAGGTTAAGGATTCACACCATAATAATAATGAACCCTATTGCACGCCATTAAAAACTACAAAGGTAGATATTAGCTCAAAATGGGAACCAAATATTGCTACTCTAGGCACCTATTGGTCTAACATGAAGCTAGCACATATTGTGGACCTCCTGAAGGAGTTCCTAGACTTGTTCCCTTAGAACTATAGAGACAATAATGGCACACACCCATCCCTCAAGAAGATGATCATCAAGCTAATCGATGATTCAAGACCTATCAAGAAGTGACCTTATATGATAAACTCCAATCTTCATGCCAAGGTCAAAATAGAGATCAATGGTAAGCTAGCTACAGGCGTCATCTATCCTATGAAAAAATATAAATGGGTTAGCCCCATGGTCATCAGCATCAAGAAGGATGGATGTATCTGGATTGTGTTGACTATATATTTTTAAACTACTCCTGTGTAACTAACCCTTTCCAACTTGGTTCATCGATGAAGTTTTGGATGGCATCATAGGTTACAAGATATAAACTTTTACTGATGGGTTCTTAGGATACCACCAAGTCTACATCAAGGAGGAGGACAAGCCCAAAACTACCTTTACAATAGAATGGGGTTATTTTGCATATAACGTGATGTCTTTTGCACAGAATAATGCACCAATCATATTCTCTCGAGTAATGATCACAAATTTCAAAGAATTTATTCACAAATTCCTCTAAGTATACTTAGAAGATTGGACTATGTATGGATTAGTGAAGGATCATTATGACAACTTGTGCCTTATGTTTGAAAGGTGCAAATAATTGCAAATTTCTTTGAACCTAAAGAAGTGTGTTTTTACAACACCATTTGGCACTTTTCTTAGGCACATCATCTGCAAGGATGGTCTACTCTTTGATCTAGCAAAGACTACAATCATCTTTTAGCTCCATACCCCATCAATGCAGAAAGATGTTCATGCCTTTCTTGACCATTGAGGGTATTATAGGAAGTTCATAAGGAACTATGAAGAGATTAAAACATCGTGAGAAGAGCTCTTATGAAAGGATGGCCCAATCTGTTAAGGCGTATCATAGGAAGATGCATTTAAGACCCTAAAGCTCAGACTAGCAAGTGCATTGATATTATAATTTTATGACTGGATGACTCCATTCCATGTTCATGTTGATGCATCTAGTACTATGATCAGTGTCATTCTGACGTAACTAGGTGAAGGCAAAATGGACCATCTAATTTCTTTGGCAAGTAGAAAACTGACCAAGGTAGAACAAAACTATACTAAAATTGAGTACAAGGTACTTGCCATGGTATATGCCCTACAAAATCTTTGGAAATATTTGTTGACAACCCCCTTCATCTTTTTCATTGATCATGAGGCACTTAAGTACTTGGTGAACAAATCCATTTTCCATAGACACATTTGTCGATGGATTGTTTTATTTCAATAATTCCAGTTCTCTATTATAGTAAAACCTGGGAAATAAAACTTAGGCCTAGACCGTCTATCCTGCATTAATACCAACAATGTGATAATGCCTATTGAGGATGATATGCCTGATGTGAAACTTTATAGGGTCTAGTGCATCCCTAAATACTTGGTAAAGATCATTACATTTCTCACATCTAGATCTATGCCCCAGACCATGATGACTAAGGAGAAGTAGCCGCTTATAGTTTGTGCCACCCTTTTTTAACTCATTAGTTGGGAACTGTACAAGCTGAGCAATGATAAAGTCCTATGCTGATGTGTCATAGAGTATGAAAAGGACTTAGTCCTGCAAGAGGCATACATGGGAATTTTTAGAGGCCATTTCTCTAGAGATGCCACAATGTGTAATATATTATAATTAGTTTTATGGTGTCCAAGTTTATTTTAGGATGTAAAAGCATGTGACATCTACCAGTGCATGGGAAAACCCAACCATCAAGATGAGATGCAGTTTCCCTCTAAGGTCTTGGTGGGGAGAAATGGGTATCCTTCACACACATGTATAGATTGAAGGATTACAACCATTGCACAGGGAACAATGCTCATTAACTCAACCAAGACTGGATGTTTAACATAGGAAAGAAGACAAAAGTGAGCATTGCCCTCTTTGACGTCTCTATCCAAGATAAATTGGTGACCACCAATGCAACCCAATTATTTGAGCTACCAAGCTTTTACAATCTAGAAGAATTTGTTTAATTCCTCCTATCATGCATCCATAATGACTGCTTCTATTCCATAGGGAGATGCATGAGTATCTCGATGTGCCTCATTAGTGGGATCATGGGGCTTCCAAGCACTGGGGTAGAGATCCATTAGATGATGGAAGATGATGTGGAGGTAGAGAGGGTCAAAAAATTCCTAGGCTACTATAAGTCATGGTTCATGTTCCCTATCAAGTATATACAAGACCTTGACATGAGGGCAATGACATGCTTGATTAGCTCCAAACTATGTCTTAGCAATTGATGGTCTGACATCAACAAGACCTACTTGTGCATTGCCCATCACATGGCACAAGGGGCAAAGTTCAACATCTCCAAATTCATTGATATGGAGATTGTTAAGAATGCAATAGAGTGCCACAAAGTATTTGAGACCTTCAGATAGGGATACATGCTTATCTTGATCATGATGAATGAAATCAATGTGTTAGATGGATACAATGACAACCTTTGGGTGTTCCCACCCCATAATGACTCCCTTACAATGAAGTATCAAAACTTCATTTGCCCACCCAACGTTTTGTAAAAATATAAGACAAGGGTGAAAGGGTGGTATGACAAATATATCGAGGCCTTTGGGATTGAATGGTGCATCTCTCATGAACTCCCCTAATACTTGGTAGGAATGACAACCTTTGTTATAATGTAACATTTTTATGTGGTACACTTGGCACTCATATATGAGAACCTATCTAGATGGTTTAAGCTACCTTATGTATTTTTAATTAAATATTTCATGTTGGTACTAAGGAGGATTCCAAATGTACAACAACTGGAGATCACAATTAAGACTATGGATCAAGATAGGAATAGGTTGAGGCACTAGTATGTGTGCCCTAGATCCAAGGCCACAAAGGATGAGGAGTATGACTCTGACATGATAGATATCCATCACCTCTAAAGAGAAATAATAAACATGCACATCTTTAATGTTTATTATGAAATGAAGTCATGCAAGAAGGACGTTGATCCTAAAAAAGATGATGATCACCCCCTCTTGTTCGGTGAGGAAGGTAAGGTTGTGCCAAAGATGCAGGAGAAGACCCTCCAAAAGAAGCAAGGGGAAAAACTTGAGGAGATCATGGAGTGCATTAAGTCAAAGATTGCCTCCAGAAAATAAATGATAGCCCCAACTCCTAAGAAGTGCATAACCTTCATGCCAAAGACTACTTCTTCTAGCAAGAAACACAAGAAGAAGAAGACTAAAGGACTAGTTACATTTCAAACTATAAGTCTGATAGAAATGGATAAGGAGTAGACTCTTATGCCCAGAGTAGAAGAGACTACAGAGGAAAGTGTAGGGACATACATCTTGTAGATAGAAAAGGATGAAGAAGAGATAAGCACCAAAGATGTATAAGAAGCTCTTCAAAGTGGCACGACCACCATGCTTAAAGAAGCAAAGGAGCTAACAAGCTCCTCATCTAGTGTAAAACCTTCCACATCACCTCCATAAATAGAAGAGGAGAAGAGAAGGGTTTGGAATAAAATTGGCTTGAATGAAGAAGAAATTGAAATGGTGTTGGTGCTTGAAAAGAAGTGTATACTTGCCAAAAGAAATGGACAAGGTAGAGAAAAGGGCCAAGGTTCTTGCAAGTGCAAGACCAGCCATGGAAGCAATCAAACAAGCACCTGATGCCCCCACCAAGAAAGTAGAATAGGTTGCACAAGAGGTGCACTCGAGTAATAAAGGGGCACTTGAATAAAATGAAGGTGATACTAGTGCCTTAGAAAAATAAATGGAGACAACAGTAGAACCCCAACAACAACAAGGTGATGTTGACATCAAAAGGATTACCCTAGAGGTGAGTATTGAGAAACCCCAAGAGGAAGAAGCAGACAAGGGGGATAATTCCAAAGAAGAAACCCCCAAATAATAAATATATGAGTCCTTTGAGGAAAGTGTTTAAGAAAGTGATGGTGCTAGTGAAGAGGAGGAAGAACAAATAGAGATGGCCATCATTGAGAAAGATGATGCAAAGTTAAGCATAAGAGAGAAGGCATAGAAGGGATGGGGGGATAAAGATATTTACATGTATGACATTATACCCCCCAAGCCACCATAACTAGGATGCACAAACAACTCTCATTTGTGATCGATCACTATATAGATGAGCCTCACTTTGAGGCACCTAGAAATGTTATACTGGGCCATGAAGAACCTGAGGAAGGGCATGACTCCCTCCTTATAAACCTTCATGCCATGAACCCAATCTGATCTGTGAATGCATTAATTAGAATGTCCATTGAATTTACATGTCAAAACATCATCAATGATGGTAGAGTAAAAAAATGGAAAAAGCTCCATAATGATGTTGAACATAAAACACAGACTACCAAATTTAAGCTACAATAACTCTATGAGTTCATAGAGGCGGCTAAACCATCCCTTATGGATGGCATTGATACTTTAAACCTCTCTAAGGTCAACAAAATATATTTTTTAGTGGAGTAGATGCTCCTAAGGCTAAAACCTGAGTCAACATAAGAACAACAAGAAGAAGATCCCTATGTTGCACTATAGAAAGAGCTTGTTGGTAAGATTGAAGAGGTATAAAACCTCTTTGTGAAGCTAAAAGAGGGTGTGGATGCATTGATGCCATTTTTTTGATATTTTCTAACCAATCCTTAGTCATAGATGCACACTTTATGTAGGTAAAGGAGGAGAAGGAGACTCTGATGACATAGGTGTACTCGATGAGTAGGTAAGAGTGAGCGTATATCATGGGAAGCATCAACACACTAAATAATTAGATAAAATAGTAAGAATAAAACCTATAAGAACTCTTCCATGCTCTATATACTAAGGCCCAGGAGCATGGATCCATCCTAGATGGGAGTGTGGAAAAGGCAAAAGTAAATGTAGAGGCCTTTAGAAAGGATATGGAGTAGACTAATGTGCTTGCGCTTAGTACTAACTCTATAAAAATAGACTAAACCAATGAAGAAATCAATCTCACCATTAAGGGATTTAAATACTTTAGCATCAAGCTTAAGGAGAACACACCCAAGTTCTGTGCTCCTAAGACCTTGATAGCCTAGTCTGAGGATGGACTACAATTTTTGTATGGGGTAATGTTGGGCCCCTTATTTTGGTAAATAAGGATTCATGCCAGCTCGACATCCACATTGGTATGAGGCAATTATTTTTCATGATGGTGACATTTTGACACTAGTTAGAGGGTTCAACGCATACCTTGCACTAGCTAGCAGACAACTAACTGGTTCTCAAATCTTTAGGGCATCTTCTAGGATTGGTGATACATGGTAACTACAGTGTGAAGCTTGTAAGGTGATAGAGCTGGGGGAAAAAATCACCAAGGCTCGAACCAGTGGAGATGCATTTGAAGAGATATAAAAGGAGCTCAAACTAGTTGATGAAAACTGACATGAATATAGTGCAACAAAGATTTGATTATTTGGAAATGATCTATATACATTACTTGGAAACCATTAGTCTTAGGATTAGTATGGATGCCATTAAGGCTCCAATTATAAGCATCCAAGATCTCTTGTGAGCCTCTGGGTCATTAAGTAGCATTATCTAGGCATATGTCATTTTAAATATCATGAACTAAATACTCTATTTCAAACTTTATTAATGATGAAGGTGGTTGTGTTAACATATAATGTTAACTAGTTTATGCATCTATATATTATTATTTGAATGCATAATGATTATAATGATGCAATTTTAATACATTTATGTTAATAATGTTGTTTATGAGATTATGTTTCACATTGATAATGGAGTCCCTATACTAAATGATGACATCACCATAAAACCATAGAGACTATGGGTATATAGATCTTGCAACAAGTGTTCTTTCCCTTGCTCAAAGTGTGAGCCTAGTATGAGCACTTAAAGTGAAAATAGACCCTTGACCCTTCAAGCATCGATATGATGCTCAGATTTGTTTAACAAAGGCTTGTGCCCATATGAATCTAGGATTAGTCCACCAAAAGGCTTGCACCTATAGGCCACTAGGATTGGCCCATGAAGGGTTTATGCCTATGAATATACTTAATCCTTCTTTGAATTGACCAAGTACCCTAACTGATATCTTGCACCATGGCACAAATAGCCCAATGCAGACCTTGGTTCCTTCTCAGATGTGCTTCGGGTGAGCATATAAGGCATGTGCCTTATGTGAATTGATGTCGATGCAGCCAAGTGTTAAAATGTTGAGCACAAAAGGAATATCCTATGTTTGCACCCAGGTGTAATAAGTCCAAAACCAAGTAAGACAACTTTGTGCCCCCTTTTCTACAATAGGATGTTCATTTTTAAAAAAGGTATAGGTTGGATAGACCATGTAGTCACACTGATAGTGGTATAGAGAACCACACTTATAACATGTCTTTGGTGGGAAATGGCCACCTACACATTTATTTATCCACACTCAACCTTTGAAACATTGACCTCCACCAGCCTCCTGGTTTTTAACTATGTAATTTTGGCTTGGACCTCACATACACATTTCATGAATCTTATTAATGACCCAACAATAATTGGTATCATGTGTATATGCATCACATTAAAATATAAAGATACTTTAGCTTGGGTGGCACATTGAAGTAATGGAAAATTCCTTACATCAAAATTTTTGTTGTAAATCTGACATTATTGTTTCAATACAACATGAACATTGCACTGTGGATAATTGTTCCCGTTATGGCCTTCCACTTTGCAATCAACACACCACAAGCCACTACAGGTGTCATGAGCATTATTGGATGTAAGTTTCTCTAGATGAGAATCCATCATAGTGATCTAAACCTTCATGAAGGGGTTGATTCTTGTGTATATACTTCCCACATCTTTGGTGTAGAGGGTGGCTTTCAATGCCTCATGTGGTTCAATGAAAGTCTTGTGAGATAAGGCTCATTAGAATGGAATTAATAAACCTCCCACAAACCAATGAGCATGTTGCACCGGGTTAATCTTAAATGATAGATTTGAAAGATGTTTTGAAATGTGCATCATATGTGCACACTCTCTCAATGATCTCTTTCTTGATATATTTTAAGGCAACAATACTTTGTTGCTCAAATTCAAAGATATCAAATTCTTGGAGAAAAGTGACCTTTAATAATTCATAATTCACAACCACTTGTTGAGGATCAAATTTGTGGTACTATTTGTTCATGTGATCCAATAAAGTAGTGGTAAACTAAGTTGCCTTTTGATCTCAAGAAGTGATACCCCCATGCTTGCCAAATGAGTTCACACTTGTGAACATGTTTTGCTACATTTTTGACACCTTAATATTCATGCAAGTGAAGTGTCATATCATAGTAGATGATAGGTGAATTGGGTGGTTGTAGTGGACTTTACTATGGTACTCCTCCATTTATTCCTCTTGAACCCTATGGTGTAAGTCTACCAATGCCTCCTACACTATTGCCTAATCCTCTAGCTCCAATAAAAGCACCCTTGAAACTACCTCCCATGCCTCTTGCAATAATATGTGCACTAGAGCTAATGGGTGTTGAGGGAGGTTGATTAGTTATTATTGGTCCTGTAGTCTACCCACTAGTTAGATTTGGCCTACCAAGAATTCCAAGGTGATACATAGGTCTTTATTGCAATAGAAATGCAAAAATTAATGGTAAATTGGTGGCTTGATCTTACACCTCTAAAGATTCCTCTATAATTTTAGTTTTAAATTCAACTTCAAATTTTGCACTGTTAGTATCCCAATTTCTAACAAGAGTTCTGTCAAACTCAAATGCATGAGTATGCATTATGGTTGGGGAATTAGGTATATTTGGATTGGGTCTTGATATCAATGTTTGTACTACTTCTTCGATGTGTACTTATGTTATCGAAGGGTACAAATCCATGGTTAGGGAGTACTCACCTTACCTATTTTCCCTCACAAATTCTCATAGCACTTCAAGTATCCTCTCATTTACCTTTGAGATTATTATCTATCATAGTCTTACCCTTGAGTTCATCATACGTATGCTTATAAAATTCTTATTATCATAATTCCATGCTGAACTACCAATCTTATATTGATGCATACCCCTCCATTTCCCCACTAGTTGTGTTGCTCATGAATGAGAGGGTTTAATCATCCATGGAAAAATTCTCAAGTACAGACTCAACCATAAGCTTATTAAATTTTAAAGGAAATTATTTGAGATATCTCCCACATGGTTCCTGTTGATGACGAAAATTTGCGCTTGATCTTAATCAATCAACAATGGGAAGTTTCAAGCTATGGGACAATGTGGCTTGAAACAACCTCTAGATTTTAGAGAAGCTGGTCTCTTATTTTGTATTGGTGTTAGGGAAAAGTGATAGGAGAATAAATAGAAATGCAAAATGTAGGAATTGAAACCTAAATATGGTTATGCACCTGAGTGTAATCCTAATCCTAACCTGAGCACAGTGGAACTATTATAATAGTCAGTTACATTTAAGAGCAGACAAGTGCATGATCAATGTAATAGATTCAAAATAATAGAAATAGAGGCTCACAACAGGGAGTTCTTTCACTGAGACACAGAGAATGTCAACCAAGGCATAGTTTTCAATCCTCTTAATAGAATTTTCCAATCACATAAGAGGCACAGAAGTCACGTACAGTTATGCAAACCTTCCAATTCAAGAAAATGAGACAAAAGCAAATGACATTCTTAATCACAACTATAGAAAATCTACAACATAAACTACTTTGTCAATGACACAGACAACACCAACCAAGGCATGGAGCTCAAATTTCCTTAATTCATTCAGCCACATAAAGGGCACATAAACATGCACGGTTATATCAACTTTACAATTCAAGAAAATTGAGACAAGAGCAAATGATGTTACTGGTCAAGAACTTTAGCAAGTCTAATACTATAGAATCCCCCCCTTTTTTTTTAGATTTTACAATCCCTCTTATATAACCTTGGATGTCTCCTTTGATCACTTTCTTTCCCATGCAATTCCACTCCGTCCTTCACTCGCAGGGGACAAAATAGACGGTGCATTCAATGCCTTGGATGCATCCTGGTCTTATCAAGAACTGCCCTGACTGTGACATGGCGATCCCTATCTTAGTATCTCTCTTCGTGCCTGAAATTCCTCATTCCATCACCTGTTTGGCCGCTCAACTGTCTACTCTACCTCTGTCATACAGGGAACAAATGAATGACCCCTTAATGTTTTGGGGGCTCTAAAAATCTACTCAGTGCTTGTTCCATCTACTCGAATTAACTTCTGCCGATCTTCCCTCCATTTCATTTGGTGGCAACAGATACATAGAATGCTTTGAAATGGGAGAGGACACTTAGTCGATTTCCTAAAAATCCTCGTATACTTAGGAGGCATCGGAAAATGACACCTAGCACTTTCTATCGAATTCATCTAAGACACACGGCTCCCTCCACTTTTCTTTGGCTATGCTATAGTATCATTTGGGATACATATTAGACTTTGGCAGACAGTGACACTTGGCCATTTTTACAGACTTTTGTAGTAACTCCTGAGGCCCACCACAATCTTCATTCAGCAGTGACACTCGAATATGATCTCTTAGGCGATGACACATGGAGGCTTCCACGACTTCGAGGAAGATACGTGGCATTCTCTATTTCTCCTACTAGGTTTATGTGGTGCCCTCTATTTTTCCTGGGGGTGGAGTAGAGAGGGCTTGGAGAGTGACATTTGGCAAGATCCACTGCTTTATAACACTTAAACAAAATAAAATGACACCTTTCACTTTTGGACCAAAGTATCAGACCCAGGTGTTGAAACAAAGTCTTCTCGATAGTTGACACGTGGTGACTTCTATGGCTTCGAGGAAGATACGTTTTGGGTCTTCACAACTGCCACCTGGCGCTTTCCACTCTCTCTACTGCTTAGCCCATTGAAAGTCTTTGCCAAATGAAACACAGGTGCCTCTCTTAGACTTAGATGCTGACATGTGGTGCATTCTGCTTAGCCGTTATCAGGTATGTGGCACATTCTATGATCTTCCCAAAAGTTACAAAAAGGGGTTCAAAGGATGCCAGCTGTCCAGCTTTGTCTCCCAAAAATTGACACTTGGAGACTTCCACTTGGATTTGATACTTGGGCAAATATGAGACGAAGAAAACAAAAAGGGGAAAAGGGATCAGCTATCGGAGGGTGACACTTGGCAGCTTCCGCTGCACTTTGACACTTAGGCAAAATGAACCAGCCCTCTACTTTAAAACTCTGCCATGATGATTGAGGTACACGAGAACCAAAATTATAGCACTCGATTGAAAACTTGAATGCAACGTAGAGTAAAAATTACTCTACAGTTACTGGTGACCATCAGGACTTTTGAGCTTGCTCAAAAAGAAAACCCCACCTCTTGCTAGATTAAAAATGTGAAAATTACAGCTTCAAAAGAGTCGTCGACATATGCTTAAAACACTTATTCAAAAGCAAAGTGGGAAAACAATATGAGAAAGGGAAACTATTTAACTACAATACATGAGAGACCTAAGTCAATTGAAATGTTTCAAATAGATTCCATTTACAGGAATCTCTTCAGGTTCCCCTTCCATCAACTCTAGCTTGAAAGAATTCTCTTGCTTGCATGTGCAAATTTTATACAGACCAGTCCATAGCGCTTCAAATTTGGTATGCTGACCCGGCTTGGCAGCTTGTGCATCCCATTTCAAAACAATCGAGCCCACCTCAAAATTAGGATTCGAAGTCCTTTTATCAAAACAGTTCTTCACCATTCCCTAACGCTTGATTAATGAATCATGGGCTAAACCCCTCTTTTCTTGAACTTCTAGAAGTTTTGTGAGTCTGACCTGGATGAGGCCATTTTCTTTGATTTCAATCTGTTTGATTAGCTGGAGAGCAGGGATTTTCAAACTTAGGGGAATCACAACAGACTTCCCATACACTAATTCATATGGAGACATTTTGATCACCTACTTGGGCATGATTCTATCAGCCCATAGTGCTAGAATAAGAACTTTGTGCCACTCTTTGTGATGATCTGCCCCTACTCTCTTGATGAGTCTTATCAGGGTTTTATTGGTTGACTCTGCCAGACCATTACCTTGAGGGTAATAGTTAGATGAAGTTTTCAAATATATTCCATGTCTTAAGGCAAATTTGGATACCTTAGACCCCAAGAATGCTTTAGCATTATCTGATATGATGGTGTGAGGAGCCCCAAAGCGAGTAGTGATACCCCCTAAAAAATCTAGGATCACATTCTCTGTTGCTTCTTTAAGTGGGATTGCCTCAGTGCATCTAGTGAAATAGTCTGTGGCAGTTAATATCCATTTGTGACCCATGCTAGACACTGGATTTATCATCCCAATGAAGTCAAGATCCCACTGATCAAAATTTTCATCCACCACTATAGGACTCAGTGGCATGGCTGCATTCCTCCTCATCCCTATATGATACTGGCAGGATTGACATTTTCTAACCAGCTGATAACAATCTAAAAATAAATTAGGCCAGAAATATCTTGCCTCACTTATCTTTATGGCTGTAGTCTTTACAAAAAAATGCCCCCTGATGTTCCATGATGCATTTCATGTAGTATCCTCTTGGCTTCAGCCTGTTCTACACATCTTAACAATTTTCCATCAGAATTTCTTCTGAAAAGGACTTGTTCAATTAAAACAAAATGAACTCCCTGTATCCTATAATATCTCCTCTTGTTTCGAGGGAGTTCTCTCGAATAAACCCCATTTTTCATAAATTGAATCCTGCTTATGACCCAGAATTCCTGGTTAACCTCTTGCAATTTTAGCACTGTCTCCGTCTCTCCTTCTGGGTCTGCTTCCTCAGGTAACATTTTTTCAAGTTCTTGGGTTATATATTGGCACAACCCCCTACCTCTGACCAGCTTGGGGGGTCTGACCTCCACATCATACTCAAGGATCTTGGTGATCTAATTGGCTCTTTTCTCAATAATTTTCCCTTCCATGATGTATTCCCTGACACTTGGGTGAGCCACAAGTATCAAAATTTTGTTCCCTGAGATCAGAGGTCTGAATTTATTGAGGGCTTTCACCATGGCATAGGCTTGTATTTCCACAAAATTTTACCTAGTCTCATAATCTCTGAGAGTTCTTGAGAAAAAGGCTATTGGGTGCTCCCCCCAGCTTGTCGTTCTTTTGAGTCAAGATAACAACAATACTTGACTCCCCTCCATAGACATACATTACGAAGGGCATGGAAAAATATGGGTTCTTGAGCACTGGGGATGCTGAGATAGCCTTCTTAATCCCCTCAAAGCCTTGCCTTCCTTTTATAGTCCATTTGAAGACCAGGTCCCCTTTTAGCAAGAGTGTCATTGGTCTAACCAAGCCTGCAAAATCGGATATGAATTTACTGACAAAATTGATCTTTCCTAAAAAGGACTGGACTGCTTTTCTATTTGTTGGAAGAGGTAGGTCCATTATAGCCTTAATTCTCTCAGGATCTATAGAAACTCCTTCATTAGATACTATGTGCCCCAACAGTTTACCCTGAGGTACAACAAAAATACATTTCTTGGGATTCAAAGATATCTCAAAATCCTGACATTTCTTGAAGATAGATTCTAAATGATCAAAATGATCATCAATTTTTTTTGAGAAAATAGTGAGGTCATCTAGATAGACCAGGATGACCTTATTTATTAACTCACCAAAGGCTATATCCATAGCTCATTGAAAGGTGGATCCTGCATTTGATAAGCCGAATGGCATCTTCACATAATCAATGTACCCCATTTGGTAGTGAAAGCCATTTTGTACTGGTCTTCTTCAGCTAGCCAAATCTGATTATACCTAGAGAAACCATCAAGTAAAGAAAACCTCTCTAATCCAGCCACAGTTTGCAAAATTTGTTCCATGGAGGGCAAGGGATAGTGGTCTTTCAGAGATGCTCTATTTAGATCTCTAAAATCTACACACAGTCTCACGTCTCCATTCTTTTTCCTAACTAGGACCAGATTTGATACCCAGATTGAGTGTTTGATTGGAAATATTATTTTTGAATCTAAAAGCTTCTGTAACTCATCTACCATTAGAGGCTCAATCCTTGGATTTACTGGCCTCTATTTCTACTTGATGGGTTTGGATCCTTCAGTCAACTCTATTGTATGATAGATAATGTCTCTGTTATATCCATGAAGGTCGTCATAGCTCCAAGCTATGACCCTGTCATACTTTTGGCACAACTCGATTAATTTTTCCTTTTCTTCTTGAGTTGCAGAATTCCCAACTTTTAGCTTCTTCCCGTCACTCACCCCTACCTCAGAATAGTCTACCTCATCTACCTAGAACCTTTTCTTTCCCAGGCTTACATCATTTGGGTCAAACAAATTTTCTAAGGTGATCAATCCTTTGGGAAGCTTATTAGTCCTTAATTGAATAACTTGATCACCATATGCCTCTTCAATTTTAGTTTGCAACTAATCCACAAACTCATCTTATTGCTGCAAGAAAGAGACTACCTGAGCATCATTTTCAAACACTTGCCAATTTTCATCATTATCTGGGATGGTTGGCCTCACTATAACTTTTACTGACTCATTGTTAACCAATAGGCTAGTTGCTGGGTTAAACTGTGAGCTAATTTGAGCCATCCTATCAGCCTTAGTGTTTTAAATTCTAGGGATGATTTTAATATTGAAGGCATCAAAATCTTCTATCAAATCCCAAATCCTATGCTTGTAGGACCTCATTCTCACATTCTTGGCTGCCGCCTTTTCTCGTATTTGCTTCACTACTAGTTCTGAATCTCCTTTTACTTTTAGGTTCTTTATTCCCTTTTTCTAGGCTAACAAGAGCCCATGTACTAAAGATTCATATTTTGCATCATTATTAGTGAAAACAAATTGGAATCAGATAGCCCTTAAAAATTTATCACCATTTGGAGCAGTAAGACAAATCCCTACTCCAACACCATGTTTACTTCTAGCCCCATCAAAATTCAAAGTCCAGAGCTCTGAATCTTGAGCAGTAGGTGCCTCTTCTCTTTTAACATTTGGGATCACTTGATCCTTATCAAAAATGACATACGTGCCCAAACCAGTAGAGTCATAGTTCCCATATGGGTCGCTATGCATCATAGCCAATAATTGGTTGTTTTCTTCTTCTCGATCATGCTCAGTCCAGTCTCCTAGTTCTTCAACAAAATTTCTTTCTTCTTTATTTATCATGGCATGATCTGCCTCTAATCTTGTTGTTGGTTTGTTAGTGATATGGTCTTTGGACAGTGGTTCAGATAGAATTTTCATCTTTGAACCATATCTGGTTCTCGAGATGAGGTGAGACCAGTCAAGAGACGTATATCCTCCTATTTTTGTTGTAAAGTCTCTGGATAAACATAAACCAAAGACAGGAGGGATATCTATGAAAACTATATCTTGGTTGACAATTACGTTGGGACATGTGAATAACTGCAACGGGAGTTGTTTTATTCTCCCTATGGTTTGCACTATTTTGCCGTCTAGTTGCATAACTCCTTTTGCAAGGGGTTCATAATTTATTTTCAAAGCATCAGCTATTTACTTGGGCATCACAGTTGTGCTAGCTCTTGAATCTATCAATGCATTATGCAAGAGTTTCTTTCCAATTATCAGAGTCAAATAGAAATGCTCTAGCTTGGATTTACTTACTTGTGCTGCATTGTTCACGAAGGCTATTATCATTGGAGGAATCGAATCTTTGAGCTTTTCTTTTCCAGCAGGTCCTTCCTTGGTAAAAACACCTTCGGGCATTGCTTGCCCTTGCGGAGCTTCTTGCAGTAGTGTTTTTTGTTTAGGACTAGCCAAGATATCCCATATAGATACTTGCATGGGAGTCTTCTTTAATTGGTTTATTACATTGATTGGTCCCAAGGACTGAGTTTTTAGGTAATAGGGATACCTCGTTCTTTCTTGAATCTGAACAGGGATCCCTTTATCTTGTACCGATTGAGGCACTTCTTATCTAATGGCAGCATTCCTTTGCCCTTGAGATGGAAGATTATTCTTGACCTGACTACTTGCAATCTCGGGCTATTCCACCATCCTCCTCTTTGATCTGGTGTAATAATCAGATTGCACTACTAGCCTTTGGGAGGTAGATGTTTCATTCAAGAAAACTACTTCTTCATCCTCAACCCATGAGAACAAAGCATGTTTTGGGGCTATTTATTCCTCCTACTACAAGGACATTCCTTGCATCTGGGCCACTAGCACTGAATTCTTCATGTTGGGAGACTGGTAAGCTTGATTGCTACTAGTACCGGCAAACTGACCATCCATTTTTCTCTGCTCAGCCACTCTTTGTTATAGATTGCCTTTAGGACACTCTCTGGGGGTGTGAGCATCATTACAAGGGAAACACCAAGCATTAGTATCATCCACATAATTATTCTGACCTGGAACCATCTCCCTATTTGAGTTGGGAGGAAGGGTCTGTGAAGGTGTGGGAACTGCAACTAATTGATTTGCTGGTTGATGATTGGTTTGCTTTGGAGGGCCTTGATATTGGTTTGTTTGGGATGAAAATTTGTTCCTTTGATAGCCTTGATAAGGGGGCTTAGAGAAAGTATTCTGCTGCCTCTTCATATTAATCAGCTCATTGGAGAATGTCTGTAGCATACTCTTGATATCATTCATCTCAGATGATTGAGCAGGAACTTGTTGCTTCACAGATGATGAAGGGTAAATATACATAGACATAGGCAGGCTTACAACTTTAGGGACCTCTTGAGGTAGGGGCAAGGTAAATTCTGGGAATACAGGCACGAAAGGCTTTGGAGGTAACTTCCCAGCATCAATTAAATGATTCTCAGCTCTGACTACAAGGTCATAAGCCGTTAGCAAAGTGTGCCCTCCTAGTGACTGAATCATAACAGATATATCTAAATTTAAAGCTTTGAGATAGAATACTATGGCCATACTAGGGGTGTTTTAGCTGCAACAGGGATTCTGTCCCAAGTTTTCTAGAATCTGGAGTTAAAGTCAGTCATGTCTTCTTGTGGTCCCCTTTGAATGGTGATCAATTACTGTAATAAGGAAGACTTATTACCCATTTCTGTAAATCTTTCAAAGAACGGATCTCTGAGCTGGTTCCATGTAGAAATGGTATTTGGGGTCAAAGACCGATACCATTCTAAAGCCTTCCCTTTGAATGAGGCTGCTAACAACCTTAGGGCCACATTTTGCTCTGTGACACCGTGTATGGCACAGACATTTGATACATCTTGAAGATGTTTCGTGGGTGTTTTTGAGTCTTGCCCACTAAATTTGGGCAGAGATTTTAGAGCATTTACTGGGATTAGATCCCAAACAACTGGTGGTGTAGGGAGGATTAAGGGGCTACCAGTGTTCCAGCTTGCATAATTTATTAGGGGTACATGGGCTCCCATGTTTGGTACTGGTAGAAACTAGTTAGCTCTTCTTCTTGGACTAATTAATAGAGGTGGCAAAAGAATAGTTGGATTTGCAGTAAATTGCGATCTGGTGATTGGTCCACAGATCTAACTCCTCATAGCTCTCTGGTTCATGCGGTCTTGAAAAAAAAACTTCAAGACTGGTCCCACCGGGCGTGCCAGAAACTGTTGATGACAAAAATTTGTGCTTGATCTTAATCAATCAACAATGGGAAGTTTCAAGCTGTGGGATGATGCGGCTTAAAACAACCTCTAGATTTTAGAGAAGTTGGTCTCTTCTTTTGTATTGGCATTGGGAAAAAGGGATAGGAGACTAAACAAAAATGCAAAATGCAGGTATTAAAACCTAACTATGGCAATGCACCTAAGTGTAATCCTAATCCTAACCTGAGCACAGTGGAACTATTATAATAGTCAGTTACATTTAAGAGCAGACAAGTGCATGATCAATGTAATAGATTCAAAATAACAGAAATAAAGGCTCACAACAGGGAGTTATTTTGTTGAGACACAGATAATGTCAACCAAGGCATAGTGTTCAATCCTCTTAATTGAATTTTCCAATCACATAAGAGGTGCAGAAGTCACGTACAGTTATGTAAACCTTCCAATTCAAGAAAATAAGACAAAAGCAAATGACATTATTAATCACAACTACAGAAAATCTACAACATAAACTACTTTGCCAATGACACAAACAACACCAACCAAGGCATGGAGCTCAAATTTCCTTAATTCATTTAGCCACATAAAGGGCATAGAAACATGCACAGTTATATCAACTTTAGAATTCAATAAAATTAAGACAAGAGCAAATGATGTTACTAGTCAAGAACTTTAGCAAGTCTAATACTATAGAATCCCCCCCTTTTTTTTTAGATTTTACAATCCCTCTTATATAGCCTTGGATGTCTCCTTTGATCACTTTCTTTCCTGCGCAATTCCACTCCATCCTTCACTCGCAGGGGACAAAATAGATGGCACATTCAATGCCTTAGATGCATCCTAGTCTTATCAAGAACTACCCTGACTACGGCATGGCGATCCCTGTCTTAGTACCTCTCTTCACACCTAAAATTCCTCATTCCATCACCTGTTTGGCCGCTCAACTGTCTACTCTACCTCCATCATACAGGGAACAAACGGATGGCCCCTTAATGCTTTGGGGGCTCCAAAAATCTACTCGATGACTGTTCCATCTACTCGAATTAACTTCAGCTGATCTTCCCTCCATTTCATTTTGTGGCAACAAATACACGAAATGCTTTGAAATGGGAGAGGACACTTAGTCAATTTCCTAAAAATCCTCGTATACTTAGGAGGCATCATAAAATGACACTTGGCACTTTCTGCTAGTTCATCTAAGACACATGGCTCCCTTCGCTTTTTTTTGGCTGTGCTGTAGTATCATTTGGGACACATATTAGACTTTTGCGGATGGTGACACTTGGTAGTTTTTGAAAATTTTTGTAGTAACTCCTGAGGTCCACCACAATCTTCATTCAGTAGTGACACTCGAAGATGATCTCTCAGGCGATGACATGTGGAGGCTTCTGCAATTTCGAGGAAGATACGTGGCATTCTCTATTTCTCCTACTAGGTTTATGTGGCACCCTCCACTTTTCTTGGGGGTGGAGTAGAGAGGGCTCGGAGAGTGACATTTGGCAGCATCCACTGCCTTATAGCACTTAAAAAAAATAAAATGATGCCTTTCACTTTTGGACCAAAGTATTGGACCTAGGCATTGAAATAAAGTCTTCTTGGTAGTCGACACGTGGTGACTTTTGTGACTTTGAGGAAGATACGTTCCAGGTCTTCGCAACTGCCACCTGGTGCTTTCCGCTCTCTCTACTACTTAGCCCATTGAAAGTCTTTGCCAAATGAAACACGGGTGCCTCTCTTAGACTCAGACGCTGACATGTGTGCATTCTACTTAGCCGTTATTAGGTACGTGGCACATTTTGTGATCTTCCCAAAAGTTACAAAAAGGGGTTTGGAAGACGCCAACTGTTTGTTGCTCTACTGACCAAGGAGCCTTCCATCTTTAATTTTTTGAATGGCCCTATGTATATGATAAAATCCAAGCATGCAAGTGAATGAATAATTCTACAAATAATGTTTCATATAGAGAATTATATAAGTGTTTGTCTACCATGTGGACACATAAACTCATAGTTTAATATACTAAAGTGTAAAGTTATCATCTATTATACCAACCTAACACTTGACATTTTCCAAATATAGTCATTTGAGCATCTTTATACCATCATGCTAACAAATGCAATAGGTCTTGACAAGGGAACAAAAATGTTGGGTTTCTTTCTATCATTAACTCTGCATGACTAAGTAATAATCATTCACCTAGAGGAGGGGATAAACCAACATGATAGCATGCTGACATATCATATGAGTGACCTCACATGCTCACCTAAGGCATGTAGCTTAGATCGGTTCCTATTGGTTTTGCCACATAATGGTGTATGAGTTAACACAGTTCAGCATTATTATTACAATCATCATTCTTGAGTTAGCCATTTAATGCATTCACATAGTGCAAGTACTCTAGTATCATAAAGCAAATTTAACACCAAATAGATTCATCACATCAAGGTTCCTGGAATACTAGTTCCATTGATCTTATTTGATAGATTACAAAGGTACTTCATTTATTACATAATCTCTATATCTCTACCTTAACAACAACAACAACACATCTATATCCAACGATAATAACCACAATCACAACAACCTTTCTAAATAAAACTAAAGGGTTATTTATACATAAGTGAAACCCTTTTATGTTGCATAATTATTACATTAAAAATGACATGCCAAAGACTATTTTAAAGAAAGAAGTCATGGTGAGCCGTTATAATTAAGTTCCTCTTGAACTAGGCCTAACAACCCTTATATACTCTCTCTATGCTAGATATCAACATTCATGTTCCTCCTCCTCCATGAGTTGGTGCTAGATTCATGCTCTCATTAATATTTGATATTTTCATGAATTGATTTGTAACCACCTTCATTTCCTACACTCTTGTGTTAGGAATAAATCATAAATTAATGCAAAAAAATTTCATAGAATCACAATAATAATAGATATGAACAAAGACTCATAAATAATAGAAATAAACATGCACAACAAGAAGACTAGATTTAATGTGGTTTACCCAATGTGTGATACATCCACCAAAGAAACACTTGCTTAGATTTTATTATAAGCCACAAGAGTATAATCTACTCTCAGATCTATCTTCTCACAATTACAATGCATAAATATTATTTGGATCTACGCTCAACAAACCCTCCTAAATTCACACTTGAATTCACACACTTTGTTCTTCCTTCTCAAACCCTTATTCTCATGATGTATTACCTACTGAATATCCATCTATACATAATACATCAACATAGCAGTTTTATAAAACAATGGGTTCCAAAACCATAGGCCAAGTTAACCCAAAATGTTTCCTCGATGAGAATACATAAAGAGTGTACACTACCATTTAAATCTATAGTATTTTAAATACATTGTAGTTTAGAAATAGGATCCACAACACAATACCTTGTCCTATTCATGTGCTTCTTCGAGTCTTGCATCTTGCGCTCCTTATTCTGCATTTCCTTGTCTTTCACAACATTCATCTATGCCAAGGTCTTATGTGTTGTTATTCCCTGTTTATCTCTTCTATGCCTTTTTCTCCCACATCATGGTCTTTCACATTCATCCCACCCCCTTGCATCTCTACACTTATGGATTAAAATACTTAGAATATATTACAAAATTTAGGTCTAACACAATTCCTTTATGGTCTTCATCAATTATTTTGGTATCACTTTAAAAACTGAAGCAACCATTACCTCAAGAGTCTTTCTTTTCTTTTTACATATCAAATATGTGCAGATTTTGTTATAAAGTTAGATTTTTTTTATGTTACAGATTTGCATGGTGTATGGTTATGCAGTAGAGGATGTATTCACAAGCTTCACTATACAATATAAAGGTTAGAAGTCTACTCCATACACTCCTAAATGAAAAGCTTTTGTTGGGTGTGCACCTATTAAACTAAACAATACATTGACTCAACATAAGAGATGGATGATATGCCTGTTTGTGTTGTTTGTGAATAAGTTTAACACATTTTTATTTAGAAATATTCTGCACAAAGATTGGGTTATAGTTTTTTGTGCCTATGGGATCCATGTTATGTACACGTAATCTACTATAGTTCACTTCTAGCTCTATGCATGCTTAATGACATATATTTTACTTTAAATAGTTTGTGTTAATGGTGTCTTTAAAGTTCTAAATATTTTTTGTTTTTAATAGGCATCACAAATATGCAAAAGATTTTCTTGTTATTGGCATTAGTGTAAATTACATATTGATATGTGATTAAGCAAAAGTTTAAATATTCTCTATAACACATCAATTTTTATGGTGCTATAAGAATATTACTCTAGTCGGTTATCTATTAATTTTTCTAAAATATTACTCTTAGTAGGTACTACAATCGCTTATCTATTCAAGAATTTTCACCTATTCAAGAAATGGTGAAAATAAAAAATCTAATTTGGGTAAAGTTTATTGCAGAGTACACACCCATTTCTCCAATAGTTATACAATGCATCTATACAAGGCTCTCATGAAATGGTGTAGAGTTGTAAATAACTGTGAAGCTTCACCTTCGACAACCATTGACCAGGAGGAAAAGATTAAAACACAACAATAAATAACAAGTCAATTATTTATCTAGGTATTTAATTTAATCGACCAACTGCACAATCAAATTTTTCTTTTTTTTGGGAATGTTGATATAAAGTTTTTACCACTGCACATAAATACAAATATTTTAAATCAATTATTTATACATTTCCCTAGAAAAATTCTCACCTCAGACCAGTTTATGTAATGAACATTCAAATAAAGATTTTATTTTCTATTTTCTTTATCATTTAGATAAAAAACTAATGTTTTAACTTTAAAATGTCAAATAATACTTTGATATTATTGGCCTTACATTGTTCAATGTAATTTAACCAGTGAAACTGATTATAGTAGTTACTTGCGTAGCAGGTACTAAAAATCAAAAAAATATTTGTGTACTTCCATTTGTTAAGATAGGAAAAAAAATGCATTATAAAATGAAAAAAAATAAGTAAAATTTTAACCTAATGCGTGAAATTTTAACCTAATGTGCATTTAAAGAAAAACATCCTCTCACATAATATTGGAAGTAAGGCCTTCATTTTTTTTGGAGCCACTTGTCTTAAAGGCCATTTTTTTCATAATCCATATCTTTATATCCCACAATATTTTCCTTCAAAATAAAAAATATATATACATTAAAAATAAAATATATAACCCAAAAACTAAAAACAAATGCATATAAATCACAACTTCTATTATTTAAGATAGAAAAAAAGTTGCATTATATAATACATAAATAAATTAATTAAAGGAAGAAGTGAAATCTTAACCTGAGACGTATTTGAGGAAAAAAAAATCCTCCATAATACTCGAAGCAAAGTCTTCTTTTTTTGTAGACTCACTTGTATGTCATCTTTAATATTCTCAAATTCTTCTTCTTAAAAATATTTATCATCATCTCCTATAATATTTTCCTTCAAAAATTTATATATATAGCACACAAAACTAAAAACAAGTGTATATATATTACAACCACCACCACAACAATAATAAAAGTATACCACTTTCATTGTAAAATAAAGTGGGAAACTTTGCAAACAAACCATGCATTTAAGGCCAAAAAGGTGCTAAAATGATTGAAAATTTTTATATACCCCATAAAACTAAAAACAAGTGTATATATATTACAACCACCACAAAAATAAATGTATACCATTTTCATTGTAAAATAAAGTGGGAACTTTGCAAACAAATCATGCATTTAAGGCCAAAAAAAGGTGCTAAAATGATTGAAATTTTATTTGTTTAGAAAATTATTTCTTTAAGCAAATTTTGTAGACTTGTTATAATTTAGAATAAATATTTTGAAGCAAATTATTTCTTTAAGCAAGAGTTTCTATAGGATTTTTAGATTTTTTTTTGAGTTAGTAGGTTTTTTTTTGGATAAAGGGTAAAAGTGGGTTTTTGAAAGGGCCCAAACCTTTGTACAAAATTAAAGAAAGAGACGAAACAATATAAATATCAAAACAAAAACAAGGAGAGAAACGGGGATAGGAAGCCCAAGAGAAAGTATGGTGTTACAAGATAGGAAAATTACAACATACTAACAATAGACAAAAAAATGACAATAAACTACATGCTGAAGTTGATAAGGGTCCTTGTTGCCTCCCATTTTTCTTCCAAGAACATGATATGTTCCTCAATGATTTATTTGTTCTGTTCTTTGGGCACTTTGAATTTTCCTTTTCCTTAAAACCTACCACACTTTCTAGTGCTTAAGAGTTCATCCTCTTTTCTAATAATTCCTTCCTTGAGCATGGATATGCTTGCAGCATAATTCTTAATAGTGATCTTGATTAATTGTAGGACTTTATTGAGACCTTATTTGATTGAGTTATGAGTTGCCTTAATTTGATTTAAAATCATTTTAATATCCTCCACCTCATTTCAAGCACACTAATTCTACTGGCCATTGACCACTAAATTTTGTTGAAAGGGGTGTGTTCATAAGGTTGAGGAAGGTCACCATTAACTTATGATTGGAGCTTCTCAAGCCTAATCTTGAACCTTTCATTTTATACCATATACCACTTCAACAAACATTGGTTAAGTGAGAACATTTTTCAAGGTTACCTATTCTTTCCTATAATCTCTTTTTTATGGGGTCTACCATGTTTTTATCATGAAATAAAGATTTACTGTCTTCCTCCTTCGACATGTCTGCAAGATAATCAATTGTCTCCTTGAGGATCTGTTAGCTACTTTTATAAAAATGAGGGAGAAATGGATCTAGCTAAGGTATCAAGGGAGTTCTTTGAGTCAGATAATTTGATAACAAGGTCAATGATTTTGGTCTTTTTAGGTATTGGGATCTCCTATTGCCCCATATCGATGCCAAATTTAGTTTTCCTTTATGGAGGAATGTCGGGAGTAATATATTTTTAGCTTTTAGCCTCTACTTTAGGGTAAGATGGGGTCTAGGCTGAAGGCAATGTGTTCATGACATTCTCCACTAGTGAAATATCAAGGGTTAATTATTATGATTTAATAAAATGGTTCAACAAGAGGATAAGTCCTCAGTGAATAGGGATATCAATTTTTCCTAACTATACATTAGTTATCATGTTACCTAAGGATAACAACTTGTAGAAAGGGATACTAATGAAAATTTTGTGCCTAAATTGATTAAAGAGAGTGAAATACTATGATAAGACCCCTTAAATATGCCTTTAGGCATTGCACATCTCGTTATTTGGAGTAGAACCTCATCCCATGGAGCTAGAAGAGAGTCATAGAGGAATCCACCTTGAAATGGAATAATCTTCTATAAAAAATGAATTAACATTCTTATCCTTTGATCTTTTAGACTTGAAAATCTTGGCACCCTCCATAGGCATCCCTGATGCATGAGTTATGCCTTCTTTATAAATTGTGAAGGATATTGAAGTAATTGTAACATACCTTACCTTCTAATATTTTTTAATTATTTTGACAAAATAAGGTCAAAACGCCTTACTCTCTCCATAAAAACAATGAGCCCTCACAACTTTATTATGTGCCATATGGTAGGATTTTTATTAACTGAGTCACAAGACTCAGGCTTGATTTAGACCCTACCTTCACCCATGAATTCTTTGGTGTTTCATTTAATGTTGGAGAAAATAAAATCTTTCCACCTGAATGAAAAAGTAAGTCTTAGTGAACTCTTAGCAATGGAAATAAAAGGCCGACATGAGTTGTCATTAATGCTTTTATCACTTGTATCATTACCATAATCATTTGAGAGAGGGGGGATAAAAAGAACATGTTTTATAACCCATCTTCTAAGGATGACCTAGAAATTGTCTTGATACAAGGGATTTGATTTAGGGGAATTAATAAAAGATAACCCAATGATGAGATTCTTGTCAGGAAGGAAAATTGGAGGAAATAAAAGAAATATTCTAATTTAAAAAATAAAAGATAATAAGAGGGGAGGAAAGTAGGAAAATAACCTTTACTAAAGGTTATATCAACCCAAACTAACCCCATCCTTCACATACCTCTCCCTTGGAGTTCAACTTTAGGATTCTTCATAAATGATTTTGTATATGGATTTATGAAGGACTAGGATGTTAGTACATCTCTCAAAACTTGAGATGGTGACCCGAAGGTTAGTGAATCCATCTACCCTCGTATTTCCTTCTCTACAAACATGTCTAATGGAGACTTCTTCAAAGGAAGATGTGGTCACCAAGGTATCTTCCATAATGTTTATAATAATCCAACAAGGAAGATTCTTCTTTTGCAAGAAATTTATGATGTGAAGAGAGTCACCTTAAACCATTAGGATTTTGATGTTCAGATTCCTAGCTTCTTAAACTCCCCACAACATGGCCTTAGCCTCCACAAGATGGTTTTTTTGGATATTGAGAAATCTTGTATAGGATACTAACAAAATCCCTTCACTATATATGATAATGCCACTCCCCAAACCTTCCCCACATCACCTTTAAACACTCCATCAAAATTCAAACTAATCCATTTATAGGATTGGCTCCACTTAACCCATTTTTATCCACCTTTTTAGGAACTACTTCTGAGTAAATAGGGATGAAAAATTCTATTTTGAAAGAATGCTAGTTTCATAGTCTTTCCCCTTTACTTTTTTTTTAGCCTAATGAGCTCAAAGTTTTCCTTGATAAATTTGACGATCCTAGATCCCACTCTAGAGGAACTATTTTTCTTGTTTTGAAAGATTCTCATATTTCTCTCCCACTTAATACCCCCAAGTGGCAAGTTTTCAAATATTTTTTAGTTGGCTACTAGTAAAGGGAGAGGACTATTGGGAGATTAGTTCTAATAACAAAGAGGGCAGGGCCAAATAGACTTCAAATTTAGAAAAGATCATGCAATATATTTTATAAAAGTGGGAATGAATTAAAAGATGACAAATAGATTCAACTTCTCTTTCACAAAGAACACACTTGTTTGGGATCATGAATCCTATTATATCCAAATTATCCCACATTATAATTTTATTCTAAGCAACAGTCTAAAAGAATAAGTTGAATTTTAGAATAAGGTACTTATCCCAAATGATATCCCAAGGAGAACCATCTAAAGATTAATTGAGCACCACATTATACCTTGATTTAACATTGTAATTCCCATCCTTTGTAGCAGCTCAAACTAACTTGATTTCTCTATTAAAATGACTAATGTTATCAAAAACCTTTGAGGGTCTCATTCAAGGCTCTTAATTTGGATAGGTCATATTAAGATAGATATTTATGAACCAAGTTCAACTAATATTTACTAGCCAGGTTAGTTAAATATTTAGTCTTTTAATATTTCTCCTGAATCTCTCTTGAAGATTATTGGACCCCAAATTTTGACTAGGTATTTTGGATTTTTAGCACATAACTAACTAAATACGAGAGGAGAATGGAATAGTAATACCATGGTGTGAAACTACCTCAAATCAAAAGGAACATATAATAGGTAGATCATGTGATAGAACTAGCTTGGCACAAGAAGACATCGGTGCAGAAGATCATGGCATGAGAAGACCCAATCAAATAATGTTGGGTTCTTTTAGTTAGTTCTAATTTAGTGTTGAATCTTTTCCTCAATAGGCTAGCACACTGGCCCTATCATGTGATAGTTAGTCTCGCACACTCACCCAAAACATGCAAAAAAAGACTAGTTATTGAAGGCTTTGTAGAATAATGTTATTTGTTTGTTCATCTTTCATAACATAGTTCTTAAAAGGTTACTCAACACCATAAATATACTAATATTATCCTTATTGTCCCAGATTTAACTACCACTTTAACTAGGATCACCATTACTATTTAACAATAGTGATGCAATAAAAAAATATCCATGACTTAGAAATAACCCATAGCCATCATCCAACACTTAGAATATTTCATCACTCGTAACACAATATGGTAAACACTGATTTCTTATTAATTGCTTACTGAATTACAAGATAATAATGCTATCTCTATTCTCCAAAGGACCATCATGCAACTGATTATAATAGGGTTTTTGTACTTGTTTTGACCTAACTAAGTGTCATAATTCTAACTCTATTGAACAAATGTCACACAGACTCCCAAAAAATTGAGTTATGGCTCTTACAATTAATTATTCCTATAGAATCAAGTCTCTGTGCCCCTAGATCCTCATTCTATGCTATATCCTAGTGGCCAAGTGTTCCATTCCTTGTGGGCTAGTACAAAACCTCCAATGAATGGGGTCGAAATGTCCCATTTGATTTGTTCTTTTTATCTACTCTCACATCCCTTGTACTCTACTTCCCATACTCTCCTTTAATCTTCCACTTATGTTTCAAGTCCTTTATTCTTAGGTCCCTCGTACATGTTTTTTCTTGACTAGGTCCTCTCATTCTGGGTCTCCTATGCCATTGTCCTTTCATGCCCATCACCTTTTGTGCCTATCAGCTACATGCCATGGTCCTCCGACATTATGGTCCTTCCATGATGTGTCAGTACTTGCATCAAAATGGACAATGGTCCCTCCACACCATGAACCAAAAATGAAACAATACTTATTCAAATTTTAGGGGTCAACATCACCCCACACTATACTTTTAGTCTATCCCAGATTAAGTTGCACTAGCATCCTCCAAAAATTATGGCCCCTTTTGCTCGAGTTCCTTTTTTATCTCATCCTAATGGGACAATGCATCGAGGACTTTGGTAGTTACTCAATGGCCTTTTTTGATTCTTTCAGCTCCTCAAGTTGAGTTGGAGTCTTGATCTTTTTAATCTATTCATTTAGTGTTGCACTAGCTTCCTTTTGGATGTTTTCTAATTTGAAGACCTCCTTATCAACCTATCCTCAGAGTATGGCAAAACTTGCATTTATTTGTTGATGATGGTTATTAATGGAATCTTCCATCATTTCAACATCATTGAATGCTTTTGTATGCTTGGTGTGG
Organism: Torreya grandis; assembly: GCA_037957365.1. NCBI lineage: Eukaryota > Viridiplantae > Streptophyta > Pinopsida > Cupressales > Taxaceae > Torreya > Torreya grandis. The sequence goes on from JARHVA010004207.1 coordinate 1,032,195, forward strand.
CCTTTTATTAATAGGGCATCATTAGCTGCTTTCTACTTTAGGACCTCCTTATCGTGGAGTTGGGCCTCCACTATTTTATTCAGGCATGCTAGGTGTGAAAAAATGTCATCCAAAATGGGGATAACCTCCTCGACTTTCTTCAAGGTTCTCTTGAAAATGTCTACTGCTATGGTGAATTGTTAAATTATTTCCTTGGCCTCATCTCTTGGTATAAGGTGCTCCTTATTTTTCTTGAGCAAAAGCTCAACCAAGGTTTCTAATTTCTTGATGGTATCCCCATCCAAAGGTATGCCATCCACAAGTGCTAGATCCTCTTTCAAAATTGTTTCACAAAGGGTTAGTACCCTTACTTTTGCCTTTGTGTCCTCTTAGATCTTTTGCTTTAAGGAAGTCACTTCCTTGGGTAACACTTGCTTTTCTACAATCACTTTATCATACATCTCTACAACCCTACCATGTTTCCTTTTCATCATGCATGCATCTAAATCTAACAAAATGTTCTAGCATGTCATTTCCATGGCTAGTTTTAAAAATGTGGCACTTACCATTATTGAAGTTAGCCTCTACGGATCAACCTTCATAAGGTCTGATAGTCTTGGAACATTTGGGCTAAAAAAATGTAATCTAAAGGAATATTGAATTGGGGCTCCTCACTGTATATTTCAAAAAGTAAAGACACCTGCTTCTTTATTTTTGGAGTCACGTCCTTGTGGTGGAAGTGAAACCATAGATAGAGGTCCTTATCCTCTACACCAAACTGTTAAAGTTCATGCATAGTGGATAACTCCCTCTATTCCTTTTCTTCAGCTGGTCCCTTCCCCCTTTTTGGATCTCACTCAAGCTTATCCTCTTGATGGGTCCCTACGGCCATCTTACTAGTTCCTACCCAACATCAAGTTGGGGATCATTGCATAGATCCTTTTGTATTGGGGATGGGGTCTTATTAGAGTCTAATCTTAAACTATGAAATTTCACCTATGGAGTCTTTTATTAGGCCACTTGTGACGTGGTGGTGGATGTGACATGGAAGGCTAAGAAGCCAAGGGTCTAGAAGGATGTACCTTGACCATTCTTTGTCACTTTTATTTGGCCTATTACCCATTAGAATTGGCACTCAGCTCTGGTCACTTCCTCCATGGCTATGGTGCTTAGGGGAGCCTCTACTTAGGTCCTCCATCTTGATGGAACTAGTAGGGGTAAAACATATAAAATATTTTGTACACTTACTCCCTGACCAAAATTTCTTTAACCTTGCTATCAATTAAGTCAGTCTCTAACCTCCCCACATAGGCCTTTCTATCCAGATAGACATACATCTTTTAGAGGGTGTCGCACTTTGCATTAATCTGATCTATCTGGAGAATGATAGGTTACACATCGTATATTCAATTGATGGATTTGATGAAGTACCACATAGAGAATGCATATAGAAACTTATGCCATGCTAAAAACTCTCTCAAAAGATTCATAAAAATGCACACAAAGTAGTAGTGTTGCTTTACAATAAATTTTACTTGGTCTAAAGCTAGGGGGCTAAATATTTTGGAATGTACCATTCACTCTTAAAATCTACCTTCATCCCATCAAACTAGTACCTCATCTTCATCTTGTATGATGGAGTAATGTGTTGGGGACAAGTGAAGGCTTTGAAGCACTCGGTGGGGGACCTGTGAGTGGGAGGGTACACCCACTTCAATGAACCTGAGCTATAGTTAGGGACCTTAATCTCATAAAAAACTAGCAATAATAGGATTACTCCCCCAAAAAAACTTGCACTTAGTTATTTTATGGGGTTTTTTTGCATCCTCCATTATTTTCTAAGTAAAGTATAATGCCCAATTGTACTTTAGCCCTTGAGAGACTTGGTTGGAAATATATAGGTGGCCCATGTCCACCTCCTTCAATTGATCAGTCCCTCTAACCTTAGTGGAAATGATCCACATTGTGATTCTAAGGATGGGATCCTATAGGTTCTTGATATGCATTACATACCCCTGTGGTAGTCTGTTGAATCTCTTTTGTGTCTACCAAGTCATCTAACACATTCACCCCAAGCATTGAAGTCCCATGACTTTACTTATCCTCTCTGGGGTGATCTTCATGTTGCACCTTTTAAAGTGGATGTAGTCCTCATAGATGCATGAGAGGAGGAACTGAATCACCTCAGTAGGCTTGCCAAAGCATGGTAGCTCAAAAATTTGAAAGAGGTTGGCCTTGTCTAGATAGTTATTGATGGACAAGTCATAGACCACTTGGTTCCTTGTGTTGGTGGTCTAGACTTGGTAGTCATTATATATCTCTACTTCATTTCTTAGCTGGCGGTGGTTATAGTAAAAAATGGTGACAATTGACACCTTGGAGACCTAGTTCTTCGTGCGTAAGAACCAACTCTAGGTATTGCATCTCTTCTATTCAAAATGATAGAAGGGGAGATGATGGGGCATTATACGCTGAAGAGGTCTACGTCTGCTTCCCTTTTTTCACCATATTTTATTTTTCTACCATGTGTTCTCTCACTTCTTTCATGCATTATCTCAACACTCCTTTTGATCCCTATACTTTTTCAAGGCTTTGCTTTGGGTTTCCTAGTGCCTCCTCCCTAATAGGGAACCAATATCCTTCACTCATCTCTTCCTCTTTTGGTATGGTTGGAAGTTTTTTGAGTCTTTTAGACTTTTTATTTGACCACATTACCCTTTATGATGCTTGAAGGTTAATCCACAATCATCCCACATTTTTGAATGAATATGAGGTGGCATCTCAACTTATTTTAGCTCTCAAGATTCATACTTCAACAATGGTGGACCTACAACCTGCAACTTCAAAGATCCCCACTCCTATACACCAATCCAAACTTAGAAATCTCTCATTTCATCTGGGAAATAACCTTAATGAATTCACCAACTTTTTAAGCACCCTAACCTGTACTAAATTTGGTTTCATTGGCCTTTAGTTCTCTGGTTCACCATTCATACTTACCACTTAAAGATTAAATCAAGGTAAAGTGTAAAATGACTTTAGCAAGCTTATTTATAGGCCCTTCAGGGGGGGTTTACATTTATTAATTCCTTCCCTCTCCCCATCACCTCAAGTCATTAATGCAAATATTTTAATGGCCTTCATACTCCAAATCTTGTATTAATCACTTAGTGCCTTAACAAATTTATCCCATCATTCCATTCACACACTTCTCATCATAACTAACCTTGTTACATTAATGAACCATCTTTTATTCATGATTTTATTGGGAGTGGGAGACAAATGTGTCCCACCTTTTTGGTGTAGTGGAAAATAACTGTTTACTTAAAATGGTAGGAATCTCTTGAAGTGCTTTCAAAGTGCATTAAATAACTCACACGCCTTTAACCACTTGCACACCTTAGATGACTTTCATCCTTTAGTACTTGAAAACCCACATATTTATGTCCTATGTGCCCACATGCATGATGCCTTACCCCTCACTAAAAGGGTTCGTGATCCTCCATGAAAATAATTTAAGTACAAAAACTCAAAATTACATTTTAGAGTCATGCGACTCAAGGGCAACACTTTTTATTAAAATCAAGAAATCCTAATCTAATGGCCTTAAGAATTATTGATTACAAGATTAGTTAACTAGAATTATAATATGACTGAAGCCAACTACCATTATAATGCCCTAGGAGGAGCTAACCATCCATTCATTTTTAACTGACAAGCATCAGTAGGTTGAATGCTATGAACTATGAACAGACCATCCTAATGGATGTAGAGTTTCCTAGGGTGGTGTGCAAACTTGGAATCATATAGAAGAACTTTCATGCCTAGAGGAAGGACTTTGTTCTTTAGATGGTGATCATGCCATGCTTTTTGTTTGCATTTCTCAACATCCTGACTCCAATGGGTGAGAAACTAAGTCTCATCTAGTTTCATCAAATCATTGATCTAGGATTTCAAAGAGGTTCCATCATCTAGGTTTTCCACATGTGATATTTGAAGAGACAGAACCAAGAACTCCACTGGCATGACTTCTTCCTTTCCATACACTAGGTTGAATGGTGTAATTTTGTTGAGGTGCTTTTATGTAGTTTAGTAGGCCCAAAGTACTATAAATACTCTTCATCCCAATCAGTTTGACCAACATTAATTTTTGTTAAAGTGGTACCAAGGATCTTATTAAAGGATTCAACTATTCTATTGGCCTATGGGTGGTGGTGTCATGTTATGGTGCATAATCATGAACTCAGATAATAAGATACGAATCATCTCATTCAAAAAGTGGGTTCCATGATCACTGGTGAAGCTTAGGGGACATATGAACCATGCTATAATGTTTTCCTAGATGAATCACATGGTGGTTGTTGTAGTATAGTCTTTAGTTGGTGCTACTTCAACGTAACACATGAGGTAGTCAATTGCTGCAATGATATACCAAAAGCCTGTTCATCATCCTATTGGAGTGATAGGCCATACAAAGTCAATAGCCCATTTTTTGGATGGTTCTTAAGAAATAATATGGTGAAACAACATAACATCTCTTCTATTAGGCTTTCCTATGCACTTAAAGACATCACATTGCCTAACATAATCCTTTGCATCTTTTAATAAAGTTGGCCACTAGAGTCTAACGAGCAAGACCTTATGCACATTATCCTCTCTAGCATAATGTCCTTCGATAATACCTTCGTGGACTTCTCGTAAAACCTTAGGGTGATCATGTTAAATTACATAGTGGTGAATCACCTCATCATGATCCATTTTATAAAGATCCCCTGCTATGAGCTAATAAGGTGTGGCATAGATCACAAGTTACTTTTTCTCTTGTGGAGTGAGGGACTCAGGTGCATAGCTAGTGTTGAGAAATGTTGTAATATCCTCTAGCTCTTTAGGTACCTGAGAAAATTGAAAGAAATGTACATTAGGAAGATCATATTCTATGGCATGTGGGGGTTCCCCATTTTTAGTTTAGGATAAATGATTAGGTCCACAATTGTTCTTCCTGGGATTTATTACTATAAAAAAGTGGAATTCATAGAAGAGGACAATCCAATGGAAAATTCTCTCGTGTAGTACTAATTTATTGATAAGATACTTCAAGGCCTCATGATTTATATATAATGTAAATGGAGTGGCCAAAAAGTACTACCTAAAATTTTTTAGAGCTTAAACCATAGACAAAGCTTCATGCTCAGTGGTGGTATAGTTCTTTTTAACCAATGTTAGCTTCCTACTAGCAAAGTAAATTGAGTGATCCAAGTGTCCTTTACCTAGTTGTGAAAGTATTATGCTGATTGATGTCCCAGATGCATCAACATGGACATGAAAAGGCTTTGTCCAATCAGGGAATTACAAGATAAGACAGGTAACTAACCTTTCTTTGAGTGTTTCAAAAACTACTTTGTAAGAACTAGTCCATATGAACTGTTCATTATGCTTTAACAGTTCTTCTAGGGGTGTAGCAATCTTGGAATATCTTTAGATGAACTTTATAATAGCCTTTGTATATTAGGAAGGCATACACCTTGCACTAAGTCTTAGGCATTGGTAGTTGAAGAATCACAGAGACCTTGGTTGGGTCTATAAGGAATCCTTCCTTACAAATGATATGCCCAAGAAGTACACCAAAAGGTGTCATGAACAGGCACTTATTCAAATTTAAGGATATTTTTAGCACTTGAAAATACTCAAGCATGAGTCTTAGATTAGCATAATGGTCCTTGACCAACCCATATACCATCCAGTCATCCAAGTAGACTTCGAAGAATTTATGAATGAAATCTTTGAAAGCCTCAACTATTATCTATGAAAACACTGTTGGGGCATTTTTCAACTTTAAAGGCATGACAATGTGGGTAAAATATCCCCATTCAGTAGTAAAATTGGTCTTATTTAACTATATTCACTTGGTGGCACCTTAAGAACCCATTCATAAAAGAGTATACTTCACAACTGACAACACCTTCCAGGATTTCCTCAATGAAGGGCATTAGGAAAAGATCTATTACATAAGATGCATTTAAGACATGATAATACACATAGATATAGATACACCCATCCTTTTTAATACTAATTATAATGGGATTGACCCATTTAAATTTAGTAATAAGAGTAATTACTCTAGCATGGAACATGCTATCGATCTCCTCTTTCACTCATGCCTAGAGGTTAGGGTTCATCTTGTATGGTTATTTTTTCATGAGGTGAGTATCATTGATTATATTTATGTGAATATTTCCTAGAAAATGGTGGACTCCTTTCATTTCACTATAATTCCTTGGAAATACATCCTAATACTCTTTTAATAATTCAAAAATATTTGAAATTCTGTGTCAGTCCAATAATTGCCAATTGTAGCCATCTTTGGCTCTTACTTCATGCCAATGTTACATTGAATTATTTGAATGGGCCCATGATAAGGGTTGTCTATTAGAGAAATTGTGTCCTAATAATTTAGTGAACTAGTACTTATAAGGATATCTAGGTGGTTAGTCAAGGGGTTGAGTGAAGTAGATCCTTCACCTTCATTTACTTGGATGACAAGTTTTTGCTTTCCTAGGTGGATCTCTTCATGACATTATTCACTAAGAACTATCGATGGTGTAGGAAATGATTATGTGGGAGGCTCAATGAATAAATGCAAGGGTTTTTTAGGTTCTTGATGAATATGCCATAGGTGATCTTTGACAGGACTTAGGTATCCAATGACTACTTCATGCATGGCTTGAAGGGTGAGGCACAAACCGATCTTTGATGAAGAGTAAGATAGTGATGATGTCATGTTCTCCTTTAATAACTACCATAACTTGGTACCCATGTGCCTCTCTTCATGAATATATCATGCCCATGCTAAATTTTGTAAAGTCCCATAGAATGCATGCACTTATAGGTACTCTGGTAAGAATGTGTACTCAGTCTACCATATTATCTCACAAGCCTTAATGTGAGGTTTGAGTGCTTGCACACCACTGTAACTAAGTGTGTCTTTGATTTTATTATCATGGTTAAAACTATGGTTTAGAGTATCTTGCACTTGATCCTAGTACAAAAGGTGTTCTTTATGAGTATGCCACCATCTGGTGGTAGTACCATAAAAAATGTGATATAATGACCTCATCTGGGCATTCTCAATATTATAAAACTCTTTGAGCCATTGAAAAAAATCTTGTAATTCCATTTATCCTTGAAATCATGGGACTTCATCAAGTATTTCCAATGGTGGTCCCACCATTGGTCCTCTCATTTCTAAACCCATGAGGCACACAAACTTGTGACATTTAGGAAGCTAACACAAGATGCTTTCTCCTCTATTTACAGTGTTACACAACCTTCTGGTGAGATCATAGTCATCAAGGGCACAATAATTATAAACATTATTTGTATTATTTGAGATAGAATAGTTATCCATCCACTAGATAATACCATCTAGTGTTGGGTCATGTTGTTCATCACTTTGAGTAGTAACATTATACAAGTGGTTCATGTCTTCATCAACATTTATGAACTTGACATAAGGAGGTCCTTATGCTTGGTCCAAAGGTATTACTACGTATTGATTAGTATTCTCAAAACTAATGTATCAGTTTTTAAATATCAAATTTGCATGGTTCTTGTAGCACCAAGGACTTCCCAGTAGGGTTGGATAGTCATCAACTTCTGCTAACTCCAAGGCCTCAAAATCTACTTTGAAGGGAACCCCAAGTATGTCAATGGTGGTGTTCTTGAGGACTCTAATAAGATGCACTCAAGTCTTATTTGTCATAAATAAGACATGAAGAGAGGGATACAAGGCTAGACTAGACATTTTTTGCAAAGCATCTTTAGTGAGAACATTAAATTCCATGCCAGTATCTACTATAATATCCTAGATTACCCATCTATTGATAGTAGCATTAACTGATATCTCTCCATTCTCCAGGGAAGAGGAACTAAGAGTTTCCTGATGTCAGACATGATTTTAAATAGTGATATTCACTTTGCTGACTGAGGTGAGGGTGTACTTCATTTGGTAAGCGGGCCTAACTTTTAAACCAAGTGCTTAGCTGGGGAATAATGTCTTCATCCAACATATATTTGCATAGTTCCTAAAAATTGTCTCACGCCACTAGTTGAGGTTTGGCTTCCATTTGTACTACAGTGCTTTGTGTCACGTCCTTATCTTTGAGGTATTGAATCTTGCCTTGGAGCTCTCACATAGGTGCTATTATATACTAAAGGACATCCTTTTACTACTGAGCATTAGGGTACTTCCTAGCTCGTGGTTCTTCTTGAGGTACCTTCTTGACTGGGTTGGTTGTAGATTGAGTCTATCCCCTACTACAAGTCATGATATTTACTTGTTGCACTATTGGGATGGTTGGTCATGCATGTAATTATGGTTTGTCTATTCAAATCATGCCAACACCATTTTCATTATGTTCCTTAGTGATGGTTGTATATAGATCAAGAAATTCTTCCAGTCGGTGGTCCTTTTTGCAAAATGCACAAGTTAGGTACTCTGGGTAATCCCTTTGATAGTGGTCTAGTGACCCATATTTGTAGCAAGTCTTAGGTGAAAACTAACCACAACCTCATAATCATCCTCTCCCTCACCCATGATAGCCACCATTATCTTGGGTATTATGATTGAGGTTTATCATGTGCCAGATACTTGAGCTTCATGAATATCACTTATCAATCAATAATTATTAGTGTCATGGGTGTAGGCATCATAATTATTAAAATAATCAAACACCTGAGTGTTCATAGCCCATTGAAAAAGTGGACAAGAATGGACATCGTGTTGTTCATGATATATCTCATAGGTTTATTTTAGTACTTTGTGAATGTTTTTACACAAGTAGTTGTTCCTTTTATGCCCTTAAATTTCACAATCAATACACCAGACACCATTGCATGTCTCATGTGCATTATTTACCATTAAATTTTTAAGTTGTGATACCATGGATGCTATATGTGCATTCATAAAGGGATTAATCCCAGTATCCATGTTTCCAATCACTTTATTATGGAGGGTAGCTTCTAGAGCCTCGTGCACATTGGTGAATGTTTTTTATGACAAAGTTCATCAAAAAGGTAATAACAATCCTCCCACAAACCATTATGCATGTTGAGTAGGATTTATTTCAAATGACAATTTAGAAAGTAAGGTTTTGAATTATGCATCATATTCAAGCATGCTCTTTGTAAGTCCTTACTTTATGTCCTTTAGTGCCACTATACTTTACTGCTCAAACTCAAGAATGTCAAATTCCTTCAAGAAATCTACTTTGAGCTAGTCATAATTGACCACTACTTGCTGAGGGTCAAACAGTCGATACCACTTATGTGTGCACTCTAAAAGCATAGTGGAAATTTGAGTATCCTTACATTTAGAAGACATGATTCCTCATGCTCTCTAAATCAATTCACACTTGTAGACATGCTCAGCTGCATTCTCTACCCCTTAATATTTAGATAAATGTAATGTCATCTCATATTAGACCATAGTAGGTTATGGTTGAGCAGGTGGTTTCTGGGAAGATCCAACTCTTATCCCATGAGGATGGGGTCTACCTCTTCCAATGCCTCCTCCTAATCCTCCTCTAGCACCCCCAATAATAGTGCCAGTGGAAAGAGACATGGTAGAGGGTTGGTTACCCAATTTCAGGCCTGTGGTTTGGCCTTGAGGGCCATATCCAATAGGTATTCCAAGATGTGCCATAGAATTCCCTTAAAAAGGGAAAGATATTGTTAAATGAGTGTCAATTAGCCTAGTTGAAGTTTCCCTTATTGGTTTATTTTTGACTATGAACTATTTTTGTCCCAATTGTGTATTCATACTCTTTCTGACTCAAAGGCATGAGCATGTACTATGGTGAGGGTGCTTGGTTGATTCATGCTTGGTTCCTCAATTCTTGAAGTCCAACTCAATTCCCCTTCATTGGATAAAAGTGGCAAAGAATGTGGCACACAAGTGATGGTTTCCTCATGTGCATCTACTTCCCTGTAGCTCTTCACATCACTCTTATAGGTCTCTTAATCTCTTCTCATGCCACTAATTCCCATAATCCTTGTCAGGCTTCATCATACTTTCATTTTTGTAATGCATACTAGCTTGTTACTACATTAAAACCATAATCTTCAATGAACCCCTAGTATCCCCTTTCAAATTTGCACCTCATGCATATGAGATTTTATCCCTCCATGGGTAGAGTCTCCAATCTAAGGTCAATAATTAGCTTCTTAATTTTAAAGGCAAATAATGAAAGATATCATCTCCTTATATGTCATAAAAATTGGGACTTTGCTTCTTCAGGATATGAATATGTGGTCATAGCTTATTCTAAAATATAGCTATTTTGAATGCCTCTCCACCAAAAGTTAATTGCCCACATCTAGGAAACTACAAGTCGTGCTAAACTCCTCTACCGTTCAAGTGTGTAAGGTTTCCTTCTTCTAAGATTTTTGGATCATCTTTGAGCATATGCTAGAATCCAAGAATGCAAGAGAACTGGGACCTCAAAAAAGAAGATTTCATATAGAGAACTATAGAGAATCTGCTCTACTCACTATCATGTAGAAACTCCTAGTTCAAGATACAAGACTGCAAAGTTATCTTCGACACTAGTAACCAATTCTTCAATATTTTCTAGCATGATGTGCTCAAACATTTTCCAATGATTATGATCCAATTATTTCATGTCCTGGCAATGGAACTAAAATGTTGGGTTCTTTTAGTTAGTTATACTTTGGCATTGAAGCTTCTCTCTAACAGGCTAGTGTGTTGGCCCTATCATGCCAGCGATAGTCTCACACGCTCATCCAAAGCAACAAAAGACTGGTTACCAAAGGCTTTGTAACATAATGTTATATGCTTGTTCATCCTTTGTAACATAGTTTTTAAAATGTTATTCAACACCATAAATATACTACTATTATCCTTATTGTCCCAGGTTTAACTACCACTATAACTAGGATCACCATTACTAATTAACAGTAATGATAAAAGAAAAAAATATCCATGCCTTAGAAATAACCCATATCCATCATCCAACACTTAGAATATTTCATCACTCATAACATAATATGGCAAACATTGATTTATTATTAATTACTTATTGAATTGCAAGACAATAATGCTATCTCTAATCTCCAAAGGACCATCATACAACTAATTACAACATGGGTTTTTATATTTGTTTTGCCCTGACCAAGTTTCATAATTCTAACTATACTGAATAGATGACACATAGACTCCCAAAAAACTAAGAGTCATGGCTCTTACAAATAATTATTCTTGTAGACTTAGTTCTCTGTACCCCTAAATCCTTGTTCTATGCTATATCCTAGCATCCAAGTCTTCTATTCCTCATGGGTTGGTACAAAAAATTTGATGAATGGGATTGAAATGTCCCATTTGATTTGTTATTTCTATCTGCTCCCACATCCCTCACACTCTGCTTCCCATGTGCTCCCCTAGTCTTTCACTTATGTTCTAAGTCCTCTATTCTTGGGTCCCTCATGACACATTCTCTCTTGACTGGGTCCCATCATGCTGGGTCTCTTATGCCTTTGTCCTTCCATTCCCATCACCTTTCATGCCTGTTAGCTATGCACCATGGTCCTCTTGCACCATGGTCTTTCCATGCCATACTGGTACTTGCATCAAAATAGACAATGGTCCTTTCATACCATGCACCAAAAATGTAATAATACTTAATCAAATTTTAGCGGTCAATAAATGAAAAGCATAAAAAATGGAGGACCTGAGAGTAAAGGACTTGATATATCAATGAAAACTTGGAGAGTGTGAGGTAAGTAGGAAATAGTTGAGGAGCGATTCTCAAGGACAAATTAGAATTTAATCATCACATTAGTTTTGAATCATCTTGCATAAAGAAATACATATGGCAATAAGGATCTAGCAATGAATGAGAATATAAGGGACACAAAGGCCTGAGTCCTTAGGAGAAAATGAGTAAATGATTTCTATGACTCTTAGTCTATTGGAGATTGTTCGCTAGTCACCTAAGTGTCATAAATAATGAAACAATTTGTTTAGGGAAAACAAGTATAAATACCCCTATGTAAAGATGTGTAAGGCTGGCTAAACATTGACATTATGTAATGATTCCTTGTGATAATAAAAGAATTACAAAAGTTACCATTAGTTCTATTGTTATGCTATAATTTTTAGATAAGTTTCAACATTGAGCTATCAATATGTTTGGTTGTGTAATATGTGGTTTATATTTGACTATAATGAATATAATATGCATTGTATGAGCTTGTGTAATCAACACTTTGAACCTCATAGAAGTTATCTTTGTATTCATAGTTGTTTACATAGTTAAAACAAGGTCCAAAATTGTGTGTTTAATTTTTTATGTAATCAATAATTAGCTATAGGAATATATACCATTATATGATAAGTGTGTTACTACACAACATAACCCATATGAACCAATTTTTTACTGCGTGCTTCAGGCGAGCATGTAAGAGTTTAGTCTTGTGTGAAATGCTAACACATAAAATTATTGGGAATTAGACACTTCAATGACCTAATGAAAAATTGGTAGAATAACCCATTCCCTTTATAATACTACAAGTAATGATTGTATTTGTTGGGCCCATGGTGACTATGACCTCACTAGAAGAGTGTGCAATGCCATTGGTAGTTGTGAAGGCATTTTATGCCAATACCTCAAACATCATAGATTTTTTAATCTTATTACTGAACAACTCATGTGAGGACCAATTATGGCTATACCACTAGAAAGGCTTGATGAAGCTCCATGATTTCATGGGCAAATAGAAGTTCATGACTTTATCTAATGACTCAAAGACTCCTATGACTCTAATATTGATCATATGCATTCACTGGTTCACCTTTTTGGTGGCATGACTACAAGGTGGTGACAAACCCATAATGACTATCTTCTTCATTAGGATCAAGTACACTTTGCTTTACATCATCAATTTCATCATGACAACCATGTGCAGGGTATAATCAGCTATAACAGAGTATAAACATTGAAACCACATGTAGAAGCTTGTGAAACGATGTGGAGGGTTGAATAATCCTTCTTGCTAGAGTACCTATGGGTACATGATTTTTACAACACTTTATGCACTTGGAATAGAGCATGGTATGTTCATGAAGAATGACATTTAGGTAATTGTTTTTGGCATTTATTGAAAAATAATAAGGTCTTGGTGTTTTATTACTCATCCCAAAGGATGGACTTGTGCCTCACACTCCAAGCCAGGTGTCAAGTAGTTGTTGGTGACCCTAGTCCAATCAAGGACTGGATACAACTTATATATGGTGTATCAAAATAAGGCTTGGTTATATATAATGATCCATCTATACAGTTTTTCCATATACTAGAACCTACCCTTAATCAGGGACATCATGAAGAGATTCATAAAGGGAAGCAAAAACTAGTGTTCCATATTGATGAAGGTGAAGGGTCTAAACCACCTGACCTAGTGATAAATCATTTGGATGTCCCCACAAACTATGGTGCCCAAACTATTCATGATACTAGTCCTAATGCAGACCACCCATACTTGAAACCTCTTCAAACCATCCAACACAACATCAGCATCGAAGAAGAACCAAAGATATCTACTATGGGTAATTACTGAGATTTCAAAAATATTTTAGTTGATAAAAGAGTACTAAGATGTTTTTCCAAGGAATTATAGTGAAATGAAGGGTGTTCATCCTTCATTAGGAAAAATGCATATCAAATTGGTTGAAGGTGCCTGACCAATTAGGAAATGGATGTATAAGATGAATCCAAATTCACATGCATGAGTGAAAGAGGAAATTGGTAGTATGCTATGCACTGGAGTTATAACCCTAATTGATGAGTTTTAGTGGGTCATTCCCATGGTGATAAGTATAAATAAGGATGGATGAATTATAATTTGTGTTGATTATCAAATACTTAATGTATCCTACATTATTTATACTTTTTTAATGTCATTCACATAAGAAATCCTTGAAGGTGTCGTAGGGTGTGAAATTTAGACTTTCACACATGGATTCTCTAGGTATCATTAGGTCCAGATCACCAAGGAGGATTGACCTAAGACTATATTTGCTACTGAATGGGGATATTTTTCATATACCATCATGTTGTTTAGGTTAGAAAATGATCTGTTGTATTATCCTGTATAGTCATTGAGGATTTTAAAGACCATCCATAAATTCCTTTAGGTTTATTTGGATGACTAGGAAATTTAAGGCCTAGTGAAGGACCACTGTTCTAGTTTAAAACTTATGTTAGAGCATTATCAAGTGCTTTAAATTTCACTTAATTTAAATAAATACCTTTTTGATACACCATTTTATGTTTTTATTGGTTACATAATCTACCAAGATGGACTTCTAGTAGACCCTAGTAAGCTAGCTATCATTCTCTGACTACCAACACTGACATCCTAATGCTGATTCATGCCTTTCTAGGTCATACAAGGTATTATCAAAAATTTATTTGAGGTTATACAAGGATTGTTGTGACAGTAGAAGAACTCTTGAAACATAACAAACACTTTATTTGGATCTGATCTTGCCAATAAGACTTTGAGGCCTTAAATGACAAACTCATCACTACACTTATTCTCTAGTTCCCTGATTGGACTAACCCATTCCATGTTCATGTTGATGCTTCTAGAATGGCCATTGGTGTGATATTTACATATCCTGGTAAAGGTCACTTTGATCACCCCATCTATTTTATGAGTAGAAAGCTTACTCCAGCTGAGAGAAATTACACCATAATAGAATGCAAAGCACTTTCCATGGTTTATGATTTATAAAAGTTTTGATAGTACTTGTTGGAAACTCATTTTGTGTTCTATATACACCATGAAGATTTGAAATATATAGTTAATAAACATGTGTTACATGACTACATCTACCATTGGATTATATTATTCCAAGAATTCCAATTCTCTATCATGGTTAAATCAGGAAATACCAATTATGGACCTGACCATCTCTCCAAAATTGATTTTGGTGAACTAGCATGTGCTATTGAGGATGACCTACCTGATGTATATTTGTTCTATATTTCACTATTCCTAAATATTTATAAGATATAATAGATTTCTTATCTATTAACACAACACCAGATTCTTTCAGTCTACAGGCTAAAAAGTAATTAGCCATCCGTGCTGCACCATTACATCTGATTGGAGGGGACCTATACAATATTGGACGAGATGAAATCCTTCAATGTTGTGTCATGAAACATAAGTGTCTTGAAGTACTCCATGAAGTTCATGAAGAAATTTTTAGTAGACACTATGCTGGTGAGGCTAATATGTGCAAAGTACTATTAATTGGATTAAGGTGGCATACCCTTTTCTAGGATGTCAAGATGCATGTTAAATAGTGTGATATTTGATAGCATGTGGGAAAAATAAATCATTGAGATGTCCTACAATTACACCTTATTTTATTTCAAGAACTATTTGAGAAATGGGCCATTGATTTTATTGACCCCATTAACCCAGTTGGATGATGTAAAGGTTCCTACTATATCATAACAACAACTAATTATCTCATGCATTGGGCTAAGCCCATGCCAATAAGGGATTGTACTATAATAACCATCATGTGTTTCATATGAGAACATATCATAACCCATTTTAGCTATCCATTAAGTTTTACTAGTGATCATGGTACACATTTCCTCAATGAGACTATCTATATATTACTTTCTAAGTTCATGATTTCCAATCAAAAGACAACACCATATCATCCCTAGGCTAATGGCACTACTGAGGCATTCAAAAAAATCTTAGGAAAAACACTTAAAAATATTTTTAATATTGGATGCACTGAATGGGATGATTAGGTTCTACAATACTTTGGTCTTTTCAGACAACTTATAAGTACCTCAAACAAACGTACACCCTTTAATCTAGTGTTTGAAATCAAAGTAGTTCTTCTGGTTGAATTCTTGGTACCATCTCTTCACATCACATGCATTGGATAATTAGACAATGAGTCAGCATTGAAAGCACATTTGGATGCTTTGTTATTATTGGATGAATCATGTTTCCTTGCTCATTGGAGTCAAGATATGGAAAAATTCAAACAAAAGGCATGACATGGTCACTACCTTAAGCACAAGACATTTATCCCTAGAATGAAAGTTTTGCTCTATGACTCTAAGTTCACATGCCACTCTGGGAAGCTCTGTGTTCATGAGGATGGTCCTTTTATTGTTCATATTATTCATCCTACCAGTGCTTGTCATTTACAAAGATTAGATAGCCAATTTCATCCTAGGAACTACAATGGTATCTGGCTAAGTCCATATTTCTCCACTTTAAGTTGTTAGTTTCATTTTGTATCAATAAGGCATATGCCAACACTGCCTTAGTTATGAACCCTTTTTATTTTATTTTATTTTATTTTTGTAACTTTTTACTTTTGAATTCATGGAGGATCATGACACACATTTAGTGTGGGATAAGGGGTGTTACATGTGTTGGGAAATGGTCCATAGGGATGCATGCACAAGTAAAGAGGTCTAAGGATAGAGAGTCTTGCCAATGGTATGAATATTCAAAGGGTTTTACAATTTTCATGTAGTATAAAAAACTGTGGGATAAGATGCACCATTAATATAAAGAGATAATGGTTGTGTTAATCATGCTAACATCATGTCATGATGATACCACTAATTGTATTTATGATGAGAAGTGATAGTTGAAGAATGGAGACTATTAAAATGCATTGATTACGAGAAGTGACTGTCAAAGAAGGGGGTAGTAATTACATTTGGGGGATCATTTTAAACTTTAAATTTAGTTTTAATGTGATTTTATAGAGCCGAAGAGTGAACAACTAAGTTTAGGTGATTCTAAGATAAGTGTTGAGTATCAATTTCCCATTCATTGGCTATTAAGAAGGATATTATCTAAGTGATCAAGTAAAAATTATCTAACCTAGAGGAATGCAAAGGAAATCTAGTAATTATAGGTTATAGAGGTCAACATCTACCATTAATAGGTATCAAAGTAGGAGAGCCAAGTCACTTTTATAATAAACATGTATTCCTTTGGGAAAATTGGATGATCACACCTCAACCTTTGAATTTCATGAAGGGTGATGCAACCTATGAAAATGACCTAAAGAAGTGATCCAATATTAGCCATTCCAAAGGAGGAAGAGCTACATATTGGTGGGAAGCAATATTGATTAGAGAGGAAAGACTTGAGGAATAGAGGGAGCGCATGGAAGGCTAAGGATCAGGAATGGTGTGATAGAATAAGAAGGCCCAACTACCTTCACCTCTACCTTTGATGATAGAGGAGATGTAGTACCCAAAAATAGTGCCACGTACAAAAAATTGGGTATCAAATGTACCCACCTATACCATTTTTGACTATAACAACTGCCAACTAGGAAACGAGGTTGATCTACAAAATGACTATCAAGTTGAGTGCATAAACACCAAGATTGAATTGGTATATGACTTAAAGATCTTTAATGACTTGGAATCTACAAGTATTTTATAACTATTTAACCTTAAATATTTTGGAAAACCAATGGAAGCAATAATATTTATGCTTTCATGTATCCATGAGGACTATATCTTTTTTACTGGGCACCGTATGAAGATTACACTTTAAAGAATAAGCAAGGTGTTAGGGTTGTAATGCTATGATGAAAATGTTGAATTTGATTTAGAGGACTCAAAGGAGATAGAAAAGACCACCATGGTATTAATGTATCAAAAGCAGGGCCATGCCATGCACATTAAAAACTTAAAAGACCCTACCCTCTGTGTAGTAGCGCACATCATCATGACCAAGATTAGTAACACTAATCGATGGAAAGAGGTGGACATGGCTCACCTATTTATCACCCACCATGTAACCAAGGGATAAAGTAAAATTTAGTAATGTATTTTGCCAATAAAATTATAATATATGTAGAGAGGACCCATTAGATACCAAGCTATAGGTTCCCATGTTAGGTATTTATTTTGTTGATGGTGTTTGATGAAATTGGTTTACCTGATTACACCTATGGAGAACTAAAATGGTTATACCCACCAGAGCACAAGTCCCCAATAGAGAATTATAAGGTGTTCACATGCCATAGTTATATCACTCTAGATTTTAAAATTAAGATGAAGTCATGGTATGATGGCATGAATGAAGCCTTTGGAAAAAAATGGCACATTCCAAAGGACTTTCCCATCTAGGTTCGTGAACAAGAAAAAATTGTCATTAAACAAAAATTTTCTTTATTAAAAATTAGGATGGCTCCCTCTGGAGAGATTTTTACTTGGTTAAAGCTACCTTATGCCTGCATAATGTGGTACTTCATCAACTTAGTGAAATGCATATATGATGTGCAACCCCTCACCCTTAAAGTATAATGAATTGACTCAGAGGTTCACACTCTCTGAAAGATGTATGGTTATCCTAGTAATAAGACATATAGAGAAAATCATGAGACTAAAAGAATTGATATCAAGGTTCACCAGACCATGTTCAGGTAAATGATACATAATTTATTCTATATGTTGCAACATAAGAAGAACGCTTCAGGAGGTGCAAAGCATGCAAGAGAGAAGCTTCATCCAATACCACCACTAGATAAGAAGAAGTGAATTGGGAATGATGTCAGCCCAAGTTCACGATTAAAACCACCAAAAAGGTAAAGGACTACCCAGGCACCACCATCAAGGGTTCACCACCAAGGGTCTCCCCACCAAGGGTGTCACCACCAAGGACTTCACCCAAACAAGATACACTAGAATCATAACTAGAGGGATAAATTCCATCACCACTAACTAATCCATTAGAAGATGAAGAGCCTGAGGGTCACAAAGAAGAATTGGAAGATTCATAATTAGAAAAGACACCCTCCCTGATGCAAGAGGAGGAGACCACCCTTGAAGAGGTGCAATTGGATGTAAAAAATGCACTTGGCAAAGAGAGGGATGGTTTTAACATAGAAAGAATGAGTGGCATGGACATCGACAACACTTCATCTACACTATATATAGATGTTGAGATCCTTGAGTGGGATGCCCTCAAAGGGAATTAGTCGACTGACTTTGAAGTTCAACCACCCTTGGTTAATCTAACCACCAACTCATGTGCATAATACTAGATAGACATTCTAGATAAGTTGCTATATTTATATTCCCATTTTCATCCATAGGATCCAACTATTGATACCAGGCATCAAATGTCTTTTTTTGGACATGTATAATGAAGAACACCATTTTGAAATACCTTTGAATAGTCTAGTTTTAGATTATAAAACAATGGTACTGCCCACTCTAATTTAAGTTAATCGCTAATAGTTATCTCCTCTATAAAGTAGCACTGCATTTTTGAAAATGGCCTTTGTAATCACATGATAGAATGTACTTTTATATTTTTGATGTATGAACTATAAAACAAAACCATGGCTAGGTGGTGGTAATGTACGATAAATAAGTTGCCACTTAAAAGGCACTTGAAGAGGAAGTGGTCATGCTGAAGCAATAAGTAAAAGAATCCATAGTAGCCAAAGTAAAAACTTTAAATCTATGTAAAACTATTTTGGGTTAGGAACCAACATTAGTAGATGGAATTTATTTAGAGGGAAGAGTTGTTGATAAATTAGAAACCTTTGTAAATATCCTATTAAAATAGTAAAAGGAATAGCCTGTACCTATAAATGAAGCATTATGGGTGGATTAATAGTTCACAAAACCTATGGAAGTCTACAGACACACTCTCCAAAGGTTTGGGGAAGTGATCCCCATCTTGGATGTGACTTCTGAGAAACTAGGATGACCCAATAAAATTTTGGAGGCCTGAATCTAGGTAACAGAGTCTCAATGACAATAATTAGCAGATGTTGCCCTATTAATAAAAGACCATACCAAGCATGCTAAGGCATTTAAGGATGTCGATGCCATGAAAGAGATAATAAATGTGCATTAGTAGAAAATAAATTCTAACTTTGAAGCTCTTTGATAATAGGTTATAAATGAAGTCACTATGCTTAAAGAGGTCCAAAAAGATGCTTACACATCCATCAACTAATTGGTCAATAAGGCAAGTGAGTGTCCTAATCAACCCGATGAGATAAAAAAAGTTGAAGGCAATGATCGAGGAGATAAAATCAAAGTTGCTTGACACCTTATCACATTAGGAAGGCATCAAAAAATAGATTGAACAAGTTGTCCCTGAATTTTTGGGTGAGGCTGAGATCAGTATTTAGTCTGGGATGAACTAAGAGCATAGTATGGGGTGATGTTGGACCCTAATTTTTTACTAAGTATTTTGGATTTTTGGCATAGAACCAACTCAGTGCAAGAGGAGCATGGAACAAGAAGACCATGGCATGGAACCAACTCAACATGAAAGGAACATGGCATAGGGAGACCATGCAATGGAACTAGTTTGGCATGGGAAGATGACATAAAAGATCATGGTGTGAGAAGACCTAGTCAAAGAAGAAGCATAAAAAATAGAGGAATTGAGAGAAAAGGACTTGATATATTAATGAAATACTTGGGGAGTGCAAGGGAAGTAGGAAATGGTTGAGCAATGATTCTCAAGGACAAATTAGACTTTAATCATCACATGAGTTTCACACAATTTGCATAAAGGACATTTAAAAAAAATATATAGTACCAAACGAGAATATAGGGGGCACAAAGGCCTGGGTCCTTAGGAGAAAATGAGTAAATTACTACCACAACTCTTAGTCTACTAGAGATTGTTGGATAGTCACCTAAGTGTCATAAATAATGTAATAACTTGGTCAGGGAAAACAAGTATAAATACCCCTATGTATAGATGTGTAAGGCCAGATGAACATTATTATTATGTAATGATTCCTTATGATAATAGTAAAATTATGAAAGTTACTATTAGTTTTGGTGTTATGATACAATTATTATATAAGTTGAAACATTGAGCTATCAATATGTTTGGTTGTGTAATATGTGGTTTGTATTTGACTATAATGAATAGAATATGCATTGTATGAGTTTGTATAATCAACACTTTGAACCTTATGGAAGTTATCTTTATATTCATGTTTGTCTACATAATTGAAACAAGGTCCACAATCATGTATTTAATTTCCTATGTAATCAATAATTAGATATAGGAATAAATACCATTATATGACAAGTGTGTTACTGCACAACATAACCCATGGGAATTAGTTTCTTGCTGTGTGTTTCATGTGAGCACGTAAGAGTTTAGTCTTGCATGAAATGCCAACATGTAAGATTGTTAGGAACTAGACACTTCATCACCATAAGGAAAACTTGATAGAATAACCCAACAAAGATTAAGTTGATTTGATCCCAAGGACCGATGAAGCTTAGAGGAAATTTAATTAATCAAGTGTCATCACAAAAAAAGGATTTGTCTCTTGAACCAATGTTCCATTTACATCCTTTCCACAATAATTTTATACATTCTATAAGGTTGTTCTAGAACCAAGAGGTAAGGCCTCTACTATTAATAATCACTCAATCTCATTGTTATCCATGTATTTTGCTTTGATAATCTTGGTCCATTGGTTCTCCTCTTTGAAAATTCCCCCCCCTTGAGTTCTCTATCACAAAATTTTTCATGGCCCTGATTTTTTGGATCCCCAAATCCCTATGTAGTTTGGGGAGACATACCTTATTCAAAGCAACTAGGCTAATATCTATTTTTCTTTAAACCCTGGCCACACGAATCTATTCTAAATTTGATCAATTTTCTTAGCAATCTTCTTCATGATCCTAAATATTGACATGAATAATATCAATAATATTTGGAGGGAACTTTTGAGCAATTGGAATTTTCTAGCTTGACTTATGAGATAACCTTTCCAACCTAATATATTATGTTAGAATTTAACAACTAGTGGGTTCCATATATTAGTTTCTATCCTTCCTTTGAACAAAAGCATTCCAAGGTAAAAGGTTGGTAGATCTTTCACTTGATATTTTATGATCTTAGAGATTTTATTATGTCAAGCCACATGAGTGTTGATGAAGTAGATAATAATTTTTTTCAAAATTAATGCATTACCTTGATAATTCCTCATATTCCTTCAGAAGTGTTTTGATTTCTTTAGTCTTAAGTACAAAATATTTCCTAAGATTTATGGTGTCATCAATGAATTATTGATGGGAAATTAGGTCCATTGAGGACACAAGCTTAAATCCTTTGATTATAAATTTTGTGAGCGTTGAGAAAAAACTTATCCCAAGTGACCCAACCATGCCAATGAGCAGGTAGGGAGAGATGAGATATACTTATCTAATCCCTCTTTTGGTAGTGAAAAAATTAGTTGAGAATTCATTTAAAAGGATTGAAAACATAGGAGAGGAGATACAAATGGATAAAAGGTTTCTAAACTTGGTTTGGAAACCAAATCTCTCCATTATCTTATCTAGGAAGCTCTATGACACTTTGCTGTAAGCTTTGTTTATATATAGTTTGATAAGTATCCATTATTTCTTGATTTTTTCCATATAATGAATAACTTCATGGACTATAATAATGTTGTTAGTAATCCATCTAGCTACAACAAAAGATTCTTGGTGTAGAGAAATGATTTAGGGAAGAATCAACTGTATTCTCAGAGCAAGAACATTAGTAAACATATTTTAGATAGTGTTACACAAATTGATGGGTATGAAGTCTTTGAAGTCAACCACTCCCTTATTTTTGAGAGCTATTACTAGGAAGGTATTATTGATTTCTCTAATAATTTTCCTAGAGGAAAAGAATTATTCAATAGCTGCAACTAGATTAGAATGAATGATTTCCCAAAAATGTTGAAAGAAGATAAGGGGAATCCATTTGGCCCTGGGGCATTTTATCAATCCATAGTGAACACAAAAAAATTTATTTCCTCTATGGATGGGGAGATAAATGAGTATCATAAAATGATAGAAATAATTTTATCAATTATACCTCTTTCAATATCTAGGTTGTTAGGGATAATACTAGGAGAATGTTTTTGTAAAACTAAACCACTTAATTATTGATTTATGATTTTTCCTTGATTAAAATACAATATGATTTAGTAATCTCTCTAATATTTTTCATAATTCTATTTATCAAAGTAGTGTTGTCGTATTTGAGTTACACCCTGTGAAGAGGTGTTTTACGTGTCGTCCCCTGATCAACATAATGGGAACACCCCAAGGCTGTGGGTCACTTATGATTGGAGTGAACTTCTAGAAAGGGCCAACATCCCCTGATGGATCACCTAAAACTAACACTACACTACTACACTTACTAGGAAAAGGGGGGGAGAGAGCATAAATAAACAAATTGAAAGCAAAAAAGGGGGGTGATACACCAAAATATTATGACATCCTCTACTCGCTTAAGTATACACAATAAACATAAAAAGAGTTAACAACATACATAAATCAATCATGAGCTTCTTAACATCAATATTTCATAGAGAGTAATAAGATCTATGGCAACATTAAAAGGAGAAGCATTCATCACCACAACTAATAATGCATAAACCATGAGATACACAGACTATGACCTGTAAAAGAGAGTTTACTTGCATAGAGGTGAATTGGAATTAGACACAAGAAAAGGTAAAGAATACTTTACCACAAAGAGAACATCAATAATTCATAAGATACACATAGAATACAAGACATTGAGAGGGTAAAAATACTTCTATTATTCATTCAAAAGTATAAAATCCAAGTAGAGTGATCAAGGATGGGCCAATTTATACAACATTTATGTGTTAAAAAGGGGTCCCTTGGCAATGATGATTCTATTTGTTTTTATAGGGAAAATATTCAAAGCTTAGGTATTTAATTCATCTTACCCACTATCGAGTAAGTTACAAACTTGATGATGATCAGGTAAGGGGAGTCAAAGTAGTGGGGATCCCCTCGATATTATCAAAGCCATGCCTACATAATTTTCTACCACGTCTTCCTAAGCCCACAACTTGTCTTCTATGTGCTCTCTATTTCCACTTGCTTCCATGATGAATGGGACCAGATTAAATCATCCTCTCATCATTTTTACAACATTTTTATTGAGATACACCATGATTTTCATGCTAAGTCACTCCAAGATTGATTATGTGAATTAACATAGTTACACAGTCTATTTATGAATGTGACATATAAATGGGTGAGACAGGCCATTAAATTTGTCTTAGTCAGTGCCAATATAGATGACAATAAAATCTCAAGTGGTAGAATCCATATGTGTGCCAACATCAGGCTTATTCTTGGATCTTATTTTATTATGCAAGTATATTCCACTTTGGGCCCTCTTTCAACACTTGACTTAGCCTGAGTTTATATCTAGATGCCACATGGCATCCTTTTATTTTTTGTGGAATTTGTGTCATTATTTGACACTTAGTGACCTATTGGAGCATCCTATGATTCTTGGTGAGATCTTAATCCCTCTAAGCTTAGGCTCAATATAATCCCCAAGTCAATACCATGTACTTTGATTGTGCCATGTGTTGACACAAGGTTGATCCACTTGTGACACTATGAAAGGGGTCAAGCATGCTAATGGGATCACCACTTAGACATATGCCCATTTCCTAATCATTTTTTCCAAGTTTAGGAGATGGGCACATCTAATAACTAGTTGGCATGGCATTTATTAGTTAGGTTGGGCTCTAAAAAGTCTAACAATTACACCACCTCAAGAGATTCACAAGAATTGTTGACTATTTATATCATGGTGAAGTGAGATTTCACCATGTGGCATCATCCTGCTCACCTACTATCTTGACACACTACTATGTTTACATAAACTAATTTGGATCTATAGAGAAGTGGGATTACATCTCATGGTGTCATCCAACTCACTTGCTAGCTTGGGGCTCTGACATACTATTTGGGCTATACAAAAATCTTCAAGAGAGTAGGGCAACAAGATTATACCATATAACATCATCTTGCTAGCCTAGAGGGTTTTAAACTATATAAATAATTTTAAGACCCTAGGTCATTAGGATTGTGACTCGTGGAAGTATTTTTCTTACCCACTTGCCTATTGCCTTGATGATGTGGAGATATATCTAGTAACTTTTGAAAAATTTAACTAAGTGTCAAAACTCATTTTGAAAGGGCTCATAACCACTAAGATATTGACACATATCACTAGGAAACTTTTAAAAAATTGATCAAGTGTTGAAAGTCTTTTGAAAGAGGCACATGCCATTGGGAGATGCCAATGATTATTGTGTGGCATAATTTGATTGGACCAGAGTCCTTATATGACTAACACATTGGGAAGTCATCAAGACATCACTTTGGGTCCATAAAATTTGAGATTATTTCCTCTTGAAGCTATCACTGGGAAAACCCTGAAGTGGTTAAGTATTTTTGTTGTTTGACTCTTTCAAGCTCTGGGAGAGCACTGCATTGATCAAGAATGCTTGGGAAGCTGAGAATTCACAAATTATTCAAAATATAGAGCTTCCCTCTTTGGGCCCCTTTTTTGTTGAGCTTTGATTGATCCTTAAAAACTTGCATGACTGTTGAACCCTAAACTAAAAATGGATGTTGCTCCTTCATGGTGACCAAAATGGTCAATATTCTTGGTGATATCTACAGGTTGCTTGCATGTTAAGAATAAATCTAGTAGACTTTGAATCAATCCATTGGGAATGGTGTCATAGAAGCTTTTAGAACTCTTTATTCTAAGAACACAACCATTATATAGCTTTCTTGGCCTAACACTGAATAAGAAAAATGAGATTCACCCTAAGAGGATTAAAAAAAAAGAATAAAAATAAACAAATATGCTAAAGCACTTAGAGGAAAGAAGAAAAATAAAACCAAAGTCTAGTAGCACTCAAAGGGAAGAAAAGTGGTTTAAACTACTATGTACAAAGTTCAAATCACTTCAATAACAATGCTTTAGATGGGTCTCATTAACTGGGATCGATAGCTCCTCCCTATCCAACTTTGAAAATTGAAAGGTATTAGATGATTTACAATTGGTTATGATGTAAGGGTTGCTCTATAAGGCAGTAAACTTGGTGTGCCTCCTTGGTTTGTCTCTATCTTCATCCCACTTCAACACCAAGTCTTCCTCAAGGAAGACTCTACGGGATGCTCTTTTGTCAAAATACTCCCTCACTTGAGCTTGATGAAGTTATATTGTATGCATGACTTAGTCTCTTATTTCTTTTAATTTCATTAGTTCCATAAATTTGATCTCCATGGCACTCTCCATCATTTGTAGCTAATGTGTAAGTTTTAGGGCTAGTATTTCAAGAGATACAGGAAAATTTTATTCTTTAACATAAATGAACATGTAAGGATAATTTCCAACAACCTTCTTAGTGGTGATTCTATCAGCCCATAAGGCTATCCTCAAATTGGTATGTTCTGATTTCCCTCCATAGTTCTCTTAATGAACTGGATCAAATTCTTATTAGTGGACTCTCCCAAGCCATTACCTTGGGGATAGTAGTTGGATGAGGTACTCAAGTAAATTCCATGTCAAATTGCCCAGTCAGTTATTTTGGTGCCAACAAAGGCCTTTGCATTATCAAAGATGATTGTAGAAGGCACCCCAAACCTAGTGACTATACTCTCATAGAAGTCCCATACATTGGATTCATTTGCTTCTTTTAAAGCCAATATTTTGGTCCACCTTTTAAAATAATTAGTGGCATCAAGACCCATTTATGACCTACACTAGAAGGTGGGTTAATCATCCATATGAAATATAAACCCCACTGCATTAAGGGCTTCTCTACCTAGATGAGATGGAGAGGGAAGGCTACCAACCTCTATTTATCAGTGAAGAATGCACATTTTTTACAATTCTTAACCCATGAATACACATCTCTAATTGGGCCAATAATATCATGCCCTTATTATATTTATGGATGTAGTCCTTAGAGAAAAGTGTCCACTAGATGATCCATCATGAAATTTATCTAGAATCCTATCAATCTAGTTCATTTCAACACATATTAACAAAATACCATTGACATCTTTCTTAAATAGGAAACCATCTATAAGAACATAAATAATTACCTTATTTTGCCCTTGTTCAATCCTTGAGGGTATTGACCAGTTTGAAGGAAGTTGGCCATATTTTGGGTCCAACTAGTGGGCATTGAAGGTGTAGCTGAGTGTTGGCCATCTTGGAGTACTATAAAAACATTCTTAACATTTTTAAATCCTAAAGTTATCTATTCAGATAAAACTATAGCCCTTATTAGCTTTGTGACCTTGATTTCCACATCATATTTTATCACCTTTATAATCCACCCTGCCTTTTTCTCATTCAAATC
Source organism: Torreya grandis (assembly GCA_037957365.1). Lineage (NCBI taxonomy): Eukaryota > Viridiplantae > Streptophyta > Pinopsida > Cupressales > Taxaceae > Torreya > Torreya grandis. The sequence continues at coordinate 1,059,463 of JARHVA010004207.1, forward strand.
TTTGCTTAAGAGGAACTCTTTGACACTTGGGTGGAAGACAAGTAAATGCACCTTATTGTTAGACAACAAATTTTTAAACTTTTTAAGATTTATTATAATAGTAAACACTTAAGTTTATATAAAGGAATACTTTAACTCATAACTTTCCAAGCCATGGCTAAATAAATCTATCAGTTACTCCATGTCTTCCTCATTCTTTTAAACTAACATAGCTGAGATAGTGTCCATACCCTAAAATACATAGAGAGTAAAGTCCTTGGTGAAAACTATAATTATGAGGGTAGGAGCTTATGGTATGTATTTTTTAATTGTTTTGAAGCTATCTTTCCCTTACTTGGACTAGTGGAAGATTTGATTCTTATTTAACATAACAATTAGAGGCTTTGCAAGATTGTCAAAATCAAGAATAAACCTCCTAATGAAATTGATCCTTCCTAAGAAGCTTTGTATTCCCTTCTTATGATTAGGTAAGGACAAATATAAAATGGAACTTACTCTTTTAAGATCAATCACAAGCCCTCTTTTGAAGATGACATGGCCTAGAAGCTTGCCTTCATGGATTGAAACATTACACTTTTTGGGGTTAAGTGAGACCTCAAATCACCTACATCTTTCAAAGACCCATCTAAGATGAGATAAATGATCATCAACATGCTTAGTAAATACAATGATATCATCAAGATAGACAAATACAATATTATTGATTAGTCCCTGAAATTCCATATCCATGGCTGTTTAAAAAGTTTCCCCTGCATTAGATAAAATAAAGTCATTTTTATGTAGGCATAAGTTTCCCATTTGGTGTTGAAGGCTATCTTGAACTAATCCTCCTCTACTAGAATCTAATTGTATCTAGAATAACCATCGAAGAGAAAAAAACATTCTACACTTGCCACCATTTACAATATTTTATCGATGGAAGGCAACGGGTAGTGATCCTTTAATGAGGCTTGGTTTAGGTATTTGAAGTCAACACACAACCTTATCTCTCCATTCCTCTTTATAAAAAGAACTAAGTTTTCAACCCAAGAAAAATGATTAATTAGAAATATGATCCTAGCCTCTATCAACTTCGTCAATTCTTTCCTCATGAGGGGCTCTATCTTGGGGTTTATGGGCCTCTATTTGTACCTAACTGGTTTGGCATCATAACCTAACTCTATAGTGTGTTGTACCAAACTAGGGTTAAACCCTTTCAGATCACTTTACTTCCATGCAAATATGTCCTCAAAATCTTGGTAAAGTTTAAAAAATGCATATTTTCCTCTTCATTACATACTTTACCGAGATGGAAAAACTTATCCTTGAAGATGGCAAGTCTTTCATAGTGCTATTTCTTGATCTTCATGCTCACTTTCTCTCCCTGAAATTGATCATTAGCACTAAAAAAGTTTTCAAGTGTGATTAGCCCCTTTGCAAGTTTATTTGACTTTATCTGAATGACCTGGTCATCATATTTCTACTGCAATATATTCTCTTTTTTTGTAGAAAATTTATCATATTCTTTGATTCGGGCAATAATTTAGGTGACAATTCAGGTGACAGTTCCACCCTAATTGATGACGAAACTTCTAGGAGCCATAACTTTTTCACAATAGCTCCAATTGACTCGCCGTTTGAAATTTTGGAAAGGTAAGAATGAGGATAAGGTTGTGAGATGGCATGGATATCCACTCGATGATTTTTGACCCCTGAAAACCCAATGGAAGTGCCCCAAATTTCAATTTTAGTAGTGCAGTCTAAAAATAGTAAGTTTCTAAAAATAGTAATTCCTCAAATTCTGTATTGTTTTAAATCTTGGAAGTCAAACCAATTAATATCCCTCAAGATTGGCAACCTTCCACATCCTCCCCATGCTTTCAAAATGTGTATAAATGAAGAGGTAACCTGAAATGTGAAGACAAATATCTCTTCCTAGAGATAAGCATATATTTGTATTGTGATCTTGAGTAATACTACATCTCTTCTTAGAGAATTCATTATTATTGTGTTATTTATATGCTATTGAAATATTTATCAACTAAAAATTTTGAGTTTTGGATCAGTGGTATTAGAGCGGTTTGTCTTGAGAGTGTATGATCTTGAGGACGAGGTCAGGCTATAAGAAGCTTGGGTGGGAAACAACAGAGCTTCCAAACTTTCCACCTGTTCGGTCCAAACGACTTCAAATGGTAGACAACACCGAGACATCCGATCCTTTCAAGGAAATGGTGAATGAATCCCTCTAATGGTAACAAGCATAGATGCTGCAAAAATTTGCCCAAATTCTTCAAACACTCCCAATGGGAAATTCTAGCTCCACAGCTACACTTCCTGGATCCTCATCCAGGGAACATCCTTTCAATGCCCCAACACCCTTCAAAGTTTAGGTAAATTTTGATATTCCTACATTTGAAGGCAAATTCAATGATGATGCAGTAGACAATTGGTTAGATCGACTATCTTCCTACTTCTTTGTAAATAAGTTCACCGATGGAGAAAAGATCACTTTTGCTATTTTGAAAGCATCATTGTCTGTGAAAAACTGGTGGGAAGTGTAAAAAAAGAGGTTCAGTACAGATGACATTGGCCTTGAGGTGGAACCTACCTAGGATGATTTTGTGGAAGTGGTGAAATAAGAATACTATCCATCGGAGCATATGATGATCTGTACATAAAGTGGCAATAACCTCACCAAGGTAAGGACCAATCTGTTCAAGATTACATAGACACTTTTCATTCTTTGTCTACAAGATTGGGCATTCAAGAAAGTGAGAAACATAAGATTCTCAAATATCGTGGTGGACTACAATGGTACATACGGGGGGAAATAGAACTCTTCAATTTGGAAACCCTCAGTGAGGCATACAAATTCACAGTGATGATTGAACAAAAGCATGGTAGAAAGAATACGAAGAGTCAACCCTCAAAATGGAAAAGTGACAAGGAAGGTCAAACATGAGGCCAAAATTGGAAGCAGAAGGAGTTTTAGGATAATAAATCCCAAAAGGGGAAGGCTGGAAAATGGTGTGATTACCACAAAATTGGAACTCACTCCAAAGAAGAATGTCGAGCCATTAAGTCACTACTCTCTGAGTCACAATACTTGACATCTACTACTCTGCCTCATACACAACCCTCAGGCGAAGAGGATGAAGAAGAAATTGTAGATGTTGAGCTTGACACCATCGTCACTTCATCATAGACCTGTGAGGAAAGACCAAATGACAAAGAAAGATTGTTTCACTCCAAATTATGGGTAAAAGATAAGCCTATGCATTTCATTCTTGATAGTGGGAGTCAAAAGAATTTAATATCTGCTAAAGTTGTGAAAAGTCTAAATCTATCCATGAAGCCTCATCCAAATCCCTATAGTATTGGATGGTTGAGCCTAGGGAGAGACCTCTATGTCATCCATAAGTGTCTTCTTTCATATGCTATAAAACCATTCCAAGATGAAGTCTTGTGTGATGTGGTCAATCTAGATGTTTATGATGTACTCCTTGGTCAGCTGTTCATGTATGAGTGACATGGAATCTATGAATCATGAACTTGAAGGATCACCCTCACTCTTGGAACACAGTGCTATAGGGTACCAGAGGTACCACCTCCCACATCTGTCTCCCTGATCAATGTTAAGCAATGTAAGAGATTGGTGGAGAAGACAAAGTAATTTGTTCTCATGGTGGTCAAATCACATAAATCTAAGAAGGCCAATGTTGTAGTCCTGACTACACAAGAAACACAACAACAAAAGTAGATACGATGAATCATAGGAGAATATGATGACTTATTCAAGTCACCCACAGGGGCTTCACTACATTTCTAGTAAAACATTCTATTGATTTGATCCCAGGATCACCTTTGCCTAATAGTCCTATGTATCGCAGATTAGTTTTGGAGAATGATGAGATAAAAAGATAGATTCAAGAATTGATCAAAAAGGGTCACATCAGGGCAAGCTCTTCACCTTGTGGTATCCCAATTGTCTTGGCACTAAAGAAAGATGGGACATGGAGGCTTTGTATTGACTATCGATCCCTGAATAAAATATCTGTGAAGAATCGCTACCCTCTCCCCAGGATTGATGACCTACTGGACCAGCTCCATGGTGTGAAGTTCTTCACCAAAATTGATCTCAAATCTAGTTATCACCAAATTCCCATCGATCCCACTGATGTTTGGAAGACTGCATTGAAATCTAAGGAGGGGCTCTTTGAATGGTTGGTTATGCCTTTTGGCTTAACTAACGCACCTACAACCTTTTTGAGGATGATGGATGACATCCTATGACCCTTCACCAACTCATTCATGGCTATCTACTTAGATGACATACTCATCTATAATAGAACATCAGAAGAACATTTGCGACATGTTTGTAAGGTGCTTTAAACTCTTTGAGAGCACAAGTTGTATGCAAATCTTGACAAATGCACATTCGAGATGACAAAAATTTAGTACCTCGAGTACGTTGTGAATGAGGAAGGGGTCCATGTTGATCCAAAAAAGATTTAGGTTATTCAAGAATGACCCACACTAAGGACCCTCACAAAGCTTTGCAGCTTTTTATGTCTTGCAAATTTCTACTGTAGGTTTGTTTTTGGATTTTCACATGTTGCTTGGTCACTAACCCAAGTGAGTAAAGGAGGAGATAAAGCTACATTTTAGTGGGGTGAAATACAACAAAGGGAATTTAAGAATTTGAAGAACAGACTCTACTCAGCCCCTATTCTTGCCTTGCCATATTTGCATCAACCTTTTGAGTTGATGATAGTGCATTTGAATATGCCATGGGAGCTGTCATCATGTAACATGGCCATCCTATTGCATATGATAGTGAAAATTTCATTGATATAGTTAGGAAATATCCAACATATGATAAGGATCTCTATGCCATTATGCAAGCCTATAAACAATGGAAACACTACATCTTGGGAAAAGAGACGGTTATCCACACTGACCATAGACCATTGGAATTCATCTAGACACAAAGCAAACTATGAAATGAGAGGCACCAAAAGTGGGCCACATATCTTCAGCAATTCCACATAATAATCAAACACAAAAAGGGGAGCTCAAATATAGCTCCAAATTGTCTGAGCCACCCACCAATTACTGCACTCACAATAGTTCTTGACCTCTGCGGACATGACACTGCCACTTGGGTACTCTGTATGAAGTAGATCCTACCTTCGCTGATACATATCAAGTGCTTCAAAAAGGTAAAACATGTTTCTAATTTCTATTTACAAGATAATGTCCTCTATCATATGGGGCACATCTATGTTCCAGTTGTAGAGCAACAAAAGATGATATGGGAAACACACTTCAGTAGGATAGTTAAACACTTTGGTATCGAAAAGACATTGACAGTTCTTAAAAAACACTTTTACTGGCCCCATTTACGAAAGGATGTGGAAAGATATCTCAAATCTTGCACCCCATGTGTGATTACCAAGATAAAAAATAAGAAGCAAGGATTGTACATGCCATTTCCAGAACCAACCAGGCCTTGGGAATCCGTCTCAATGGATTTTCTCTCAGGTTTGCCCACTTCAAAACATGGTAAGGATTGTATTTTTGTGATAGTTGATCATTTTTTAAAAATGGCTATCATGATTACTTGTAAGAAAAATATATCTGCTAAAGAAACTACTCAAGTATATTTTAGTCATGTATGGCTCCATTTTGGTCTCCCCAAGTCCATTGTCTCAGATTGAGATAGCAAGTTCCTGAGCATCTTCTTGTCCACTCTATGGAAGATGATGGATACTACGCTGATGAAGTCCATAGCCTTCCATCCATAGACTGATGGTCAGACAGAGGTGGTAAACCACTTTATTATTCTCATGATTTGGATGTATCACTCCAAACATCCATGCACATGGGATGAGGGACTTATTTTCATACAACATGGATACAATCAGGCACTACACAACTCGACCAAGCACAGTCCATTCCAAGTATGTTTTGGGTTCCAACCCATGGCACCAATTGATATAGCTATTCCATTTTACACCATGGAATACACACCTCATGGAAGATCTGAGGCATCAAAAGCAACAAAGTTTATTGAACAAATGCAACACATCTAGCAACAAGTTCATGACATCCTGGAGAAGATGAATCAGAAGTATAAGCAACACCATGATAAACATAGGATTGCATGCCATTTTGTTGTGGGTGACAAGGTCTGGTTATGGCTTTATAAGGAATGACTTATAGGCCCACACAAAAAGATTCAGCCTCTATGATATGGTCCCTACACCATCACCATAAAAGTTGGAGAAAATGCTTTTGAGTTAAACCTACCAGCCTACCTTGGTCTGCATCCAATATTCAATGTGGAGCTCCTCAAACCATATCACCCACCTCTATTGGACACTTCAGTTGTAGCAGAACAACTACACATTGATGAGCTTGATCCATAGAGTTTTGCTCTAGTAGAAGAGGATCAGATTGTGGACACCTGGATGAAGACAATAAGAGGACACTCTATTCCACTTTATCGAGTGGTCAAAAGGGGCCAGCTTAGCCACCAAGGTGAGTGGCTCATAGAGAATCAAATCAAGACACAACTACCACACCTGATGGGGAAAGTTGATGCAATGGGGACCATTACTTTTTAAGGAGGGAGGAATGATTCGGGGAAAAATTTAGGTGATAATTCGGGTGACAGTTCAACCCCAATTGATGATGGAACTTTTGGGAGCCATAACTTTTGCATCATAGCTCCAATTGACTCACCGTTTGAATAGTTGAAAAGATAAGAATGAGAAAAATGTCATGAGATGGAATGGATCTCCACTCGATGAAGTTTGACCCCTGAAAACCCAATGGAAGTGCCCCAAATTTCAATTTTAATAGTGCAGTCTAAAAATAGTAAGTTTCTAAAAATAGTAATTCCTCAAATTTTGTATTGTTTTAAATCTTGGAAGTCAAACCACTTAATCTCCCTCAATATTGGTGACCTTCCACATCCTCCCCATGCTTTCAAAATGTGTATAAATGAAGAGGTAACCTGAAATGTGAAGACAAATATCTCTTCATAGAGATAAGCATATATTTGTATTCCGATCTTGAGTAATAATACATCTCTTCTTAGAGAATTCATTATTATTGTGTTATTTATATGCTATTGAAATATTTATCAACTAGAAATTTTGAGTTTTGGATCAATGGTATTAGAGCGGTTTGTCTTGAGAGTGTATGATCTTGAGGACGAGGTCAGGCTATAAGAAGCTTGGGTGGGAAACAACAGAGCTTTCAAACTTTCCACCTGTTCGTTCCAAACGGCTTCAAATGGTAGACAACATCGAGACATCCGATCCTTTCAAGGAAATGGTGAATGAATCCCTCTAATGGTAACAAGCATAGATGCTGCAAAAATTTGCCCAAATTCTTCAAACACTCCCAATGGGAAATTCTAGCTCCACAGCTACACTTCCTGGCTCCTCATCTAGGGAACATCCTTTCAGTGCCCCAACACCCTTCAAAGTTTAGGTAAATTTTGATATTCCTACATTTGAAGGAAAATTCAATGATGATGCAGTAGAAAATTGGTTGGATCAACTATCTTCCTACTTCTCTGTAAATAAGTTCACCGATGGAGAAAAGATCACTTTTGCTATTTTGAAAGCATCATTGCCTATGAAAAATTGGTGGGAAGTGTACAAAAAGAGGTTCATTATAGATGACATTGGCCTTGAGGTGGAACCTACCTAGGATGATTTTGTGGAAGTGGTGAAAGAAGAATACTATCCCATCGGAGCATATGATGATCTATACATAAAGTGGCAATAACCTCACCAAGGTAAGGACCAATCTATTTAAGATTACATAGACACTTTTCATTCTTTGTCTACAAGATTGGGCATTCAAGAAAGTGAGAAACATAAGATTCTCAAATATCGTGGTGGACTACAATGGTACATACGGGGGGAAACAGAACTCTTCAATTTGGAAACCCTCAGTGAGGCATACAAATTCACAGTGATGATTGAACAAAAGCATGGTAGAAAGAATACGAAGAGTCAACCCTCAAAATGGAAAAGTGACAAGGAAGGTCAAACATGAGGCCAAAATTGGAAGCAGAAGGAGTTTCAAGATAAGAATTCCTAGAAGGGGAAGGCTAGAAAATAGTGTGATTACCACAAAACTGGAACTCACTCTAAAGAAGAATGTCGAGCCATCAAGTCACTGCTCTTTGAGTTACAATATTCGACATCTACTACTCTGCCTCATACACAACCCACAGACAAAGAGGACGAAGAAGAAATTGTAGATGATGAGCCTGACACCATCATCACTTCATCACAAACTTGTGAGGAAATACCAGATGACAAGGAAAGATTGTTTCACTCCAAATTATGGGTAAAAGATAAGCCTCTGCATTTCATTCTTGATAGTGGGAGTCAAAAGAATTTAATCTCTGCTAAAGTTGTGAAAAGTCTAAATCTATCCATGAAGCCTCATCCAAATCCCTATAGTATTGGATGGTTGAGCCCAGGGAGAGACCTCCGTGTCACCCATCAGTGTCTTCTTTCATATGCTATAAAACCATTCAAAGATGAAGTCTTGTGTGATGTGGTCAATCTAGATGTTTGTAATGTACTCCTTGGTCAGCCATTTGTGTATGAGTGACAAGGCATCTATGAATCAAAAATTCAAAGGATCACCCTCACTCTTGGAACATGGTGCTAAAGGGTACCAGAGGTACCACCTCCCACATTTGTCTCCCTGATTAGTGCTAAGTAATGTAAGAGATTGGTGGAAAAGACAAAGCAATTTGTTCTCATGGTGGTCAAACCACAAAAATCCAAGAAGGTCGATGTTGCAGTCCTGACTAAACAATCAACACAACAACAAAAGCAGATAGGATGAATCATAGGAGAATATGATGACTTATTCAAGTCACCCACAGGAGTTCCACTACATTGCTAGGTAAAACATTCTATTGATGTGATCCCAGGATCACCTTTGCCTAATAGTATTGTGTATCACAGATCAATTTTGGAGAATCATGAGATAAAAAGATAGATTCAAGAATTGATTCAAAAGGGTCACATTAGGCCAAGCTCTTCACCTTGTGGTAGCCCAATTGTCTTGGCACTGAAGAAAGATGGAACATGGAGGCTTTGCATTGACTATTGAGCCCTGAATAAAATATCTATGAAGAATCAATACACTCTCCCCAAGATTGATGACCTATTAGACCAGCTCTGTGGTGTGAAGTTCTTCACCAAAGTTGATCTCAAATCTGGTTATCACCAAATTCCCATCTATCCCATTGATGTTTGGAAGACTGCATTCAAATCTAAGGAGGGGCTCTTTGAATGGTTAGTTATGCCTTTTGGCTTAACTAACACACCTGCAACCTTTGTGAGGATGATGGATGACATCCTACAACCCTTTACCAAATCATTCGTGGTTATCTACTTAGATGACATACTCATCTATAACAGAACATGGGAAGAACATTTGCAAAATGTTTGTAAGGTGCTTCAAACTCTTCGGGAGCACAAGTTGTATGCAAATCTTGACAAATGCACATTCAAGATGACAATGATTCAGTACCTTAGGTACGTTGTGAATGAGGAAGGGGTCCATGTTGATCTAAAAAAGACTCAGGTTATTCGAGAATGACCCACACCAAGGACCCTCACAGAGCTTCGCAGCATTTTAGGTCTTGCAAATTTTTACCACAAGTTTGTTTTTGGATTTTCAAATGTTGCATACTCACTAACCCAAGTGACTAAAGGAGGAGCTAAAGCTACATTTCAGTGGGGTGAAATACAACAATGGGAATTTGAGAATTTGAAGAACAAACTCTACTCAGCCCCTATTCTTGCCTTGCCATATTTGCATCAACCTTTTGAGTTGATGATAGGTGCATCTGAATATGCCATGGGAGCTGTCATCATGCAACATGGCCATCCTGTTACATATCACATTGAAAATTTCACTGATACAGTCAAGAAATATCCAACATATGATAAAGATCTCTATGCCATTGTGTAAGCCTACAAATAATGGAAACACTACATCTTGGGGAAAGAGGCGGTCATCCACACTAACCACAGACCATTGGAATTCATCTAGACAAAAAAAAAATGAAATGAGAGGCACCAAAAGTGGGCCACATATCTTCAGCAATTCCACTTGATAATCAAACACAAAAAGGGGAGCTCAAATATAGATACAGATTGTTTGAGCCACCCACCAATTACTACACTCACAACAGTTCTTGACCTGTGCGGACATGAGAGTACCACTTGGGGTGCTCTATATGAAGCATATCCTACCTTTGCTGATACATATCAAGTGCTTCAAAAAGGTAAACATGTTTCTAATTTCTATTTAAAAGATAATGTCCTCTGTCATATGGGGCACATCTGTGTTCTAGTTGTAGGGCAAGAAAAGATGATATGGGAAGCACACTTCAGTAGGATAGCTGGACACTTTGGTATTGAAAAGACATTGGCAGTTCTTCAAAAACACTTCTACTGGCCCCATATGCGAAAGGATGTGGAAAAATATCTCAAATATTACACCCCATGTGTGATAGCCAAGCCAATAAATATGAATCAAGGATTGTACATGCCATTGCTAGAACGAACCAAGCCTTGGGAATCCGCCTCAATGGATTTTATCTCAGGTTTGCCCACTTTAAAACATGGTAAGGACTGTATTTTTGTGGTAGTTGATCATTTTTTAAAAGTGGCTATCATGATTGCTTGTAAGAAAAATATATCTACTGAGGAAACTGCTCAACTATATTTTAGTCATGTATGGCTCCATTTTGGTCTCCCCAAGTCCATTGTCTCAGATCGAGATAGCAGGTTCCTGAGCATCTTCTGGTCCACTCTATGGAAGATGATGGATACTAAACTGATGAAGTCCACAGCCTTCCATCCACAGACTGATGGTCAGATAGAGGTGGTAAACTACTTGATTATTTACATGATTTAGATGTATCACTCTAAACATCCATGCACATGGGATGAGGGACTTAATTAAATACAACATGGATACAATTGGGCACTACACAGCTCGACCAAGCACAATCCATTCCAAGTATGTTTTGGGTTCCAACCCATGCAACCAATTGATATAGTTATTCCATTTTCCACCATGGAATACACACCTCATGGAAGATCTGAGGCTGCAAAAGCAATAAAGTTTATTGAACAAATGCAACACATCCAACAACAAGTTCACGACATCCTGGAGAAGATGAATCAGAAGTATAAGCAATGCCATGACAAACATAGGATTGTAAACCATTTCACTGTGGGTGACAAGGTTTGGTTATGACTTTAGAAGGAATGACTTATAGGCCCACATAGAAATATTTGGCCTCTACGATATGGTCCCTGCAACATCACTAGAAAAGTTGGAGAAAATGCTTTTGTGTTGAACCTACTAACCTACCTTGGTCTGCATCCAATATTCAATGTGGAGCTCCTCAAGTCATATCACCCACCTCTAATGGACACTTTAGTTGTATCAAAACAACTAGAAATTGATAAGCTTGATCCACATATTTTCTCTCTAGTGGAAGAAGATCACATTGTGGACACCTGGATGAAGACAACAAGATGACGCTCTATTCTGCTTTATCAAGTGGTCAAAAGGGGCCAGCTTAGCCACCAATGTGAGTGTTTCACAAAGAATCAAATCAAGACACAACTACCACACCAATGGAGAACATTGATGCAATGGGGACCATTGATTTTCAAGGAGGGAGGAATGATCCGGGTAATAATTTAGGCGACAATTTGGGTGATAGTTCCACCCCAATTGATGATGGAACTTCTGGGAGCCATAACTTTTGCATCGTAGCTCCAATTGACTCGCCATTTGAACTGTTGGAAAGCTAAGAATGAGGATAACATCATAAGATGGCATGAATCTTTGATCAATGAATTTTGACACCTGAAAACCCAATGGAATTGCCCCAAATTTCAATTTTAGTAGTGCAGTCTAAAAACCTTAAGTTTCTAAAAATAGTAATTCTTTGAATTCTGTATTGTTTTAAATCTTGGAATTTGAACCACTTAATGTCCCTCAAGATTGGTGACCTTAAACATCCTCCCCATGATTTAAAAATATGTATAAATGAAGAGGTAACTTGAAATGTGAAGACAAACATTTCTTCCCATAAATAAACATATATTTGTATTGCGATCTTGAGTAATACTACATCTCTTCTCAGAGAATTCATTATTACTGTGTTATTTATATGATATTGAAATATTTATCAACTAGAATTTTTGAGTTTTGGATTAGTGGTATCAGAGCGGTTTATGTTGAGAGTGTATGATCCTGAGGATGAGGTCAGGCTATAAGAAGCTTGGGTGGGAAACAACATAGCTTCCAAACTTTCCACCTGTTCACTCCAAGTGACTTCAAATAGCAGATGACACCGAGACATCTGATCCTTTTAAGGAAATGGTGAATGAAGCATTCCAATGGAAACAAGCACAGATGTTGCAGCAATTTGCCCAAATTATTCAAACACTCTCGATAGGAAATTCTAGCTCCATAGCTACACTTATTGGCTCCTCATCCAGGGAACATCCTTTTAGTGCCCCGACACCCTTCAAGGTTCAGGTAAATTTTGATATTCATACATTTGAATGCAAAATCAATGCTGATGAAGTAAAAAATTGGTTGGATCAACTGTCTTCCTATTTCTCTATAAATAAGTTCACCAATGGAGAAAGATCACTTTTTCTCTTTTGAAAGCATCATTGCCTATGAAAAACGGGTGGGAAGTGTACAAAAAGAGGTTCAATATAGATGACATTGGCCTTGAGGTGGAACCTACCTAGGATGATTTTGCGGAAGCGGTGAAAGAAGAATACTATCCCATCAGAGCATATGATGATTTGTACATATAGTGGTAATAATTTTGCCAAGGTAAGGACCAATCTGTTCAAGATTACACATACACTTTTCATTCTTTGTCTGCAAGATTGGGCATTGAAGAAAGTGAGAAACATAAGATTCTCAAAAATCATAGTGGAATACAATGGTACATACGGGGGGAAATGGAACTCTTCAATTTAGAAACCCTCAGTGAGGCATACAAATTCATAGTGAAGATTGAATAGAAGCATGGTAGAAAGAATACGAAGAGTCAACCCTCAAAATGGAAAAGTGACAAGGAAGGTCAAATATGAGGCCAAAATTGGAAGCATGAGTTTCAAGATAAGAAATCCCAGAAGGGGAAGGTTGGAAAATAGTGTGATTACCACAAAAATAAAACTCACTCCAAAGAAGAATGTCAAGCCATTAAGTCACTGCTCTTTGAGTCACAATAATCAACATCTACTACTCTATCTAATACACAACCCACAGTTGAAGAGGATGAAGAAGAAATTGTAGATGCTGAGCCTGACACCATTGTCGCTTCTTCACAGACCCATGAGGAAAGACCAGATGACAAGGAAATATTGTTTCACTCCAAATTATGGGTAAAAGATAAGCCTCTACATTTCATTCTTGATAGTGGGAGTCAAAAGAATTTAATCTCTGTGAAAGTTGTGAAAAGTCTAAATCTATCCATGAAGCCTCATCCAAAGCCCTAAATATTGGATGGTTGAGCCCAGGGAGAGACCTCCGTGTCACCCATCAGTATCTTCTTTCATATGCTATAAAACCATTACAAGATGAAGTCTTGTTTGATGTGGCCAATCTAGATGTTTGTGATGTCCTCTTTGGTCAGTCATTCATGTATGAGCAACATGAAATCTATGAATCACGAACTTAAAGGATCACCCTCAATCTTGGAACATGGTGCTATAGGGTACCAGAGGTACCACCTCCCACATTTGTCTCCCTAATCAGTGCTAAGCAATGTAAGAGATTGGTGGAGAAGACAAAGCAATTTGTTCTCATGGTGGTCAAATCATAGAAATCTAAGAAGGTCGATGTTGCAGTCCTGGCTGCACAATCAACACAACAACCAAAGTAGATAGGATGAATCACAAGAGAATATGATGACTTATTCAAGTCACCCACAAGAGTTCTACTACATTGTCAGGTAAAACATTCTATTGATTTGATCCTAGGATCACCTTTGCCTAATAGTCCTATGCATCGCAGATCAATTTTGGAGAATGATGAGATAAAAAGGTAGATTCAAGAATTGATCCAAAAGGGGTCACATCAGACCAAGCTCTTCAACTTGTGGTAGCCCAATTGTCTTGGCACCGAAGAAATATGGAGGCTTTGCATTGACTATCGAGCATTGAATAAATAATTTGTGAAGAATCACTACCCTCTCCCCAGGATTGATGACCTGCTCGACTAGCTCCATGGTGTGAAGTTCTTCACCAAAATTGATCTCAAATCTAGTTATCACCAAATTTCCATCGATCCCACTGATGTCTGAAAGACTGCATTCAAATCTAAGGATGGGCTCTTTGAATGATTGGTTATGCCTTTTGGCTTAACTAACACACCTACAACCTTCATGAGGATGATGGATGACATCCTACGGCCCTTCACCAACTCATTCATAGTTGTCTACTTAGATGACATACTCATCTATAGTAGAACATGGGAAGAACATTTGCAACATGTTCATAAGGTGATTCAAACTCTTTGGGAGCACATGTTGTATGCAAATCTTGACAAATGCACATTTGAGATGACAACAATTCAATACCTCAGGTACATTGTGAATGAGGAAGGGGTCCATGTTGATCCAAAAAATATTAGTGTTATTCAAGAATGGCCCACACCAAGGACCCTCACAAAGCTTCACAAATTTTTGGGTCTTGCAAATTTCTACTGCAAGTTTATTTTTGGATTTTCACATGTTGCTTGGTCACTAACCCAAGTGACTAAAGGAGGAGCTAAAGCTACATTTCAGTGGGGTGAAATACAATAAAGGGCATTTGAGAATTTTAAGAATAGAATCTCCTCAACCCCTATTCTTGCCTTGCTAGATTTGCATCAACATTTTGAGTTGATGACAGATGCATCTGAATATGCCATGGGAGTTGTCATCATGCAACATGGCCATCCTGTTGCATATCATAGTGAAACTTTCACTGATACAGTCAAAAAATATCTAACATATGATAAGGAGCTCTATGCCATTGTGTAATCCTACAAACAATGGAAACACTACATCTTGGGGAAAGAGACGGTCATCCACACTGACCACAAACCATTGGAATTCATCCAGACACAAAACAAACTATGAAATGAGAGGCACCAAAAGTGGGCCACATATCTTCAGCAATTCCACCTGATAATCAAACACAAAAAGGGGAGCTCAAATATAGTTGCAAATTATCTGAGCCACCCACCAATTATTGCACTCACAATAGTTCTTGACCTGTGCGGACATGAGACTACCACATGGGTAGCTTTGTATGAAGCAAATCCTACCTTTGTTGATACATATCAAGTACTTCAAAAAGATAAACATGTTTCTGATTTCTATTTACAAGATAATGTCATCTGTCATATGGAGCACATCTATGTTCTAGTTGCAGAGCAACAAAATATGATATGGGATGCACACTTTAGTAGGACAATTGGACACTTTGGTATTGAAAAGACATTGGCAGTTCTTCAAAAACACTTCTACTAGCCCCATATGTGAAAGGATGTGGAAAGATATCTCAAATATTTCACCCCATGTGTGATAGCCAAGCCAACAAATAAGAAGCAAGGATTGTACATGCCATTTCTAGAACCAACTAGGCCTTGGGAATCCGTATTAATGGATTTTCTCTCAGGTTTGCCCACTTCAAAACATGGTAAGGACTATATTTTTGTGGTAGTTGATCATTTTTCAAAAATGGCTATCATGATTACTTGTAAGAAAAATATATCTATTGAGGAAACTGCTCAACTATATTTTAGTCATGTATGGCTCCATTTTGGTCTCCCCAAGTCCATTTTCTTAGATCGAGATAGCAGGTTCTTGAGCATCTTCTGGTCCACTCTATGGAAGATGATGGATACTAAGCTGATGAAGTCCATAGCCTTCCATCCATAGACTGATGGTTAGATAGAGGTGGTAAATTGCTTGATTATTCACATGATTCAGATGTATCACTCCAAACATCCATGCACATGGGATGAGGGACTTCTTTTCATACAATATGGATACAATCGAGCGCCGCACAACTCGACCAAGCAGAGTCTAATCCAAGTATGTTTTGGGTTCCAAACCATGGCACTAATTGATATAGCTATTCCATTTTCCACCATGGAATACACACCTCATGGAAGATTTGAGATAGAAAAAGCAACAAAGTTTATTTTACATATGCAACACATCCAGCAACAAGTTTATGACATCCTGGAGAAGATGAATCAGAAGTATAAACAACGCCATGACAAACATAGGATTGCAAACCATTTTGCTATGGGTGACAAGGTTTGGTTACTATTTCAGAAGTAATGACTTACAGGCCCACATAGAAAGATTCATCCTTTACGATATTGTCCCTACACCATCACCAGAAAAGTTGGAGAAAATGCTTTTGAGTTGAACTTACCAGCCTACCTTGGTCTGCATCCAATATTCAATGTAGAGCTCCTCAAACCATATCACCCAGCTCTATTTGACACTTCAGTTGTAGCATAACAACTAGACATTGATGAGCTTGATCCACAAAGTTTTTCTCTAGTGGAAGAGGATCAGATTGTGGACACCTGGATGAAGACAACAAGAGGATGCTTTATTCTGCTTTACTGAGTGGTCAAAAGGGGCCAGCTTAGCCACCAAAGTGAGTGGCTCATAGAGAATCAAATCAAGACACAACTACCACACCTGATGGGGAACATTGATGCAATGGGGACCATTTATTTTCAAGGAGGGAGGAATGATCCGAGCAATAATTTAGGCAATAATTCGGGTGACAGTTCTACCCCAATTGATGACAGAACTTCTGGGAGCCATAACTTTTGCACCGTAGCTCCAATTGACTCCCCGTTTGAACCATTGGAAAGCTAAGAATGAGAAAAATGTCATGAGATGGCATGGATATTTTATTAATAAATTTTTACCCTTGAAAAACCAATGAAAGTGCCCCAAATTTCAATTTTAATAGTGCAGTAAAAAAATAGTAAGTTTCTAAAAATAGTAATTCCTTAAATTCTGTATTATTTTAAATCATGGAAGTCAAACCACTTAATCTACCTTGAGATTGGTGACCTTACACATCCTCCCCATGCTTTCAAAATGTGTATAAATGAAGAGGTAACCCAAAATGTGAAGACAAACATCTCTTCCTAGAGATAAACATATATTTGTATTGCGATCTTGAGTAATACTACATCTCTTCTTAGAGAATTCATTGTTACTGTGTTATTTATATGATATTGAAATATCTATCAACTAGAAATTTTTAATTCTGGATTAGTGGTATTAGATCAGTTTATCCTTAGAGTTTATAATCTCGAAGATGAGGTCAGGATACAAGAAGCTTGGGTGGGAAACAACAGAGCTTCCAAACTTTCCACTTGTTCTCTCCAAATGACTTCAAAAGGTAGAAAACACTGAGACATCCGATCCTTTTAAGGAAATGGTCAATGAAGCCCTCCAATTGTAACAAGCATAGATGTTGCAATATTTTTCTCAAATTCTTCAAACACTCTTGATGGAAAATTTTGGCTCCACGGCTATACTTCTTGACTCCTCATACAGGGAACATCCTTTTAGTACCCCAACACCCTTCAAGGTTTAGGTAAATTTTGATAGTCCTACATTTGAAGGCAAAATCAATGCTGATGTAGTAAAAAATTTGTTGGATCAACTATCTTCCTACTTCTTTGTAAATAAGTCCACCGATGGAGAAATGATCACTTTTGCTCTTTTGAAAGCATCATTGCCTGTGAAAAATTGGTGGGAAGTGTACAAAAAGAGGTTCAGTATAGATGACATTGGCCTTGAGGTGGAACCTACCTGGGATGATTTTGTGAAAGCGGTGAAAGAAGAATACTATCCCATCAGAGCATATGATGATCTGCACATATAGTGGTAACAACTTCACCAAGGTAAGGACCAATCTATTCAAGATTACACAGACACTTTTCATTATTTGTTTGAAATATTGGGCATTCAAGAAAGTGAGAAACATAAGACTCTCAAATATAATGGTGGACTATAATGGTACATACTGGGGGAAATAAAACTCTTTAATTTGGAAACCCTTCGTGAGGCATACAAATTCATATTGAAGATTGAACATAAGCATGGTAGAAAGAATACGAAGAGTCAACCCTCAAAATGGAAAAGTGACAAGGAAGGTCAAACATGAGGCCAAAATTAGAAGTAGAAGGAGTTTCAAGATAAGAAATCCCAGAAGGGGAAGGCTAGAAAATGGTGTGATTACCACAAAACTGGAACTCACTCCAAAGAAGAATGTCGAGCCATCAAGTCACTGCTCTCTGAGTCACAATACTCGACATCTACTACTCTGACTCATACACAACCCATAGTCAAAGAGGATGAAGAAGAAATTGTAGATGCTAAGCCTGACACCATCATCACTTCATCACAAACCTATGAGGAAATACCAGATGACAAGGAAAGATTGTTTCATTTTAAATTATGGGTTAAAGGTAAGCCTCTGCATTTCATTCTTGATAGTGGGAGTCAAAAAAATTTAATCTCTACTAAAGTTTTGAAAAGTCTAAATCTATCCATGAAGCCTAATCTAAAGCCGTACAGTATTGGATGGTTGAGCCCAGGGAGAGACCTCCGTGTCACCCATCAGTGTCTTCTTTCATATGCTATAAAACCATTCAAAGATGAAGTCTTGTGTGATGTGGTCAATCTAGATGTTTGTAATGTAGTCCTTGGTCAGCCATTTGTGTATGAGCGACAAGGCATCTATGAATCAAAAATTCAAAGGATCACCCTCACTCTTAGAACACGACACTATAGGGTACCAGAGGTACCACCTCCCACATCTATCTCCCTGATCAGTGCTAAGCAATGTAAGAGATTGGTGGAGAAGACAAAGCAATTTGTTCTCATGGTGGTCAAACCACAGAAATCCAAGAAGGTCAATGTTTTAGTCCTGACTACAAAATCAACACAACAACAAAAGTAGATAGGATGAATCATAGGAGAATATGATGACTTATTCAAGTCACCCACATGAGTTCCACTACATTGCTAGGTAAAACATTCTATCGATTTGATCCCAGGATCACCTTTGCCTAATAGTCTTGTGTATCATAGATTAGTTATGGAGAATGATGAGATAAAAAGATATATTCAAGAATTGATCCAAAAGGGTCACATTAGGCCAATCTCTTCACCTTGTGGTAGCCCAATTGTCTTAGCACCGAATAAAGATGGAACATGGAGGCTTTGCATTGACTATCGAGAACTGAATAAATTATCTGTGAAGAATCGCTACCCTCTCCCCAGGATTTATGACCTGCTGGACCAGCTCCGTGGTGTGAAGTCCTTCACCAAAATTGATCTCAAATCTGGTTATCACCAAATTTCCAATCGATCCCACTGATGTCTGGAAGACTACATTCAAATCTAAGGAGGGGCTCTTTGAATGGTTGGTTATGCCTTTTGGCTTAACTAACACACCTGCAACCTTCATGAGGATGATGGATGACATCCTATGACCCTTCACCAACTCATTCATGGTTATCTACTTAAATGACATACTCATCTATAGCAAAACATGGGAAGAACATTTGCAACATGTTTGTAAGGTGCTTCAAACTCTTTGGGAGCACAAGTTGTATGCAAATTTTGACAAATACACATTCGAGATGACAATAATTCAGTACCTCGAGTACGTTTTGAATGAGGAAGGGGTCAATGTTGATCTAGAAAAGATTTGGGTTATTTGAGAATGGCCCATACCAAGGACCCTCACAAAGCTTCACAGCTTTTTGGGTCTTGAAAATTTCTACCGTAGGTTTGTTTTTGGATTTTCATATGTTGCTTGGTCACAAACCCAAGTGACTAAAGGAGGAGATAAAGCTACATTTCAGTGGGGTTAAATACAATAAAGGGCATTTGAGAATTTGAAGAATAAACTCTGCTTAGCCCCTGTTCTTGCCTTTCCAAATTTGCATCAACCTTTTGAGTTGATGATAGATGCATTTGAATATGCCATGGGAGATGTCATCATGCAACATGGCCATCCTGTTGCATATCACAATGAAAATTTCAATGATACAGTTAAGAAATATCCAACATATGATAAGGAGCTCTATGCCATTCTTCAAGCCTACAAATAATGGAAACACTACATCTTGGGGAAAGAGACGGTCATCCACACTGACCATAGACCATTGGAATTCATCTAAACACAAAGCAAACTACAAAATAAGAGGCACCAAAATTGGGCCACATATCTTCAAAAATTCTAATTGATGATTAAACACAAAAATGGGAGCTCAAATACAGCTATAGATTATCTGAGCCACTGACCAATTACTGCACTCACAACAGTTCTTGCCCTGTGCGGACATGAGACTGCCATTTGGGGTGCTCTATATGAAGTAGATCCTACCTTTGCTGATACATATCAAGTGATTCAAAAAGGTAAACATGTTTCTAATTTATATTTACAAGATAATGTCCTCTGTCATATGGGGCACATCTATGTTCCAATTGCAGAGCAACAAAAGATGATATGGGAAACACACTTCAGTAGGACAACTGGACACTTTGGTATCAAAAAGACATTGGTAGTTCTTCAAAAATACTTCTACTGGCCCTAGATGTGAAAGGATGTGGAAAGATATCTCAAATCTTGCACCTCATGTGTGATAGCCAAGCCAACAAATAAGAAGCAAGGATTGTATATGCCATTGCTAGAACCAACCAGGCCTTGGGAATCCATCTCAATGGATTTTCTCTCAGGTTTGCCCACTTCAAAACATGGTAAGGACTGTATTTTTGTGGTAGTTGATCATTTTTCAAAAATGACTATCATGATTACTTGTAAGAAAAATATATCTACTGAGGAAACTTCTCAACTATATTTTAGTCATGTATAGCTCCATTTTGGTCTCTCCAAGTCCATTGTCTCAGATCAAGATAGCACGTTCTTGATCATCTTTTGGTCCACTCTATGGAAGATGATGGATACTAAGCTGATGAAGTCCATAACCTTCCAGCCATAGACTGATGGTCAGTTAGAGGTGGTAAAATACTTGATTGTTCATATGATTCAGATGTATCACTATAAACATCCATGCACATGGGATGAGGGACTTCTTTTCATAAAACATGGATACAATCAGGTGCTACATAGCTCAACCAAGCACAGTCCATTCCAAGTATGTTTTGGGTTCCAACCCATGGCACCAATTGATATAGCTGTTCCATTTTCCACCATGGAATACACATCTCATAGAAGATCTGAGGCAGCAAAAGCAAAAAAATTTATTGTACAAATGCAACACATCCAACAACAAGTTCATGACATCCTGGAGAAGATGAATCAGAAGTATAAGCAATGCCATGACAAACATAGGTTGTACACCATTTTGCTATGCGTGACAAGGTTTGGTTATAGCTTTAAAAGGAATGACTTACAGACCCACACAAAAATATTTGGCCTCTATGATATGGTCCCTACACCATCAACATAAAATTTGGAGAAAATGCTTTTGAGTTGAACCTACCAGCCTACCTTGGTCTGCATCCAATATTCAATGTGGAGCTCCTCAAACCATATCACCCACCTCTATTGGACACTTAAATTGTAGCAGAACAACTAGACATTGATGAGATTGATCCATAGAGTTTTTTTCCAGTGCTAGAGGATCAGATTGTGGACATCTGGATGAAGACAACAAAAGGACGCTCTATTCTGCTTTATCGAGTGGTCAAAAGGGGCCAGCTTAGCCACCAAGGTGATTAGCTTATAGAGAATCAAATCAAGAAAAAAATACCACACTTGATGGAGAACATTGATGCAATGGGGACCATTCATTTTCAAGGAAGGAGGAATGATCTGGGCAAAAATTTAGGCAACAATTCTGGTGATAGTTCCACCCTAATTGATGACAGAACTTTTGGGAGCCATAACTTTTGCACCATAGCTCCAATTGACTTGCCGTTTGAACCGTTGGAAAGATAAGAATGAGGAGAAAATTTTGAGATGGCATGGAGATATTCTCAATGAATTTTTACCCCTAAAAACCCAATGAAAGTGCCCTAAATTTCAATTTTAGTAGTGTAGTCTAAAAATATTAAGTTTCTAAAAATAGTAATTCCTCGAATTATGTATTGCTTTAAATCTTGAAAGTCAAACCACTTAATATCCATAGAGATTAGTGAAATTACACATCCTCCCCATTCTTTCAAAATGTGTATAAATTAAGAGGTAACCTGAAATGTGAAGACAGACATCTCTTCCCAAAGATAAGCATATATTTGTATTGCGATCTTGAGTAGTACTACATCTCTTCTTAGAGAATTCATTGTTACTATGTTATTTATATGCTATTAAAATATTTATCAACCATAAATTATAATTCTTGGATTATTCTTGCAAGAAAAGAATAATCTAAAAATCACTTTCAAACACCTACCAATTAGAAGCATTATTAGGTATGGAAGGCCTCACAACCACCTTGGTATGTTGTGCTTTGTTCATTTTCATATCATCCATAATGTCAAACTGAGTGCCAATAACAACCAACATATAAGCTTATTTGTTTTTTTCTCTTGGGATGGATGGGATGTTAAATGCTTCAAGGTCTTCTATGAGGTCCTAAAATCTATGTTTATAGGACTCCAAAACCTGATTTTTTGACATGTTCTTCCGTCTTACCTAATTCACCACCAACTCACTATCTCCAAATACTTACAAATGTTTCATTCCTTTCTTCTTGGCCCATTGAATACCATGGATGAGAGCTTCATACTCAGTTGAGTTGTTGGTGTACTTAAACTAAAATATTAGAGCAAAAAAATAATTCTCCTTCAAGGGAGACACCAACATGACACCCCATCCTACTCCATGTCTAATTTTAGATCCATCAAAGTACATCTACCATACTCCATCATCATATTCATTAGTCTTCACAAGATTCAAAATGAAATAATATTCTTCATGCAATTAATAGTTACCCAGACCAACCTATTTAATGGGTCTATAAGGATCAAACTTATGATGGTTAGTGGCCCATTCATCAAGCAAAAAATTACGTGTACCTTTAAGGTGTGTACTTGGATCTTTCTCAATAGAATGGTCTTCTTGATCTAAAAAGGTACAATTAACATTTATGACACTTGAAACATATGGTTTAATATGGTTCTTAGCAATTGTATTAGACCTAATGGTGACTTTAGTGATGTACTTGGTTTTAAAGATCATATGAAACCAATCAGATGACATGTATCCTCCAATCTAGGCAGTAAACTCCCTAAAAAGGCACAAAACAAATTATGAAGGGAGATCAATTACTAAACATCTTGGGGAATGGAAAAGTTGGGGTATTCATGTAAACTAAGGTCTAAAACCTTTATTACACTAAGAGTCCTAATGACCATTCCATCTAGT
This sequence comes from Torreya grandis, assembly GCA_037957365.1. Classification (NCBI taxonomy): domain Eukaryota; kingdom Viridiplantae; phylum Streptophyta; class Pinopsida; order Cupressales; family Taxaceae; genus Torreya; species Torreya grandis. Next base: position 1,082,973 of record JARHVA010004207.1, read on the forward strand.
TGAACTAATCCTTTTGAGAGTAGCTCATATTCCAAACCAAATTTGTCTGCTATTTGTTTCAACATCATCAAGCTACTAGCCCCTAAATCAATTATGTAATTATGGGATAAATGACTACCTATGATCAAAGAAACATAGAATGGTGAATATTTTACATCTTTATTTGACCGACCTTCCTTGGGTTGAGGGGTATTTATGAGTACTAAATTTGATCATTCCCGTGATGACCCTTTTGAAAGACTAAAGTTAGAAAACACTACTTGCAATAGGTCCTTTTATCCTGGGATGGACAAGGATTACCACATGGGTATATTCACATTTTTTTTCTTTATATGATCAAGAATATTGAATAGGGAAGTACTAATCTTTTGATGTACCATGGTAACAATAATACTTTCTTGTACTTGTACTAATTGAGAATGGATTTTGGGTTGTTCTCAACTTCTTGAAGTCTAATTATTTTATATTTATTGTATCTTTGGTACTAAGGATCAAAAACCTCTTGTAACACTAGAGAATATGGTGCATGATACTTACCAATTACTGGTTTAATTTCTACAACCCTTTTCTTAGACTTAGTATTGTCTACCACACCTAAAGAACAAGTTTGGTTCTAACATTACAATTGGTTTACTCCATAATATTCATCCCCTTGCTAATTTAAAATTGTAACATCACTCTGTACTGGCTCTTGAGGATCTTGTTGTTATGGTGATACCTCAAATTGTCTCTCTTGTTATGGTGCTAGGCCTTGCACCATCAATGCTTGGTTGAAGACACCATTAGGATAAGTGGTTTTATTGTGGGGATGATTATAGGTAAATCACCATTAATAGTCTTATACTAAGTTGTTTTGGATAGGGACTAAGGATTTAGATGTGCTGGTAGTACTAGGGTTGAAAGCTTGATAAGACTATGCAGGAGTAATTTGGCTTTGGCCTTGAATATTTGCCTAATATGGTATCCTATTTGGTTGATAAGGTCCTTAATATAAAGGCCTTTTATTTTGATAAGGCTGATGAGGCATTTGATAGGGTCTATAATTTTGGGCCTGCTACCTTTTGAGAGTAACCAGCTTATTCCCAAAAGTTTGAATAAGGATCTTAACCTCTTGCAGATCATTTGATGGGATAGGGGTAGATTTATCTTGGCTTGGTGGTTGACTAGTTGGCATTCAAATATACACTAATGTGGGTGTTTTAGATGGCAAAGTGTTTGGATGTGAAGTCATTATTCATAGTCACTATTCATGAATCACTATTCACATACAATATTCATGGCCACTATTCATGATGATATGGCTTATTGGTGATGTAGATGGTTAGTGATGTGGCAGGAACCCATAGAGGGTATTCCATGAGTGATAAGGTTGATGTGATGAGATTGGGGTGTAACACTCCACCAAGGCACATGGGTTTGCCCTTGGTAGTCACATGTGGGTTATCACATGGTGTAAAAGACAAAAGGGTTGGTGTGAGGTGCATTCTTAGATGTGTCCAAGATTCCCATGTGTGGAGAAAGTTAAAAGGTGATTATAAACACCTTTTGGACTCATGTGGTCACATGGAGAATGAAGACAAGAAGGATACTATAGCAGATTGTCCTCAAATGTGTGAGTGAGAAACAATCATTTTGGAGCCACATGGAGGTGGCACATGTTCTTGTCTAAAATGAAGATACCTTGAAAACTTTTTCACATGAATACAACACCACCACTATGGAGATCACTTGACACACCAAGTGTGGCACATTTTTTGGTGTCACTATTGCATTCTCTCTCTTATCTATCTTTTGTGTTGTAAATGCTATTAATAAGCATGAATCTCTCTTTTTAATTTATACTATTAGAGGATCCATGTAAGCTTATGGTTGTATGGTTGAGGGTTGGATCCTAGATGCATTGTTAAGCTTGGTTCACAACCTAAATGCTGATAACTCCTTTAACAAATAATTTGAACCTTGTCCCCACTTAGTGTGAGTGCACAAGTATTTTATTAATTTTCAAAAAACAAGTACATAAGGGTGCCTTTACTTTGTTAACCCTTTTACATTGCAAACATTTATTATATAGATTTTACCCATGATCGGTAAAACCAACTAATCCTATAACCAATTATTTACAGGAAATCAACCCGTAAGGTAGTTTTAATTAATAAACACAAAACATGAAAACTACCTAAAATTAAAACTAAGTAACTTTATTTTATTGGGGTTCTTTACTAAAAGATGCATGCCCTATTAACAATATTGTTTATTAACCTACCAAAAAATCTAACCTAATGTTAAGACTTTGGAACAAGTCCTAACAAAACCCCCTATGATCTAAAGTCAGGTCTTTGGACACATACCAAGCATTTTTCTAAAATTTTCAAATTTGATTATGTCAAGGGGTTTTGTGAAGATATCAGCTGTCTGATCAGTAGTTGGGAAATATATTGGATCAAGAGCTTTTTTTGCCACCAACATTCATAGATAATGGTATTTGACATACATATGTTTTGTTTTGGCATGAAACATAGGATTCTTGGACATATTGATTGCACTTTGATTATCAATGTATAACCGTGTAGGAGTAAATTGAGAAACCTCAAGCTCTTCAAGAATAAGACGTCAGTAAACAATTTCTCTAGAAGCATCCCATGCTGCAATATACTCTGATTCTATTGATGAATTTGCCACTGTATCCTGCTTCTTACAACACCAAGCAATGGCAGATGAACCCATATGCATAGTGTATCTTGTGGTTAACACTCTGTCATCTACACATCCACTAAAATATACATCATAATATCTAACAAATTTGAAGTTATTGTTGAGATGGTATTCAAGGCCATACATTTTCATTCCCTAAAGGTAACGAAGTACTCATTTTTCCTCATGCCAATGAATTTCTCTAGGCTCATGCATAAACCTAGATAAAATTCCAACTAAAAATGAAATATCAAGCCTGGTAGTCATCAAGTATATCAAACCTCCCACCAATTTTCTATATGTGGTGCCATCAAAAAAGGCACTGCTATCATCCTTAGACAATTTCAAGTTACTTTCCATGGGAGTGAGGGTAGGTTTGCAAACACTCATGCCAAACCTATCTAATAACTCATAAATATACTTAGTTTGTGAAATGAAAATACTATGCTATATTTGAATTACGTCTATGCCTAGATAGTAGTGAAGAAGTCTAAGGTCTGTCATCTCAAACCCATCTTTTAATTCCTTCTTCACAGACTTGTTATGGTTTTCATCATTACTTGTGATAAACAAGTCATCGACATAGAGAACAAGTATCACCATTTTCTTACCCTGCACTTGAAAATAAAGAGTATTATCAGATTCACTATGATGAAAACTAATGGATTATAAGTATGAATCCATTTTCTCATACCAAGCCTTAGGTGCCTGTTTGAGCCCATACAAAGCTTTTATCAATTTACATACTTTGTGTTTGACACCCACCTGTTCAAAACCCTGAGGTTGTTTCATATATACTTCTTCCTATAAATCACCATTAAAAAAACACTTTTAACATCCAATTGATGTACTTTCCAACCATTTTTTGCTGCTAAGGCAAGTACCATACGGATTGTGTGCCATTTGGTAGTTGGTGCAAATGTTTCCTCATAGTCAATACCTTCTCGTTGCACATATCCTTTTGCAACAAGTCTTGCCTTATGTTTATAAATGGAGCCATCTGATTTATACTTAGTCCTATAAACCCATTTACATCTGATGAGTTTAACATGTGGAGGAGGATCAACTAAAATCCATGTATTATTACTAAGTATGGCATCATACTCACTTTTCATTTCCTATTGCCAAACATGTTTAGTAGATGCCTCCTCAAAAGTGGATGGCTCAGAGGAAGAAGTAGTAACAAACATAGCATAGTTTACCTACTCTCAAGAATTCTTAGGCCCTGTTAAACCAACTTCATATGCTTTCAAGTTAGAAAAAGTACTTTGAGCCCATTTTGGATACTTAGTCAAATTATTCAAATTAGGGACTCCAGAATTCTCATCATGTGAATCATTCAAAGAGGGACTTAGAGAAGTTTCAACAATTTCTAAATCATCAACCTGTGAACTTGTAGATGAAGGAGAGGAAAGTGAATGAATTTGAGTTTCATACCAAAAATTTGAAGAGTTATCCCCATTATTCAAACCCTTATCTCTTTTTGTATTTTTCCTCTCTAATCTATCAAGTTGAGAATCAATTTCTGCAGTGTTCATAGTCCCAAACTCATCACATATTACATCTCGACTCACTATGAATTTGCCTGTATCCTATGCAAGCAAATGAAACCCCTTTTTATCTTCATAATAACCAAGAAAGATGCATTTTTGACTTTGTGGTTCCAACTTAGTTCTGTGTTTAATAGGAACCAAAGCAAAATGAAGACATCCAAACACTTTCAAGTGTTTAAATTTTGGTTTAAACCCATATCAAGCCTAATATGGAGTTTGTCCCAAAAGTGAAATTGTGGGGGACCTATTTCTCAAATACACTATAGTACCAATGGCTTCTACCCAAAATTTATCATCAAGCTATTTATAGTGCAACATAATACATGCTGTGCCCTATAAAGTTCTATTCATCTGTTCAGATACTCCATTTTGTTGTGGAGTATAAGCATTACTATATTGTTGATGAATGCCATGTTCTCTTCAATAATCTAAAAATTCATTTGATGTATACTCACCTCCATTATCTGAATGAAGAGTGACCAAATGTGAACTTGTTTCTTTTTTGACTAAGTGTAACCAATCAACAAACTTAGCAAAAACTTCAGATTTGTTTTTCATAAAAAATACCCAAGTCATCCGAGAAAAGTCATCAATAAACAAGACAAAGTATCTACACCCACCAATGGATGAATTCTTCATTTCACATACATCACTATAAACTAATTGCAAACACCTGTTAGCTCTCCAGGATGATTATTTAGGAAAAATTTCTTGATTTTGTTTGCCCAAAACACATGACTCACAAAGAATACTATCTTTGCGAAAAGTGGGCAACCCACTCACCATACCATATCTCTAAAAATCCACTAAAGAGTGGATATTCAAATTTCCATAGCAGAGATGCCATAACCACTATGTAGACATAGTATCTGTACTTGTGTCAACAACTACCACAAGTTCTATAGTGGGAAGAAGCACTTTACAATGCAATCTAACCAAGTTTCCATCTTCATATCATATATACATTGTTTTCTAATCATCTTTCACTGAATTGATGTAAATGGGCCCATTTTCAAGCACTTTTTGATAACCTTTCTTTCAAATAGTTACCAAATAAAGTAAGTGTTTCTTCAATGTGGGAACATACCAAACATCCTTCAAGTATTTTATAGACCCATTAGCAAGAAGAATCTGAATAGATCTAAGTCCTAGTGGTGTATGCATAGACTTATCTACTAAGGCAATTAGAGAGAGAGAAGCTTCCCTGAAAGACCAAAAGAAATCTCTCCTAAATGTCATGTGTTTGGTTGCTCCTGTGTCTAAAACCCATACATCTGTGAGCTCATCTCTAGCCTCATATTTAATATAATCAATGTGCCCCAAAGTAGTGAATGCAGATTCATGGGCAACATTACTGAACTCATCATAGTCATGATTGGCATACTGAGTAGAGTTAGACTTAGTCACTTTTTTTGGCCTCTGAATTTTATCAAAAGGAATCCTACATTGTGAGGTAATGTGACCAAATTTTCCACATCTATGACACTGAATGTCTGATCTACCTCGACCTCTGCCCCTATATGAGTTGTGACCATGTCCTTGATCACTTGTTTCATGTGAATGTGATTGGTTAGATTGTTGGTTATTTAAATGACCCCTACCTCTATTTTGATATTTGCCTCCTTTGTAACCTAGACCCCCTCTATAACTGTTTCCTCTATTGTTTTGATGCACATATGAAGATGAACTAGGTTTTGAATCTAAAACATGGGATTCTTTAGTTTTCTTGGATTTCTTGGGTAGAGAGAGGTCATGTTGGATGAGAAACTCAACGAACTTATCAAAGGTGATGCTTGTGATCTTTTCAAAGACATGCAACATTCAACAAAATTCTTATAGGACCATGGTAGTCCTTTCAAAGCAACAGTGACTATGAGGTCATCATCTAGTTTTCCAAACCCAGCCTTAGTGTACTTAGTAGTGATATTTTTCAACTTAGACATATATTCTCCCATATCCCCATCTTCATCTAATGACAAAGTAAACAACTGCATATGAATATCTATCTTCTTATGCTTAAGTTTTTTATCATACAAATCCGACAATGTTTTCCATGCAGTGTAACTACGAGGAGAATTTTCAATATGAACATAAGTATCACGAGTACAACTACATTTAATGAGAGATAAGGCCTTAGAATCATGCAAATTGAATACATCTAATTTAGCTTATTCTATTGGCAATGTGGGATTTTCATTCTTAACAATATCCCATAACTCATTAAAAACTAGTGAAGCCTCCATCAATCATTTTTAATCAAAATAATTGGAAATTGTTAATCTATCACCATCTAAAAGTAAGTTTTGAATTTTTAGAATCTTTAAATAAAAGAAAGTGCAATAGAGAAAAGTGTGAAAAAATGCAAAAGAGATGAAACAAATATCACACTCACTGCACAAGACACTGCTTCTACGAGGTTTTTCATTTAACCTCTATGTAGAGCAAAAAAAGAAAAAACAAGATTTTTTAATGGGTTTTGCACTTAACCTCACCAAAAATCAATTGATTACACCCTTATTTCATAAAATTACATCCTTATTCCACCAATTACACCCTTATATCACCACAAAAATGTAAAAGAAATAGAATCTAATTCTCCTTTTTTGATTTTTAAAATAACACAATACAATAAGTATGCATTTCACAACTTTCAAGGCATACAAAAAGAAATTTAAAAGGGAATATTCCTTTTAAAAAAAGTATATTCTAAAGCAATTTCTTCCAAAAAGAAGGGATTTGAACCCTTGACCTCCTCTTTGCAAGCTTCTTACAAAATGACTTAAACTAATTGCTCTAAGAGCACTTTCAGAATATAATACTCAGAAACTTGTACTTATGCTAGATTTTGTCTATAAGGGAAAATTAATGTTTTTTTACATATATGTAAATAAATCCAAGCTTTTTCTTTTTTAATCTTCTCAGCCAAGCTTTCTCACGTGGGACCCATCTAATGCAAATATTTGATATCCAAACTTTAGAAACATGAAAAAATTATTTTCCTGAGTTTAAACCTGTGCCATGTTTGCTTGGGATGCCATGGCTGTTCCTAGAAATGTTTATTGCACCTTCTCTCACTCTTGGAGGTTGTACAAATCCGTACAGGCAAGATAAAAATGATATTGGCTAAGTTTTAGCAATTTTTTTAAGGTATGTTTTGTTGGAAATGATATCAAATTGCAGCCAGGGCATTGGAAGGTCATACCATAGGCCGTACAAATCAAAAAAATTCCCAGATTTTCTTTTAAAGATTCAAAATAGGGATTTTAATCAGATTTATGGGTGTTTTTGGATTCAAAAGGACTAAGAATGAATGTAATTAATAATGGTAGCCATGAATGAAAATTATAGAGGTTTTCAATAGGTAAAATGCTGTACAAGTTTGTTTTTGCAAAGAAAAATGAATTTAATAACATTTAAATGCTAAGAAATTCATTTTTAATCCCAGATGAGGAGTTTGAACATGATTTTAATGGAGTATGAATGGCTAAAATGACCAGATGGTCATATAAGAGAAATACACAGGTTTAAATTTAAAAAATAGTTGAAAAATTAAAATAATTTAATAAATTTTCAAACATTTAAACTAATAAAATATTTACTTTATATGGCATACCTTATTTCATGCCATTTTATTTCTCGTGAATTCAACTTTTCACCTTGCCTTCCTTTCAAATTCACCAATGCTCCCAAAATTCCCTATGCTGGACAAAAAACAAGTACATAAGGTTGCCTTTACTCCGTTAACCCTTTTACATTGCAAACATTGATTATATAGATTTTAACCATGACCGATAAAACCAACTAATCGTATAACCAACTATTTATGGGAAATCAACCCGTAAGGTAGTTCTAATTAATAAACACAAAACATGAAAACTACCTAAAATTAAAACTAAGTAACTTTATTTTATGGGGGTGTCTTTACTAAAAGATGCATGCCCTATTAACAATATTATTTATTAACCTACCAAAAAATCTAACCTAATGTTAAGACTTTGGAACAAGTCCTAACAAAACCCCTTATGATCCAAAGTCAGGTCTTTGGACACATACCAAGCATTTTTCTAATTTTTTTAAATTTGATTCTGTCAAGGGGTTTTGTGAAGATATCAGCTATGTAATTAACAGTTGGGCAATATATTGGATCAAGAGCTTTCTTTGCCACCATCATTCATATATAATGGTATTTGACATCCATATGTTTTGTTTTGGCATGAAACATAGGATTCTTGGACATCTTGATTGCACTTTGATTATCAATGTAGGTGTAGGAGAAAACTAAAAAACCTAAAGATCTTTAAGAATACGACGTAGGTAAACAATTTATCTAGAAGCATCCCATGCTGAAATATACTCTAATTCTATTGATGAATTTGCCACTGTATCCTGCTTTGTACAACACCAAGCAATGTCAACTGAACCCATATGCATAGTGTATCTTCTGGTTGACACTTTGTCATCCACACATCCACCAAAATCTACATCAAAATGTCCAACAAGTTTGAAGTTCTTGTTGTGGTAGTATTCAAGGCCATATGTTTTCATTCCCTGAAGGTAACGAAGTACTCATTTTTCTGCATGCCAATGAATTTCTCTAGGCTCATGTATAAACCTAGATAAAATTCCAACTGAAAATGAAATATCAGGCCTGGTAGTCATCAAGTATATCAAACCTCCCACCAATTATCTGTATATGGTGCCATCAAAAAAGGCACTGCTATCATCCTTAGACAATTTCAAGTTAATTTTCATGGGAGTGAGGGCAGGTTTGCAATCACTCATGCCAAACCTATCTAATAACTCAGAAATATACTTAGTTTGTGAAATGAAAATACTATGCTCTTTTTGAATTACCTTTATGCCTAGATAGTAGTGAAGAAGTCCAAGATTTGTCATCTCAAACCCATCTTTTAATTCCTTCTTCATAGACTTGTTATGGTTTTCATCATTACTTGTGATAAACAAGTCATCAACATAGAGAACAAGTATCACCATTTTCTTACCCTACACTCGAAAATAGAGAGTATCATTAGATTCACTATGATGAAAACTAATGGATTTCTAGTATGAATCCATTTTCTCATACCAAGCCCTAGGTGCTTGTTTGAGCCCATACAAAGCTTTTATCAATTTACATACTTTGTGTTCAGCACCCACCTGTTTAAAACCCTGAGGTTGTTTCATATATTCTTCTTCCTGTAAATCACCATTTAAAAAAGTAGTTTTAACATCCAATTGATGTACTTTCCAACCATTTTGTGATGCTAAGGCAAGCACCATATGAATTGTGTGCCATTTGGTAGTTGGTGCAAATGTTTCCTCATAGTCAATACCTTCTTGTTGTGCATATCCTTTTGTAACAAGTCTTGCCTTATGTTTATCAATGGAGCCATCTGATTTATACTTAGTCCTATAAACCCATTTACATCTGATGGGTTTAACATGTGGAGGAGGATCAACTAAAACCCATGTATTATTGCTAAGTATGGTATCATACTCACTTTTCATTGCCTATTGCCAAACATGTTCAGTAGATGCCTCCTCAAAAGTGGATGGCTCAGAGGAAGTAATTGTAACAACCATAGCATAGTTTACCTATTTTTGAGAATTCTTGGGCCTTGTTAAACCAACTTCATCTGCTTTCAAGTTAGAAAAAGTACTTTGAGCCCATTTTGGATACTTATTCAAATTATTCAAATCAGGGACTCCAGAATTCTCATCATGTGCATCATTCGAAGGGGGACTTAGAGAAGTTTCAACAATTTCTAAGTCATCAACCTATGAACTTGTAGATGAAGGAGAGGAAAGTGAAGGAATTTGAGTTTCATACCACAACTTCAAAGAGTTATCCCCATTATTCAAACCCTTGTCTCTTTTTGTATTTTTCCTCTCTAATCTATCAAGTTGAGAATCAATTTTTGTAGTGTTCATAGTCCCAAACTCATCAAATATTTAATAGGAAAAAAAGCAAAACAAATAAATTAAACCCCTTTTTATCTTTAGAATAACTAAGAAAGATGCATTTTTGACTTCGTGGTTCCAACTTAGTTTCATGTTTAATAGGAACTAAAGCAAAACAAAGACATCTAAACACTTTCAAGTGTTTAACATTTGGTTTAAACCCATACCAAGCCTCATATGGAGTTTGTCCCAAAAGTGCAACTGTGGGGGACCTATTTCTAAAATACACTACAATACCAATGGCTTCTACCCAAAACTTATCATCAAGCTGTTTATAGTACAACAAAGCACGTGATGTGCCCTATAAATTTCTATTCATTTGTTCAAATACTCCATTTTACTGTGGAGTATAAGCATTACTATATTTTTGATGAATGCCATGATATCGAAAATAATCTAAAAATTCATTTGAGGTATACTCACCTCCATTATCTGAATGAAGAGTGACCAAATGTGAACCTATTTCTTTTTTGACTAAGTGTAACCAATTAACAAACTTAGAGAAAACTTCAAATTTGTTTTTCATAAAAAATACCCAAGTCATCCGAGAAAAGTCATCAATAAACAAGACAAAGTATCTATACCCACCAATGGACGACTTTTTCATTTCACATACATCACTATAAACTAACTGCAAACACCTGTTAGCTCTCCAAGATGACTATTTAGGAAATTTTTCTTGATTTTGTTTGCCCAAAACACATGACTCACAAAGAATACTATCTTTTCAAAAAGTGGGCAACCCACTCACCATACCATATCTCTACAAATCCACTAAAGAGTGGATATTCAAATGTCCATAGCAGAGATGCCATAACCACTATGTAGAAATAGTACCTGTACCTATGTCAACAACTACCACAAGCTCTATAGTGGGAGGAAGCACTTTACAATGCAATCTAACCAAGTCTCCATCTTCATATCCTATATACATTGTTTTATAATCATCTTTCACTGAATTGATGTAAATGGGCCCATTTTCAAGCACTATTTGATAACCTTTCTTTTGAATGGTTACCAAATAAAGTAAGTCTTTCTTCAATGTGGGAACATACCAAACATCCTCCAAGTATTTTATAGACCCATTAGCAAGAAGAATCTGAATAGATCCAAGTCGTAGTGGTGTATGCATAGACTTATCTGCTAAGGCAACTAGAGAGAGAGAAGCTTCCCTGAAAGACCAAAAGAAATCTCTCCTAAATGTCATGTGTTTGGTTGCTCTTGTGTCTAAAACCCATACATCTGTGAGCTCATCTCTAGCCTCATATTCAATATAATCAATGTGCCCCAAAGTAGTGAATGCAGATTCATGCGCAACATTACTGGACTCATCATAGTCATGATTGGTATACTGAGTAGAGTTAGATTTAGTCCCTTTTTGTGGCCTCTAAATTTTATCAAAAGGAATCCTACATTGTGAAGTAATGTGACCAAAGTTTCCACATCTATGACACTGAATGTCTGATCTACCTCGACCTCTGCCCCTATATGAGTTGTGACCATGTCCTTGATCACTTGTTTCATGTGAATGTGATTGGTTAGATTGTTGGTTATTTAAATGACCCCTACCTCTATTTTGATATCTACCTCCTTTTTAACCTCGACCCCCTCTATAACTGTTTCCTCTATTGTTTTGATGCCCAGATGAAGATGAACTAGGCTTTGACTCTAAAACATGGGCATCTTTAGTTTTCTTGGATTTCTTGGGTAGAGAGAGGTCATGTTGGATGAGAAACTCAACCAAATTATCAAAGGTGATGCCTATGATCTTGTCAGAGACATGCAACATTCAACAAAATTCCTATAGGACCCAGGTAGTGCTTTCAAAGCAACAATGACTATGAGGTCATCATCTAGTTTTCCAAACCTATCCTTAGTGTACTTAGTAGTGATATTTTTCAACTTAGACATATATTCTCCCATATCCCCATCTTCATCTAATGACAAAGTAAACAATTTCATATGAATATCTATCTTCTTATGCTTAGGTTTCTTATCATACAAATCTAATAATGTTTTCCATGCAGTGTAACTACGAGGAGAATTTTCAATATGAACATAAGTATCATGAGTAAAACAACATTTAATGAGAGCTAAGGTCTTAAAATCATGCAAATTGAATACATCTAATTTAGCCTGTTCTAATGTCAATGTGGGATTTTCATTCTTGACAATATCCCATAACTCATTAAAAACTAGTGAAGCCTCCATCAATCATTTCCAATCAGAATAATTGGAAATTGTTAATCTATCACCATCTGAAAGCAAGTTTTAAATTTTTAGCATCTTGAAATAAAATCAAGTGCAATAGAGAAAAGTGTGACAAAATGCAAAAGAGATGAAAAAAATATCACACTCACTGCGTAAGACACTACTTCTATGGGGTTTTTCACTTAACCTCCGCATAGAGCAAAAAAGGAAAAACAAGAATTTTTGATGGGTTTTGCACTTAACCTCACCAAAAATCAATTTATTACACCCTTATTTCTCTAAATTACATCCTTATTCCACCAATTACACCCTTATATCACCACACCAATGTAAAATAAATAGAATTTAATTCCCCTTTTTCAATTTTTAAAACAACACAATACAATAAGTATGCATTTCACAACTTTCAAGGTATAAAAAAAGAAATTTAAAAAGGAATATTCATTTTACAAAAAATATATTCTAAAGCAAGTTATTCCAAAAAGAAGGGATTTGAACCCTTGACCTCCTCTTTGCAAGCTTCTTACAAAATGACTTAAACCAATTGCTCTAAGAGCATTTTCAGAATATAATACTTAGAAACTTGTACTTATGCTAGATTTTATCTATGAGGGAAAATAAAATAAAATTTACATATATGTAAATAAATCCAAGATTTTTCCTTTTTAATCTTCTCAGCCAAGCTTTCTCATGTGGGACCCATCTAATGCAAATATTTGATATCCAAACTTTAGAAACATGAAAAAATTATTTTCCTGAGTTTAAACCTGCACCATGTTTGCCTAGGACACTATGGCTGCTCCTGGAAATGTTTACTGCACCTTATCTCACTCTTGGAGGCTGTACAAATCTGTACAGGCAGGATAAAAATGATTTTGGATGAGTTTTAGCAAATTTTTTGAGGTATGTTTTGCTGGAAATGATATCAAATTGTAGTCAGGGTGTTGGAAGGCCGTACAAATCAAAAAATTTCCCAGATTTTCTTATTTCAAGTGTAAGCATCAATTTTTTAGTTGTAAGCACTAAAGGAGTTGTTGGAGGAGTTATTGTAGAAGAGATATTGATGTTGAGATTAATATGAAGTCTAGAAGCTGCCATTTTGCCTATGGTTTTTCCTTGCACATTACAAGGTTCCCATGTAATCTTTATGTAATGTGTTCCCTTTTGTCTATTTATTTTAGAGCTTGTTATTCCATATTTTAATTGCTTACACTATTGGATATAACTCATTGATTTAACATGTAGTATCAAAGTTTTATTAATAATAACTATGATTAGAGATTTGATTCCTAATATATGGTATCAGATCCATGGTGAAAAACTCCATGTGTGTGAGTTTTTTATATTTTTAGCTAATTTGTGCAAGTTGAAGCTACTATGATAGGAGGAGAGACCAAGTTAGAGATTAAATAAGAAAAAAAAGTTTGTTTTGGTAGGTATCTCTCTCTGGAGAAAGGTTGAGGATCTCTTAGTAAAGATTCATTCTCTTCATGTTGCTGAGGAAAACCCTGTAGACGAGTGGAGGAGAAATCTTAACAAGCTTTTCTAGACAAGTTAACAATCTACATAGTGTTCTTGATGGAGAAGTAACTCTACAGCTTAAAGAGTGAGTTAGTCTCCTTTGGAGGATGTTGGAGATAAGGCATGACCTTGTTGTGGTTCTTAGCAATAAATAGAAGGGGTGTATTATGTGGTATCATATTGACCACATGTTATTAGCTAAGATGTTAAAGAAAAATCCATGTAAAGGAAGTACAAAAAAACCTAAATTTGTACCTATTTTGAAGTAGTTAAGGATGAGGAAGATGAAGATGCAGATGAGCAAGTGAGGCCTAACATTATTTAAATGAGAAGGCCATGTGTTTGGACATGCGGTAGAGCAGTGAAGCATTTTGGATGCATTTTTTAAGCTCAAAAACTCAATAATTGCATTGGTGCACTGAGTAGTGCGATGACTTCCCTAGAGCTATGATTGGTCCACTTGTGTCATATTTGGCACGATTGGTAGCTAAAGGCTACAAGTAGAAGATTGACTGAGACCTAGTGTTCTTGAAAGGAGAAGGCTATTGTTGATGATATAACTCAAGGTGTTGGAGTGTTGTGTATATGGTTGTGGTGTTGGCCAGGTAAACTGATGCATGGAAAAAAACTTGAGGCACATGAATTGGTGTTTTGGAAACATTTGGTAGTGCAAGATGTATTTTATATGTGGGATTAAAAACTTAGTAGGTGTAGTGATGCACCAAGTAGCATGATGAATTTCCAAGAGATATGATTATTCTAGTGAACTTGTGCCATGTTGGTAGCTTTGATGGCTATGTAGAGAAGTCTAGTTTTGACTTTTATGAGATTTTCTCTCCTCACTAATATCAAGAGTGTTATGTGAACTTGTTTTTTCCAAGGAGTTGGAGTAGCATGATTATTACATGGTGATTTCTCTTAGGTAGAGATAGATAGATGAATGAGGTAGAAAGTTACTGGTTTGCATGAAATCACTATATGAGTTGGTATAAATGTTGTACATGTGGTATAATTATTTTAGTACCTTCATGGAAAACTAAGTGTTTAACAGAGGTTGCTTCTATGTGTTGATGACATGGTAGATATAGGCCCCAACATGATCATAGTTTTGATGGATCAGTAGGGACACATGAAATGAAGGTGGTATGGAGGAGTAAACCAAGGATGGAGATGCACAAAGATGGGAAAGCAAGGAAGTACTTCACTTCTTATATTGTGAGTTGTCTTCCCAAGAGTGTCCTAGAGGAGGAGAATACATGTTGTGTTTTATATATTGTATTCATCAGGATTAAGAAGCCTCATAATTCTATGATGAGAACAAAACCAAATACTCCAAAGTAATGGGATTTATGAGTAGTTCATTACAAAATCCAGATTAGAGGATGGTCTGGAGAGAAGTGAGAGTCACTTCAATTGATGCAATCTGCTATGGAGGAGTATATGTTGACAAAGCCATCCCAGTTAGAGAAGTGTTAGTAGTGCAAGTAAAATTCTACTGGGTTTGTGTTAGGGTAGCAATGGGAATTAATGGATAACTAGTTGCAGAATACTCAAGTATGGTAAAAGCCTATGTATATTGACTTTAAGTGGGAGTGTGTTAGGATGTGAAGTCAAAATTCATCATCATTATTCACATGCACTATTCATGATGATGTGGCCTACTAGTGATGTGGATGGTTAGTGATGTGGCTTGTGGGTGATATGGTAGGGTACCATGAAGGGTATCCCATGAGTGATCAGGTTGATGTGATGGGAGTGGGGCATAACACTCCACCAAGGCACATGGGTTTATCCTTGGTAGTCACATGTTGGTTGTCACATGGTGAAAAATATGAAAGGGTTGGTGTGGGGTGCATTCCTAGATGTGTACAAGATTCCCATGTGTGGAGAAAGTTGAAAGGTGATTGCAAGCACCTTTTGGACTCATGTGGTCACATGGAGAATGAAGACAAGAAGGTTAATTTTATAAATTGTACTCACATGTGTGAGTGGAAGATAATGTTTTTGGAGCCATATGAAGGTGGCACATGTTCTTGTCTAAAGTGAAAATGCCTTGAAGAATTTTTCACATGAAGACAACACCACCACTATGGAGATCACAAGACACACCATGTGTGGCACATTTTTTGGTGTCATTATTGCATTCTCTCTCCTCTCTCTCTTCTATGTTGTAAATGCTATTAATAAGCATGAAGATCTCTTTGTAATTCATCTTGTTAAAGGATCCATGCAAGCTTGTGCTTGCATGCTTGGAGGTTGGATCCTGAAGGCATTGTTTTGATTGGTTCATAACTTAGATACTTTAGGTGTAATGTTATGCCCTTAACCATTGGTGTGTCTAGGGATATGTGTGGTCGACTTGTGGCTTACATACCTCTTTTATTTACTTGTTATATTTCTCTATGTTCTTAGATAGGTTGGCCTATGGAATAACCTTGGCTAAGTAGACTATATATAAGATGTAGTGGTTAGTATTTATTCATTATCTTAAGTATTTTAATATTAGTGCATTGTTATGGAGGTTTCCCCCTTGAAGTGGCTTTTCTATATTATCTAGTATTTTATTTTACTATCAATTATTGCTATGTAATCTCTCATATTTTCTTATTTTGCACAATATAAAATTATTATGTACAAATATCTAAGTAATTTCATTACAAGTGGTATTAGAGATTTGATTTGGGCAAGTTTTCTATGGCATTTTTTTTGGATCCGACAAGGCGTGGCTTCTAGGAGCAGTGAAAGCAAAAAACATAACTTGCAATTCGAGAAGAAATATATTTTTTTTCAATGTAGTATTGCTCAAAACACTTTTTTGAAAAAAATATTGAAAAAAAGTCTGAATTTTTTTGCCCTTGCACACTTGTAGTCATTGGATTCATCTCAATGGGATGATCATAACAGTATATTCTATCGATACACTTATTTGGTACCAAAATTTTTACTCTAGTGCGTAAAGGTAGTCATTAGATTCATCTTGATAAGGCAATCACAATGTTACCATTTCTTGGTATACCTTTTTTGGGGTCAAAACCCTCCTAAGATTTGTTTATGGTAGGTCCTTCAACTCAGGGAAGAAAAGGGGCACCAAAAACTCCTAAGACTCTTGCTGATGACATGGAATTTGGAACTTTAGATTCAGTGATTTCTCAACTTCAAACGGACATAAAAAACTTGGTGAGGCATGATGAATTTGTTGCAGTCCAAGCTGATGTTTAGGGATGCACAAAGATATTAATGGGGTTCATAGTGAATTTTAGCATATCATTACGTAATTGTCTACCCTCACATCTCATTTTCAACCTAACAACCCTCCACTTTAGTATTCAAATCCTCCTCTCAACAACTCCCATTCTGATATGAAACTGATGTTGCCAAAAGTGGGCATATGTAAGTTTGATGGTAAGGATCCTCTCACTTGGATAATCCAAATTGAGAATTTATTTGAGCTACATCAAACCCCTAGTTCTTAGAGGGTGATGGTGGCATACCTATATCTAGAACTTGAGTGATTCATTTGGTATCATTGGTTAAGTGCTAAAAAAAAAGAATGGTGCTCCTATTACATGGACTATTTTTACTAAAGATTTGTTAGATCATTATCAAAATAATGTCTTTAAGAACTATTTCAACCAATTAGCCAAGCTATGACAAATATGAACTGTGAAAGATTATATTCATGAATTTTAGAATCTCTTTATGGGTAGAAGATATCACTAAGGGAAATTTGATTGATCTATTTTTGGGTGGCCTCAAATATAAAATCCAATATAAGGATCAAATGTTTAACCCAACATCTGTATTAGAAGCTATCCCTTTGACACGCATGATAGAAGAAAAAGAGATGGCCAAAAGGAAAAAATTCACTACTAGTCATGATCTCAACATTACAACACCATCATTTCCATAGCCCACTAGATTAACACAATGAAAAATTAAGGAGAAGCAAGCCAAAGGGTTATGTTATGGTTGTGATAGCGAATGGAGTAAAAAACCATCATTATGCTGAAAAGAAGCTATTTTACATTGAAAGTGCCAATGATGATGAAGATGATGCAAAATTACATGATGAGGATGCAAAAGTTTTTGAGGAGGAATTTGAAGAATCTCAGCTTACTATTTTATGTCATGCCCTGTTAGGTATTATTACTCCCCAAACTCTTAAGGTGATGGGTATCCTTAAGAAATAAGTCACTGTCTTGATTGATTTTGGGAGCACACACAACTTCATCCATAGTAAGTTAGCTACTCGTTTAAAATGTTTCATTTATCTATCTCTAGAATTTTAGGTTATTATTATAGATGGTAGACCTATCAACTATTCAAAAAAATGTCATAATATTAAGTTGGCCATGGGAGACTACTTATTGGATTATCCTATGTTTGCTATTCTGATGGGTGCAACTGATATTATTTTGGGAGTCTAGTGGCTCACCACTTTGGGCACTATTGAGATGAATTTTCAAAAATTATTCATGCATTTTCATTCTAAAGAAAGGACATTTGAGCTAAGAGGATTAAAGGCTAAATCTCCACAACTTGTTAGCTCCCATCAAATGACAAAAATTCTCCACAAGGATGCTGAGGGATTTATAGCTCACTTATTTTCTATGGAAGCAAAACCAACACAACTATCTCCACCTCTTGATCTAAAACAAGTAATTGATGCTCATTCTATTGTTTTTGGAGACATGCCAAAAGGACTTCCACCTAGCTGCACGCATGATCATGCTATCACACTTATTCCTAGCAGGTCACCATTTAACATTAGGCCATATAGGTATCCCTATGCCCAAAAAAATGAAATTAAAAAGATGGTACAAGAGATGTCGGATGCAAGAATCATTCGCCATAGCCAAAGTGAATACTCTTCATCAATTGTCATGGTGAGAAAGAAAGATGACACTTGGAGGATGTGCCTTGACTACAAAGAAATAAACAAGTACACTATCAAAGATAAGTTTCCAATTCCTATCATTAATGATTTTCAAGATGAATTAAATGGTGCTTTTTATTTTACCAAGTTAGATATGTGTTGTGGGTATCATCAAATTAGGATTCATGATGATGACATACCCAAAACTACTTTTAGGACTCATGAGGGCCATTATGAGTTTTTGTTTATGACTTCTAGTCTAACAAATGCACCATCTACTTTTTAGAGTTTGATGAATACTATTTTAAGCCATTTTTGAAGAAATTTGTTTTGGTATTCTTTGATGATATCCTCATTTATAGTAAAAATTAGGCAGACCATTTACAACATGTGAAACATGTACTCTCCATTTTGGAGCAAAATCAATTATATGCCAAACCTTGGAAATTTAATTTTGGGGATGGTGAGGTTGAATATTTTGGTCATCTAGTGTTTTATGAAGGAGTGAAAGTGGATCCTAAAAAAATCCAAGAAATGGTGGACTAGCCAATTCCTAAGACACTCAAGCAACTTCATGAATTTTTGGGGCTTATTGGTTACTATCATAGATTTGTTAAAAAATATGGTAGTATTTTATCCCTACTCACCTCTTTGTTAAAGAAAGACTCCTTTCAATGGACTGATGTAGCTACCTAAGCATTTGAAAAATTGAAATTGGCTATGTGCACTACTCTAGTATTGGCCACTCTTGATTTTTCTAAGACTTTTGTGGTTGAATGTGATGCATCTGGGTATGGTATAATTGCTATACTCATGTAAGAAGGTAGACCACTTGCATTTGAAAGCCATCAACTCAAGGGTAAAAATAAACACAAGCCCATCTATGAGAAGGAAATTATGGCCATTTTGCATGTAATCAATTAATGGAGACCTTATTTGATGGGTTGTCAGTTTTAGGTAAAGACTGATCATGATAGTCCTAAATATTTTTTAGAACAAAGGTTATCATCTGAAGAAAAATAAAAATGGGTAACTAAGATGTTAGGCTATGATTTTGAAATAGTCTACAAAAAAGGCAAGGGCAATGTGGTGGTAGATGCACTATCCAAAAAAGATTAATCAGTTGAGGCATTGCTATGTGCCATAACCATTTTGTAGGTAGATTGGCTAGAGGAAGCACAATCATAATGGGAACATGATAGTACTACTCATGATTTGATTCAAAATATTCAACAAAGTTTAGGTGGATTTGAAAAATTCACATGGAAAGGTAATGCATTATGGTATAAAGATAGATTTTACCTATGTAAGAATTTTCTTCTTAAACAAAAAATCCTTCAAGAACTTCATGCAACTCCAATTGGGGCTCATTCATGATTTTTGAAAACCTATCGTAGAATCAAGCAGGATTTTTTTGGGAAGGTCTCAAGGGGGATGTCTAGAAATATGTGGCTGAATGTATGATCTATCAACAAAACAAAAGTGAAACCATCAAAACTCCAGGTCTTTTACAACCTTTATCCATCCCTAACTAGCATTGGGAAGAGGTATCTATGAATTTCATTACAAGGTTACCAAGATCTAAAGGTCAAAATGTTATCATGGTTGTTGTAGATCATCTTAGTAACTATGCTCATTTTTTTCACTATCCCAACCATTTGTTTCTATTACAGTAGCTGCTAATTTTGTCAATACAGTTCAAAAATTGCATGGGACCCCTAAGATCATTGTTAGTGATAGAGATCCCATTTTTTATAGTAATTTTTAGATTGAGTTATTTACATGTTTAGGCACCTAATTAACTCATATTTCATCCTATCATCCTCAATCTGATGGACAAACTGAGGTAGTAAACAAATGTCTGGAAGGATATCTCTATTGTTTTATTTTTGATAAATAGGATAAATGGGTTCATTGGCTGCCACTTGCTGAATTGTGGTATAATAATTTTATTCATAGTTCTTCCAAAATGTCTCCTTTTATGGCACTATATGGATACTACCCTCCATCCGTCACTTCAACCTTGAAGGTCCATCCTAAGGTTTGTGTTGTTGAATAACATATTCACCATCAACAAGAGGTCCTTGTAAGTTTGCATGAAAATTTAACAATGGCCTAGAATCGCATGAAGCAACAAGTAGATAAACACAGAAGTGAGTGGTATTTTTACATTAGTGATTGGATCTTTGTTCACTTGTATCCATACAAATATATGTCACTAAAGTAACAAAAAAAGGATAACAAGCTATCCCCTAAGTATTATGGGCCTTATCAGATCTTGCAAAAAATTGGCAGTATGGCCTACAAGTAAGATTTTATTTCATCCACTCACATCCAATATTTCATGTATCATGCTTGAAGAAAGTCATTAGACACAGAGTTTCCATTAAAAAAAAATTACCAAAACTGGATGAGGAAGGTAGAGTTATTCTTGATCCTAAGGTGATCCTTCAAAGGTGCACCAAGCAACTGCATTTCAGAGCAATTACAGAATACCTGATCAAATAAAAGAATCTGCCATGTGAAGATGCCACTTGGGAGGATGAAGCATTTGTGAAGCAACATCCAGAGTTGCCACAACATTGAGGACAATGTTGTTTATAAGGGGAAGGGTTTGTTATGCCCTTAACCATTGGTGTGTCTAGGGATATGTGTGGTCGACTTGTGGCTTACATACCTCTTTTATTTACTTGTTACATTTATCTATTTTCTTAGATAGGTCAGCCTATAGAATAACCTTGGCTAAGTAGACTATATATAGGGGGTAGTGGTTAGTATTTATTCATTATGCTAAGTATTTTGCTATTAGTACATTGTTGTGGAGGTTGCCCCCTCGAAGTGGCTTTGCTATATTATCCAATATTCCATTCTTCTATCAATTATCACTATGTAATCTCTCATATTTTCTTATTTTACATAATATAAAATCATTCTATGTGAATATCTATGTAATTTCATTACATGTAAGCATTGAGTGTTTGGTTGTAAGCACTGAATGAGTTATTGTAGAAGAGAGATTGATGCTGAGATTAATATGAAGTACAAAAGTTGCCATTTTGCCTATGGTTTTTCCTTTCACATTTCAAGGTTTTCATGTAATCTTTGTATAATGTGTTCCCTTTTGTCTCTTTATTTTGTAGCTTGTTATTCCAAATTTTAATTACTTGCACTATAGGATATAGCTCATTGATCTAACATGCAGTATCAGAGTTTTATTTCTAATATGAAGTGGGATATATTTCTAAGAAAAGGGGCATTGGAGGCCTTGGTGTAATTTTTCTAGCCTGTATAAGACTATTCTCCTCCCTATGGCTACCTCATAAGCATATGGTAATGGTACTACCCATTGATCGGATCATCACAAAGATATCACTATTCAAGGCTCTAAGATATTAGAGAAAACCCTATTCAAGTATAAGCCTTACCAATAGTGTAATCCTATCCCATGTTTTCTAAAGTTTGAGATTAAATTCTACCATGTACTTGTGTGGTGCCCTCTTATTAATGGTCAATTGTGCAACTAGAGACATATGATCTAACTTGTATTCAAATTGATTAGATAGAGCTTCTCCTAACTCATCCCGTGAGTCAATAGAATTGGGTAGAAAGATTTTATATCATTGGAGAGATTTTATTTTAAATAAGGAATCTAAAATCCTAATAGTAATGTTCTCCTTAGTAACATGATGCACTTAATAGATATTAGAAATATATTTAATGTGTTTCATAGGTGTGGTAGTATCCCCTCCATTGAAATAGGGAATAGTTTTGGGGGCTAAAATGGGTATATCATC
Source organism: Torreya grandis (assembly GCA_037957365.1). Classification (NCBI taxonomy): domain Eukaryota; kingdom Viridiplantae; phylum Streptophyta; class Pinopsida; order Cupressales; family Taxaceae; genus Torreya; species Torreya grandis. Next base: position 1,105,580 of record JARHVA010004207.1, read on the forward strand.
ATATTAAGCATGGTTTAGTGGGATTCCTCCATTAAAAAGAACAAAGGCATGGTTTCTAGGGATAACCATGTAAGGGAATAGAAGGAATCCTACTCTTAGGTGGGGGAATCTATCAAAAAGAGGCACATACTGAGATCTTGAGGAAGTATATCTAAGCTCTCTAGATCTTCTTATAGGAGACAAGGATGCTTTATTTACCCTTCTTATGAAGGGTGTACACAATTTAATGAACTAGAATATACCTTTTAAAGAAGCTCTTATTGCTCTTGGCATGAAATACTTAGGGACTAGTCTGCTAGAGATCAGAAATATTTAGAGTCACCAGGTACTTATTTGATGTCTTTAACACTGAAGCTTGATAAGAGTAACACCAAATTCTTAGCCAACATATTATAACTCAGTGGAGTTGAATAGAGGTCCCATCGGGCATGCTATAAACTATTGTAACATTTGAGTTGCACCTTGTGAGGAGGTGTTTCATGTCTCACCCAATCAACATAATGGGAACATCCCAAGACTGTGGGTCACATATGATTGGAGTGAACCTATAAAGAGGGTTAGATTCCCCTGATGGATCACCTAAGACTAACACTAATGTTATAGAACTTACAAGGAAAAGGGAGAAAGAGAGAGAGCATAAAAAAAGGAACTAAAAGAAAAAAATAGGGGTGATACACCAGAATATTATGACATCCTTTACTTGTTTAAGTATACACAATGAACATAAAAAGAATTAACAACATACATAACTCAATCATGAAATTCTTAGCATCAGTATTTCATAGAGAGGTACTGTAATCTTTGGAAATATTAGAAGGATGAACATTCATCACCATAACTAACAATGTATAAATCATGAGATACATAGACTATGAGCTGCAAAAGAGAGTTCACTTGCATAGAGGTGAATTAGAATTGGACATAGTCAAAGGTAAAGAACACTTCACCATAAAGAAAACATCAATAATTAATAAGACACATACAAAATTCAAGCCAGGAGAGGATAAAAATAGTTCTATTATTTGTTCAAAAGCATAAAAGCCAAGTAAAGGGATAAATGATGGGCCAATTTATGTGGCATTTCTATGCTAAAAAAGGGTCCCCTGATAATGATAATTCTGCATGTTTTTATAGTCAAAATATTTATATCTTAGGTCTTTACTTCATCTTATGCACTATTGAGGTGGTTAAAAACTTGATGATGATCAAGGAAGGGGGTCGAGGTAGTGGGGATACCCTATGGATTTGCAAATCCACACTTGCATAACTACCTACCACATCCTCTTAATCCCATAACTTGTATTCTATGTGATATTATTTACACTCACTTCCATGATGAATGGGGATATATTCCATCATCATCTCATCATTTTTCTAGCATTTATGTGGAGCTACACCATTATTTACATGCTGAGCCACTCCAATATTGATTTTGAAAAGTAACATAGTTACACAGTCTATTCATTAATTTGATGTCTAAATAGGCCATACAATTTATCTCAAACAATGCCAATATAGATTCCAACAAAATCTTAAGAAAATATCCAACCATGTATTGACATTGATCTCATTTTGGACCTCTCTTTACTTCTGCGAGTATATTCCACTTTGGACCCTCTTTTAACATTTAGTTGATTATTTTATTTTGAAGACTTAGCTTGGGTTGATATCCTAATTTATGTCATTATTTGACACTTGGTGACTTGTTATAGCTTCGTATGATTTTTGGTGATCTCTTCATCCCTCTGAGCTCGAGCTCAATACAACCCCCAAGTTGATCTCATATACTTTGACTATGCCATGTGTTGACACAAGGTTGGTCCCCTTTTCATTCTAAAAAAGGGGTTAGGTTTACCAATGAGACCATCACTTAGACATATGACCATCAACCAATCATCTTTGTCAGGTCTAATAGATAGGTACATCTGATAATTGGTTGACAAGGAATTCCCTAGTTAGGCTAGGCTTTGACAAGTCTTATAATTATATCACCTTGAGATACTGATGGGTCATGATAACTATTTATATCATGGTGAAGTGGGATTTTTTCATGTGGCATCATCCTACTCACCTGATACCTTGACACGCTACTATGTTTACATAAACCACCCCAAGAGTGTAGAATAACGGTATTGCACTAAATGGTGTCATCTCACTCACCCGCTAGCCTAGGGCTCTTATATTATTTGGGTAGTACAAAAATATTTGAGAGAGTGGGGTAACATGATTATGCCATGTTGCATCATCTCACTAACCCACTAGCTTAGAGGGTTTTAAACTATATGGATGGTTTTAGGACCTTATGTCCTGCATGATTGTGACACATGAAAGCATCTCGCTAACCCATTTGATTGTGCCTTACTGATATGAAGATCTACCAAGAAAATTTTGAGAAATTTAACTAAGTGTTGAAAAGCATTTTGAAAGTGCTCAGGACCATTGAGAGATCAATGCATGGTACTGAGCCATTGGGAGATGTGAATGATTATCATATGGTGCCATTTATTTGGACCAAATTCATTCTATGATTGACAAATTGAGAAGCCATCAAGACATCATCAGGGGCCCATTAAATTTGAACTTGTTTCCTATTAGATAATTTTTACACCCAAGTTTTGCATCTTTCTTTTGGCTTAATTCAACATCCTTATTAGTTTATCCCTACAACAAAAAAGACCAAGTGTCATTTCATTCAAAAGCCTTTGTTTGGTATTTTACAAGTGTTATTTCAGTCTTTTTGATTAAGTGTTATTTATTTTGGAAAGGTTTTGCTTCAAGTTTTTTGTCCAAGTCTTAAAGGAATTATTTCAGACTTTTTTTTTGAAACAAAAAAGTTTGAAAGAATTGGTCCTTTTTAGGTTTTCATAAGGGTACATTTCAAGATTTTTGAAGGATAATTTCTAAAGCGAAGGGACATTTTCATTTTATTGAAGGGTCTTTTTCTCATGAACGTGTCCTAAACAGGTTTTTTAAAGGGTATGTTATGAGATTTATGAAAGAAATGCCCCTTTCAATTTCTCTGAAAGAATTATCTCTTGTAACTTTTTCAAAGGATTTATTTCTAACTTTTTGTCTGAAATAATCTTTTTGAAGGGTTTGTTCTTTCAAAGAATTGGTACACTTCAAGCTTTTTGAAGGACACTATAATTATTTTGAAGGGCACTTTTAACCTTTTCAAAGGGTCTTTTTCTCAAAAAAGTGGTCACTTGCAAAATCTTGAAAGGTACTTTCAATTTCTTCGAAAGAATTGATCCTTACAATTTTTTTGAAGGAATTGTTGTAGACATTTTGTTTGAAATAATTCTTTGGAAGAGTTATTTGAAAAAGTATGAAGAAATTGGAAACTTCAAGCTTTTCAAAAGAAATTGTTCCTCATGCAAGTGCCCTTCAAAAAATTTGAAAGTGTCTTTGAAAAAATTTGAAGGGACACTTGCGAAAAGTTTGAAGGGACTTTTCCTCAAGAAATGGACACTCACAATTATTATAGAGGGTCTCTCCTTAGAAAAAAGTCATCATTTACAAAATTCTAAAGGGTCCTTTTCCATGCAAAGTGCCCTACACACTTTCCTTGAAGGGTATTTTCTTGAGAAAGTGTCCTTTCTGGGCTTTCCAAAGGGACATTTTAAGATTGCCAAAGGGCACTTTTAGGCTTTCAAGAGAGGCAAAATGAAAATGATGAAGGGTTATTCTCGACAAAAGTGTCCTTAAATTTTTTTTGAATGAAGGGACACTTGTAGAAAGCCCAAAAGAATTATTTCAAACATTTTATCTGAAATAATATTTCTGAGGAAACACTCCAAAAGACCTAAAAGAAATGACTTTGAAGAAATTGTCCAAGAAGAATGATGGTTATATGGACATCAACTTCAGGATGATGGAATAGTCATTGGTGTTAAAATAAGATAATTCAAAGTGAATCCAAGGTATCATGTTATCCATCCATCGAAGGATCAGAGGGCTCCTCTCACCATTGATCAGATCAAGATCTGAGTCATTTTTGATGACAAATCAAACGAGGAAGACAAGGCCAATAGAGTGAAAATGACTCTCCCCTACACCGTTGCACACCTTAGTAAGCTAGTGGAAAGTTGTTAACATTAAGACACATTTTCAATAAGTGGACTCTCTTGTAATAACCACATTGATACAATTAATCAAAATATCTTGATTTCGTTGGGCAACCATTAGAGAAGCATATTTGAGAGGGTAGGCCAAGAGTGTTCAAGGGAGGTGACATGGATCAATCAAATGGCCTGAATGAGCATCATTGGCAAAGATGGTTGCAGTTGGAGATAGAGACTCCTAACAGATTGATTCCTCTTTGACACCCAAAGGCCCCCCCTCTCACTTTATCTCTACTATATATACAACCCTTATGCTAGTGTAAAAATAACCACATAGTGCATGATGAAGCCCTACTGGATTGATATCACATTTTGCCTTTAAAGTATTAGTACTAGTATGTTTCTTTCAAGTTTTTGAATAATTTTTAGAGCATGTAAGTGATGTATAGTGATAGAAAGTGATGATTTTCCATCCTTTTGCCCCTCTATCCTTCATTCCTGAGTAAGAGTTCTTGGTATAATAGGTCATGTAGAGTGCGTCTAAGTGTGTTAAATTGCTATAAGTGTATGACTATTTATAGAATGTGTAATCTACCTTTCAGTTCATTTACCTTGTGTTGTTTTATGCATCTCACCTCTATACTAAAATATTTGTGTCAGAAACCTTAGAGCTTGAAATTGGTCTATGTATTTCACTGTATTGTGCATACAAATATGATATCCACATGAAAGATAATCTTGGTGTATCACCACCCTTAGAGTAAGTTTTCATTTTTTGTAATTTCTAACTCTTTTCCTTTCAATAAAACTAGTTTAGATAGAAGTTATTTTGTAGAGACACATTCAGGGAACTAGCCCTTTAAATCTAGAGGTCCATTTCCCCTATAAGCATACCCACATGCCTAGAAATGTTGCAACGTTGCCCAAATTTGGAAGAGGATTGAACACCCTCTTCTAGGGTGCAAGATTTAGAGACAATAATTATAGAATGCCTGATGGGACCAATTATTGACATGTCAAGGTGAATTTTATTCTTGACAAGCCTAAGGTTATAGAAATATTCCTAACCCAACATTTGGCAACTCCAAAAGGTGAGAATCTCTAGTTTTAGATTAAGTTTCCCACATTATACTTCATGATCCTCACTAGGTCATCTAGGACTTTTGATCAAGCCCCTCTAGATGAAGCTATTCTTGAAGAATAATGCCTTGAACCATTCCTAGTGCTTAGAGATCCTTGACAAGGAGGTTTTGGAGAAGAAAAAGAAGAATTTGAGGAAGTTTGAGAAATAGTATATCAAGAGGAAAGAAGATAAATGGATAGGCAACAACCTTTGTCAGCCTTTAACACCCAAAATCTAATTGACCTTCCTGCATATGATCCTATTCCTCCCAATGCTACCAAGAGTCTTTATGGTTTCAATGGAGAGGGTCCTATTACCCCATCTGAGCATATTAGGGACATCTCAAATTTTTGTAACTTCCATAATGTTACCCAACCCAATATAGCCATTAGATTGCTTTCTATGTCTCTAAAAGGCAAGGCACTTGATTGGTATTGGACTTTGGAAGGTGGTTGCATTACAAGTTGGGATAGCTTTGGGGAATTATTGGTGACTAGATTTGAGAATAAGAGTGACCATACTTCACTGATACATCAGCTTTACATGACAAAGAGAAGTCCTAATGAATCCATGGGAGATTTTAATGAAAGATTTCAAAGGACATAACATAGGTTTCCACCTATCATGAGACCTCCTCTGAGCTTTTTTTTCTCCACTTATTTCAATGGTATTGATATTGATGCGGTGGTGATGTTATAGTCAATGGGATGATTCACTCTACTAGACGCATATGAGATAGATATTGAAGCTAGGAATAGCTTAATATAGGTTGGAAAGCTACCTCTAAGAGTTTCTATGCCTTTATTATCTCATAGTTTGGTTGAAGATCCAAGCATAACACAAGTTCTTAACAACAATGTTAAGCTAAGAGCCTTTCCCAAGAAGATGGATAATGTTGTGGATAAAGATTAAGAGATCCTATCATTACGAGCTTAGCTCAAGCAAGCTTAATTTTAGGCAAGTTCTCCACCTAAACCTCAATACTATCCTCACCAAGGCTATAAATTTCTACCCCAATACAAATACCAAATAAGAAGACAAGGTCAACAAGGTTTCAATAGGTAGCTTAGTGCCTATAATCCTAATTCTACTCCTATAAAGGATGTTGTTCTAGTACATGCTAACCTAGTCTAAGGGGAGGATTACTTAAACCAATGGGGACAACCTCAAGGCTAGTTTATGCATGATGGTGGAGAAGATAGCCAAGATTTGGTGGCATAAGAAGAAACTACTCCTTATATAATATCAAAAGAAGCGAATCCCAGCTTAAGGGATATTCTTGGAGAAGGTATGATGAAATTTCAAGCTAAGGATGATTATGTGTTGAATCAAAGCACATCAATTGCAACCAATACAAGAGACAAGAAGAGAGATCTAGAAGATGTTAAAAGAGTACATGTGGCTCCAAGTGATGCCTCTTCAAGGCCACAAAGTGTGAATCCTAGTGAAATACCTACTACTAGTCATGCCCCTCAGTAAGGTTAGAATGCAAATAGGGTTGCCAAGCCTACAATGCAGTAGGTTTAAATTCCCTCACTACCTTCAATAATGAGAGAAAATGTTAATACTTCCCCTCTAAACATTGTTGATTTTTAAAAAAATGTCAAGATAAGCATATCTCTTTAGGAAGTCTTGTATATGCTTGGTCAATAGGAGCTCTTACAAGAACAACTTGCAAACATTCATGTAGCCCCTCAAAATTTAAAACATAATAGTGTGGCCCTTACCAATTTTCCAAGTCATGTCTTATATCCCTCCACCAAATTTGAAAATCCTCCACCCTTTTACCTGACACTCATTGTGGGAGACAAGTTGGTTCACAATTGTATTGTGGATAGTGGAGCTACTACCATTGTCATGCCTAAGGTGGTGGCTAATAAGGAAGGATTGAATTATGAACCACATAGTAAAGGCATGTTGCAGCTTGATGAAACTCTAACCAAGACAATGGGATTGGTTAGAGGTCTAAAATTCTTTCTACATGATTGCCCAAGTTTCCCCATTTTACAAGATGTTGTGGTGGTAGACCTTCCAACCCATTTTGCTATTTGCTTGTCAAAGGAATTCACAGTTAAGATAAGAGGGTACCTTTCTACTGACTGGTATTTTCTATTTTTTAAAACAAGATATGGAACCAAGGTGACTATAAGGACTCAACCCTTAGCAAGGTTTCATATTGAGCCATATATGGAGACAAGTTCAAATCAGAATTGTCTAATTAGTAAAGAAGAAGAAGGTGTCATGGATGGTGAAGTATCCTCCCCCTTGAAGGTATTTCTAATCTTTTCCTTGATAAGTTCAAAACTGAAACACATGGACTTTATCCATATATTTTCATAGAAGAAACTAATTTGGGAGTTTATTGTATATAGGAAAAATATGTTTCAATCCCTTCACTCACTAATGAAGACCATGAACTTGAAGGAATATGGGAGTTTTTTTTATGGCTCAAGAAGCAAAGTAGGTATAAGAGTTGGTGTTATGTTAGTTTCTACATAAAATAATCAATACTACTCCTAATATATATTCCACTTTAGCTGCATCTGTAATGTGGCATAATATGAAGGCCTAGTTTATGGCCTCCAATGGGCAAAGAAGAGAGGGATCAAGAATTTGAAACTTTATGGGGATAGTGAATTGGTCATCCGTCAAGTGAGAAATCAAGTTGCAACCAAAATTTTGTTGCTTAAATCCTACAATCATAGGGTATGTGACTTACTTGAAGAATTTGATGCATTCAACATAGAAACCATACCAAGGTATTCAAATAAACATGCTGATAGATTAACTGCCATAAGAGCATAGTTTGATGCAGTTGCTGATGTAGGAAAGGAGAAGGATCAATGTCATATCAAGGTCTTAGTGAGGCCTTCTATTCTAGATAATTAAGTGTCATGCCAAGTATTTGAAATTGATAAACACATTACACACTTCTTACAAAATGAGGTAGGATTCTCCTAAAGGAACCAAAATAGACTGCATGATCAATATGAAGAACAAGTTATTCACCTAAATACAAACAAGATACCTAAGGGGTTGATTAATTTGGAGAGTGTTTTTAATGAAGATGATAAAAATATGAAATAAAAAGTGAGCATGTAAAAAAAAGAAATGAACTATGAGAGAGTCATGATTTACAAGGACAAGCTCCTAAAAATTGGTAAGGTATGTTCTCTGATCAAGAGGTAGGCCTTTATTGAATTATGCAAAGAGTTCCATGACATATTTGCTTGGGAATACAAATATTTGAAAGGTTTTGATTGAATTTTAGCTCATCACACAATTGAGTTAGAACTTGGAGCTAAACCAATTGGGCAAAAATAAAGACCTATCAATCCCAAGATAGAGGAACTCATGAAGAAAGAGCTAACCAAGTTGATTGAGTCTAGGATTATCTTTCCTATCAAACACTCAAATTGGGTGGTTAATATTGTACTTATATAAAAGAAGAATGAAGATATCAGAATTTGTATGGATTTTCAAGATCTTAATAGAGTGTCTCTCAAGGATCATTATCCACTACCTTTTATGGAACAAATTTCGCAAGTTGTTTCAGGTTCTTAACGCTTCTCACTTCTCGATGGTTATTTAGGTTACAATAAAATACTAGTGAATGAAGAGGATTAGTTTAAGATAGCCTTCACTACAAAATGGGGGGCCTTTGCCTATAGGAAGATGCCTTTTGGTTTATCCAATGCTAGGGCTAAATTTTAAAGGGCAATGGACATGGATTTTAAAGGTTTGATCAATAAGTTTTTGCTTGTGTACTTTGATGATATAACTATTTTTTCAAAGGGTGCTACTGATCATATGGAACATCTAAGGTAGGTGTTTAAGAAGTGTAGGGAGTATAGAATATCCATTAATCTAAAAAAGTGCATCTTTGCCATCCATAAAAGTAAGCTATTGGGTCATATTATTTCAAAAGAAGGCTTGTCTATTGACCCCAAGAGGATTGAGGCTATTCTAAGCTTGTTTTTACCTCAACATAAGAAAGGAATTCAAAGCTTCTTGGGGAAAATAAACTTTGTAAGAAGGTTTATTTTAGGCTTTAAAACTATGGTAAATCCTATTGTTGTACCTGAAAAATGTCACTCATATTTAGGAGAAAATATAAGCTATTTTGGTCTTACAAAGAGCAAACTATCTCTTCTCATTTCAAAAAATTGTTCTAAGATTTCAAAATTGGGAGTTATTCAAGCTTTTTGAGTCAAAGGACTAATGGTTCAACGGGTTCAAGCCCCAAACGGTTCAATGCGCTTGGTTCAAAGATGCCAAAGTGACTCAAAGGAACGAACCGATCGAATCGTTGAACCTTGAACCACTTCATAAGTTCATTAAGTTCATGGGTTCAAAGGTTTAAAGGCTGCCTCTATTAAGAAAAGAAGCACATGCAAAAGAAAGAGTCAGGCAGATGCTACCAAGTGTCATTAACTTGGCCCCGTTACACTTTATTTCTGAGAATTGGCAGATAATGCCACGTGTCTCGTGCAGAGATCAGCGATGGCCGACAAGTGTCATCATTCGAAAGAACCTAAGTGAAACCCAAGAGTTTCTATGATGTTAAAAAAACTCGATAGCGGAAAGTGCCAGGTGTTGACGGCAGAAGGTTTCAACACAGTGCAGTGAAAACTACCACGTGTCTGCATCTGTGCCTCCAGCCTCTAACAAGTCTCAAGGCCTATTACCAGAAGCTTATTTCAAACCCACAGAAGCTATCACATGTCCTTTGTAAGTCAAGTGGAACACACCAAGTGGCATCATCCACATGAATCCAAATGAGTCCTGCATAGTTCTATAGTGTTTCTAAAATGCGACGGAAGCCACCACATGTCATTTTCTGTAGGACATTCAAAAGGAATCCAAAGCTTCTAAAAGTTCAATAGATGCTACCACGTGTCCCTCAAAAATTCATAGTGGAAAGTGCCACATGTCCTCACCTATTTCACAGTGCATGCTACCACATGTCATTCATTGAGACACAGTATCAAAGCATTAGAACCTGCCACGTGTCTCTCATCAAATGCAGCAAAAGCCACAACATGTCATCCTCTGTGAGAAACTAATATAAGTCTTGAATACTTTTCAAAGGTAGATAGAAGCTCAGTGGATGCTACCATGTGTCATCCTCTGTAGGGTTTTCAAGAGGCAAGCAGAAGCTGCCACCTTTTCCGTTGTAACTCCATGGAGAGTGACATGTGTCTGCACCCATGATTCTGAGTTTCTAATAGGTTTCAAAACCTCTATCAATAAACATTTCTCAGATTTCCATGGAACTTGCCACGTGTCCTCACCTATTTAGCAGTAGAATGTGCCATGCGTCAATTGCTAAAGACCAGTAGAAAGTGAATAAGGAACATAGCATCGAATTGAATCTAGGACCTGATTCAAATAACCAAAAAAGGAGGAATGATGAAGAAGGATCAAATCACTAGGTGGACATTAAAAGATGTAAACTTTCAGTAGCATGACTTGTTTATTTGTATTGAGAAAAGTAAATGGGTAGATGCCCCTAAATTTTAGCCTGTCTTCTTAACAAATTTCAATGCAACATGATGTGTTACTGTTCCCGAGTCCTTCTTGAAGAGGCTATATAAGGGACTCTCTTTTATTATAAATGGATCTCTTTTTGACAAGCAGAAGGAAACTCTGCCCAAATTGAAAGACATTTTTGAGACTTTGAGCTCAGTTTGTTGATCATATTTTTTTATTGGAATAAGAAAGCAAGTGATTTTTCAAACTTTGTGCTGTGATATCTTGTTGTTGGGGAAACTGCTCTTATGTCTTTTTCCTTGATATATTTTTTGTTCCTTTAATTCAACAAGTAGAATTAGTGAAAGTAGTCAGGAAGGTGTCCTAAAGAGTCAACTGTGGAGAGATTTTGTGCCCCCATAATTGCCTTTAGTGTGTTTTCTTTTCATTTCTATGTAAAGGACCTTGGGATGACTTTGTGCCCTCATTGTCCTTCGTATCTTACTCTTGAGCAATTCGGGCGTAGACTTTGTGCTACATCTCGATTTGCTGGTTATTACATCCTTTGTTACATTTTACTGTTACTACCAGGAGCATTCTTGTGGTTTGCTGAATAGTACTTCTAAAAGAAGAGGAGTGTTGTCTATCATTTCCCTTGAGTTTTTCCTTTGATTTGCACACATCATCTTTGAAGAAAGAGAGATGGATGGTTTGTCCTACCCTTGAGTATTATTTTCTATATATATATATATATATAACATATCTATAGGTAACCTCCCCTTAATGAGAGGAGAGATCAATCCCCTTATGATGTGGTAAACCTACACATTTGGATGACTAATCTTCCTACTTTGGCTGATCAGACCTATTTTTTTTATCAGTACACTAATCGATAAAATATTCAACCAATAATTTTTGGCAACTCTGTTGGGGATATACATAATTCTATGCAATTTGGAACCTCAAGTTTCAGATTGAAACATCACCTGTGTCTTACCCATTATCATTATAACCCTTATCTATTACAGATTTTGGTGACTCCACTACTTGTCTTACCCATTATCCATTTATAGCCTTACCATCTTCCTCCACCTCCATTATTTTATCTGGTCTACAAAACTAGAGCTGCTAGGAAAGAGTGTGTAGTTTGAAGCCTGAAGCCTCAAACTAAAGTTGAGCCAGTCCTTTTCAATTTTTGTTCTATAATCTGGCTACTCCATCTAGATTTGTTATCTCTATTTTTCTTAAATTAAATCATGGTAGTTTGAGGCCCCTGGGTTAACTCTTTTGGCCCACTCAACTTGACTCCACCTCTGCATGAACTCCCACATAGTTCAAGAAAGAATTTTCCCAAATTTTTTAGTGATGGGATAGTTCATCTTGATGAACACATTGCAGCCTTCAACATAGCCTGTGGTGTTATTAGAGTAGAATTTGAAGACGTGGTAGTCAGGATTTTTGTGGAGACACTACAAAGTGCTACTACAGACTAGTTTTACCATCTGTAAGCTGGATCAATGACTGACTGGGATACACTCAAAGCCAAGTTCAAAGCAAGGTTTAAGCCCACAGAAGATGCACATGCCTTGCTGGCCCAACTCACTCAGATGAAGAAAGAGCCTCATGAGCCTATGAGGGATTTCATAGCCAAATTTAACAAATTGAGGAATAGAATTATTGTAATTGCTTGACCTACAGCTAAGAATCTCAAATGCTTCTTCATTAATTCTCAATTACCTGAAGTAAGTTTTCTATTGAGATGTGCTGGTCAAATAGATCTTGCTGCAGCTCAACTTTTGGCCACTGAGGTAGAAGATGACCTTATCTTGGTAGGGAAGATAAGAAGAGATTCAAACAAAAATAGATCCTCATCATCTTTTGATTATTCATCTATAGGCACCTCTGATCTAATGGTGCAAAAGCTAGAAAATGAATTGTTAGCCTTGAAAAGGCAAATGGCACAAAGTATGTCTTCTGCTCCTCTATATAAAGATATACCAAGGAGGACATTCCCTAATTAGCCATATCAAGGCAACGCTGCCAGAAGTCAAGGGCAACAAAATCATCTTCCCCTCCCCCATAGAGGAATCTTGCCCTTGAAGCACCTCCAACAAACTCGATAGTTGGATATCTGGAAATAGAGCATGTTTCCTATTTCCAATCTGAGTTAGAGCAAGAAAATGGCACCAATATCTTCAGGGAGGATCTAGAAGAATCAGCTGGAAACTCCCACATTATTTTCCTAAATTACCAAGATGAACCTAAAAGTGAAGGTGAAGTAGTCAAAGGATCATACACAGTATTCACCAGGTCCCAGAATCAGTCAGCCTAGCAGGCCGACAAAGAGAAGATAGAGGAGTGACCCCAACCAGTAATTTCAATTGATGAGTAGAGAACCCCTCTTCCTTTTCATTCAAAGGACCCAATGATTACCAAAGAATTAAGTACATCAAACATCTCTGCACCTTCTACTTCACCTTCACAAACCAATCCTCCCCCTCCTAGAAATCAAAAGGATGAACTCCCATCCTCTCTTCCAAATCCATCTCAATCATTTGCCATGATTGATCATGTCAAGGAATCCAAAATTCAAATGACTGATTTTGAATCCCTATAAATCAATCCTGAGCAATTGGACATTGATGGAGAACCAGGTGTGGACCTGTCTGAGGTAAAAATTATGGTCACCCTAACATCAGCCCCTGTAGCTCAAATTCTATTTGAGCCTTCAGGCAAGGGTAATTACTTCTTGATCATAGAGGATGCTCATGTCTCAGCTGATGAAAGTCATGTAGCTGGTAATCTAGGATTTGATCCAAACAAGACATCAGAAGAATTATTAGGGGACAATAAAAATTAAGAAGGATCTTCCATCTCTGATGAAGAAAAATCTGATAGAAGATCAGCTTCTGATGATGCTTGGATCTTAGAATTTGATGGCAACATTTCTTCCACAACTGGATACAGATCTTTGTTGCTCGGATTGAAGAGTGTTCAAGATGAAGAGATCAAACTCCTTCACATCAAAGGAGATGCTGAGCTGATGGTTTATCAAGGGTTTGATGTTGATAATCAAAGCAAGTGCTAGACTAGACCAGTAGAACAACAAGTTATGATGGTGGACCATGCTGCTGCAAATCAAAATTAGGCAAAAGAACCCTTCATAGGAAGATCAAGGAGTTATGGTTTTCAGTTTGAAGACCACGTCCTGCCATGGAGCAAAAAGAAGAAAATACCAAGAGGAAGACGTATAAAATTGGTTTCCTGGTGGAAAGCTCCATTTTCCCATCACCGTTTCTGGGGGTAAAACATTTTCCTACTGGTTTATCAAGATGGCACACTATTTTCACTGTCTCTCAAGAAGCAGCATCTGAAACACTTCAACTCTTGAAGTATCAGATCATTACATCTGTATATATGTATATTTGTGTAGTTTTTAATTCTATTTTGTTTGTTTTCATTTTTGATGCCTTTCATTTTTGGGTAGCATGAATCCATATCCCAATGGCATACTTCAAGGCACTAGATATTCTGGATTCTACTCTCTTCAAATGATAGAAATTCTCCAACTGGAGCCAGCTGTTGTACCTAAAAAAATTTCACTCATTTTTAGGACAACATATAAGCTATTTTGGTCTTGTAAAGACCAAAATATCTCTTCTCATTTAAAAAAATTGTTCTAAGCTTTCAAAATTGGGAATTATTCAAGCTTTTTTAGTCAAAGGACTAATGGTTCAACGGTTCAACGGGTTCAAGCCCCAAACGGTTCAACGCGCTTGGTTCAAAGATGCCAAAGTGACTCAAAGGAACGAATTGAATGAACCATTAAACCTTGAACCACTTCATAAGTTCATCAGGTTCATAGGTTCAAAGGTTTAAAGGCTACCTCCGTTAAGAAAATAAGCGTGCACAAAAGAAAGAGTCAGGCGGATGCTGCCAAGTGTCGTCAGTTGGGCCCTGTTACACTTTGTTTTTGAGAATTGGCAAATAATGCCACATGTCCCATGTAGAGATTGATGGAGGATGACAAGTGTCATCATCTGAAAGAACTTGAGTGAACCCTAAGCATTTATATGATGCTACAAAAGCTTGATAGCAAAAAATGGCAGGTGTCGATGGTGGAAGGTTTCAACACAGTGCAGCGGAAACTGCCATGTGTCTACGTGTGTGCCTCCATCCTCTAACAAGTCTCAAGGCCTATTCCTAGAAGCTTATTTCAAAGCCAAAAAATCTACCACATGTCCGTTGTAAGTTAAGTGGAACACGCCAAGTGGCATCATTTACATGAATCCAAATGAGTCCCACATAGTTCTATAGTGTTTCTAAAATGCGACAGAAGCTGCCACATATCATTTTTTGTAAGACATTCAAAAGGAATCCAAAGCTTCTACAAGTTCAATGGATGCTACCATGTGTCCCTCAGAAAGTCACAATGGAAAGCACCATGTGTCCTCACCTGTTTCATAGTGCATGCTACCATGTGTCATTCATTGAGACACAGTATCAAAGCAGTGGAACCTGCCATGTGTCTCTCATAAAATGTAGTGGAAGCCACCACGTGTCATCCTCCATGAGAAACTAATATAAGTCCTGAATAATTTTTAAAGGTAGCTAGAAGCTTAGTGGATGCTGCCATGTGTCATCATCTGCATGGTTTTTAAGAGGCAAGTGAAAGCTACCACCTTTTTTGTTGTAACTCCGTGGAGAGCAACAAGTGTTTGCACCCATGATTTTGAGTTTCTAATAGGTTTCAAAGCCTCTATCAATAAATGTTTCTCAAAATTCCATAGAACCTGTCATGTGTCCTCACCTATTTAGCAGTAAAATGTGTCACGCGTCAATTGCTAAAGACCAGCAGAAAGTGACTAAGGAACAGAGCATCGAATTGAATCTAGGACCCGATTCAAATAACTAAAAAAGGAGGAATGATGAAGAAGGATCAGATCACCAGGTGGATATTAAAAGATGGAAAATTTCAATTGCGTGACTTATTTCTCTGCATTGAGAAAAGCAAATGGATAGATGCCCCTAAATTCCAACCTATCTTCTTAATCAATCTCAATGCAACATGATGTGTTATTGTTCTCGAGTCCTTCTTGAAGATGCTATATAAGGGACTCTCTTTTATTGTAAATGGATCTCTTTTTGACAAGCAAAAGGAAACTCTGCCCAAATTGAAAGACATTTCTAAGACTTTGAGCTCATTTTGTTGATCATATTTTGTTATTGGAATAAGAAAGCAAGTGATTTTTTAGACTTTGTGCTGTGATATCTTTGTTGTTGGGGAAACTATTCTTATGTCTTTTTCCTTGATATATTTTCTGTTCCTTTAATTCAACAAGAGAATTAGTGAAATTAGTTAGGAAGGTGTCCTGAAGAGTCAACTGTGGAGAGACTTTGTGCCCCCATAATTGCCTTTAGTGTGTTTTCTTTTCATTTTTGTGTAAAGGACCTTGGGATGACTTTGTGCCCTCATTGTCCTTCGTATCTTACTCTTGAGCAATTCAGGCATAGACTTTGTGCTGCATCTCAATTTTCTAGTTATTACATCCTTTGTTACATTTTGCTGTTACTACCAGGAGTATTCTTGTGGTTTGCTGAATAGTAATTCTAAAAGAAGAGGAGTGTTGTTTGTCATTTACCTTGAGTTTTTCCTTTGATTTGCACACATCATCTTTGAAGAAAGAGAGATGGATGGTTTATCCTACCCTTGAGTATTATTTTCTATATATATATATATATATATAGCCTATCTATAGGGAACCTCCCCTTGATGAGAGGAGAGATCAATCCCCTTCTAATGTGGTAAACCTACACATTTGGATGACTAATCTTCATACTTTGGCTGATCAGACCTATTTTATTTATCATTACACTGATCGAAAAAATATTCAACCAACACCTATCACAACCATGCTCAAGAAGAACCAAGCTTTTGCTTGGACAAAGGAAGGTAAGGGTAGCTTTGAGGCAATCAAGCAAGAAATTGTATAATATCCTACTCTCTTGAAACAAAACTTTGCCAAATATTTCATAATCTATACCTTTTCTAACCTTGATACAATCTTAGCAATGCTTATCTAAAATAATGATGAAGAGGTAGAGCAAACAATTACAATCTTCAACCAAGGATTGGAATATTATGAGGTCAAATATACATTTGTTGAGAAGCAAGCTCTAACAGTGATAAGGGGATTGCAAAAATTTAGACACATGGTTTCAAAAAACAAGATACATGTCATGGTTTCTCATCCTAACACCAAGGAGTTTCTCCTAAGCACCAAGGAGTTTCTCTTAAGCAAAGACCTTAATGAAAAAAGAGTTGGGTGGATTAAAAAGGTGATGGAGTATGATGTGGATACTAAGGTTACAAACTTGGTAAGAGGAAAAGGGTTATGTGAGCATTTAGATTCATATTTCCAAGACCCAAAAGAGGAAGTCTTGATTAGCTAGATTCAACCCCAATCATCTGATCACACACAAGACATTATTAGTTTTCTTCAAAATGGTGAGTGCCCCAATGGCTTGAACAAGTTTCAAAGGAGGTATTTTAGATTATCAACTATTCCTTATTATCTTGGATGGTGTTTTCTTTAGAAAAGATGTGAATGGAGTGCTGTTGAGGTGATTTAACAATGATCAATTTTGATATGCTACTAAAAAAGTTTCACAATGGTGTAGATGGAGGTAATTTCTCTCTTAGGACAACAACTACAAAGATAATGAGAGATGGTTACTATTAGCCTAGTCTCTTTAAGGACTACTACCACAAGGCTAAAAAATGTCCTTAGTGTGCCTTCTTTGTAGGCAAATAGAAACTTGTAGCCCTTCCATTGAATCCTATCCAAGTAACCCAAACTTTCATGCAATGGGGCTTTGATTTCATTCATATGATCAAACCTCCATCAAGTATTAGACACAAATAGATATTTACTACTATTGACTACTTCACAAAGTGGTTAGAGGCTATTGCATTGAAGGAGGCAAGTGAAAATGCTATCTTGGAGTTATATGAGAGCATTATAACAAGGTTTGGAGTTCCCCATGTTATCATTTCTAATAATGCACTTGATTTCATAAGTGATAAAACTTTTGATTGAGAAAATAGGAATGGAGTTTACTTGAGTAACTCATCTAATTATTACCCTCAAGGTAATGGGTTGGCTCAATCTACTAACAAGAATCTCATCAAGATCATTAAGAGGACATTGGAGAACAATCAAAGAGCATGGCACAACAAGTTGAAGATAACCTTATGGGCTAATAGGATTACTCCTAAGAGATCAATTAGTAATTCTCCCTTTATACTTATTTATGGGAGAGAGGCTAGGTTGTCTATATCTTAAGAACTCCCTACTCTAGAACTTGCACAATAGCTGGAACTACTTGAAAGTACACCAATGGAATTTAGATTGATAGAACTAATGCAAATGTAAGAAGCAAGAGACAATGCACACAAGACCATGGAACACAACCAAGTACTCATGAAGAAGTCCTTTGACAAGAGAGAAAGTGCAAGAGTGTTCAAGGAAGGTGACTTGGTTCTGAAATGGGATGAGGATAGAGCAAAACCAGATAGACATACAAAGTTTGACACTTTGTGGAGTGGCCCTTACATCATTAGCAAGTGTAAGTAGAGAATTTATTTCCAATTGACCAAGATGAATGGAAAAGAATTGCCTATCCTTATGAATGGGTCACATATGGAATTATGCTATTAGTCCCTATAAGTCTATTGTAAATAGTAGTTTAGGTGTATTTCCTTTGGTTTTCTATTGTGTTCCCTAAGTGCTTTATAACACAAGTGTGTTTCCTTCCTTTTGTTTGGTGTGCATATCTACCTTTGTGCATATGAATCAATTCAACTTGTGTTTTTGGGCCAAAATTATGTTCAAGTCATTTTTGGGTGCCTATATGTGTGACTCCATGCCCAATGGAAGGTTTTAGGCAACTGGTCTTAGGCATAACAGGCATGCCTCCCCTAAGAATCACCAAGAATGTTAGCCAATTTTTACACCCAAGTTTTGCATCTTTATTTTGGCTGAGTGTAGCATCCTCATTGGTTTATCCCCATAGCAAAAAAGACCAAGTGTTATTTCCTTTGAAAGCCTTTGTTTGGTATTTTACAAGTGTTATTTTGGTCTTTTTGCTCAAGTGTTATTTCTTTCAACAAGACTTTACTTTGGGTTTTTAGTCCAAGTCTCAAAGGAATTATTTTGGAATTTTTTTTGAAACAAAAAGGTTTGAAAGAATTGGTCCTTTTCATGTTTTTCCATGGCTACATTTTGGGATTTATAAAGGATCATTTCTAAAGCAAAAGGACATTTCCATATTTTTGAAGGGACATTTGCATTCTTCTGAAGGGTCCTTTTCTCATGAAAGCATCCTAAACAGGTTTTCCAAAGGGTACTTTGCGAGATTTTTGAAAAAAATGTCCCTTTTAATTTCTCCAAAAGAATTATCTCTTGCAATTTTTTTGAAGGATTTGTTTCAAAATTTTTGTCCAAAATAATCTTTCTGAAGGGTTTGTTCTTTCAAAGAATTGGTCCACTTCAATATTTTCAAATGACACTTTGCATTCTTCCGAAGG
Organism: Torreya grandis; assembly: GCA_037957365.1. NCBI lineage: Eukaryota > Viridiplantae > Streptophyta > Pinopsida > Cupressales > Taxaceae > Torreya > Torreya grandis. The sequence continues at coordinate 1,124,829 of JARHVA010004207.1, forward strand.
GAACTTTTGATCTTTATGAAGGGTCTCTTTCTAAAAAAAGTGGTCACTTACAAAATTTTGAAAGGTACTTTTAATTTCTCTGAAAGAATTGATTGTTAAATTTTTTTTGAAGGAATTATTGTGGACATTTTGTCTGAAATAATTCTTTGGAAGAGTCATTTGCAAAAGTTTGAAGGAATTGGACACTTCAAGATTTTCAAAATAAATTGTTCCTCATGTAAGTGCCCTTCAAAAAGTCTAAAAGTGTCCTTCAAAAAAATCCAAAGGGACACTTGCAAAAATTTTGAAGGGCCTTTTCCTAAAAAAAGGGACACTCACAATTATTCCAAAGGGTCTCTCCTTTGAAAAAAGTGGTCACTTGCAAAAGTTTTAAGGGTATTTTTCTATACAAAGTACCCTACACACTTTCCCCAAAGGGTCTTTTCTCAGGAAAGTGTCATTTTTGGGATTTCTAAAGGGAAATTTCAAGAATGCCGAAGGGCATGTTTAGGCTTTCAAAAGAGGTGAAATGAAAATGTTGAAGGGTTATTCTCGACAAAAGTGTCCTTCAGAAAGTTTTTGAAGGGACACTTGCAGAAAGCTTGAAATAATTGTTTTGAACATTTTGTCTGAAATAATCTTTCCAAGGAGACACTCCAAAAGGTCTGAAAGAAATGCCTCTGAATAAATTATCCAAGAAGAATGATGGTTATATGGACATCAACTTTAGGATGATGGAATAGCCATTGGTGTTCTAACAAGAGGATTCAAAGCAAATCCAAGGGATCACATTATCAATCCATCAAAAGATCAGAGGGCTCATCTCACCATTGATCAGATCAAGATTCAAGTCATTTTTGATAACTAATCAAAAGAAGAAGATAAGGCCAACAAAGTGAAAATGGCTCTCCCCTGTGCCATTGCACACCTCATCAAGATGGTAGAAAGATGTTAGAACAAGTCAAATCTACAATAGGTGGAATCTCTTGTAATAATCATATTGATGTCATTATTGAAAATATCTTGATTTTTATGGGCAACTGTTGGAGAAGCATCTTTGAGAGGGCAGGCCAAGAGTGTTCAAGGGAGGTGACATGGATCAATCAGATGGCCTGAATGAGCATCATTGGCAAAGATGGTTGTAACTAGAGATGGAAACTCATAACAAATTTATTATTCTATTTGGATCCCAAAGGCCTCCCCCTCTCACTTCCTCTCTGCTATATATATAGCCCTTGTGCTAGTGTAAAAATAACCACGCAGTGCATGGTGAAGCCCTAATGGATTGATATCACATTTTGCCTTTAAAGTATTGGTAGTAGTCTGTTTCTTTCAAGTTTTTGAATAATTGTAAAAGCATGTAAGTAATGTATAGTGACAACAAGTGATGAATTTCCATCTTTCTACCCCTTTATCCTTCATGCCTGAGGAAGAGTTCTTGGTCTAATAGGTCATGTAGAGTGCATCTAAGTATGTTAAATTGCTGTAAGTGTATGACTATTTTTAGAATATGTAATCTACATTTTAGTTCATTTACCTTGTGTTGTTTTATACATCTTACCTCTATACTAAAATATTTATGTTATAACCCTTAGAGCTTAAAATTGGTCTATGTATTTCATTATATTATGCATAAAAATATGTTATCCACATGGAAGATAATCTTGTTGTATTACCACCCTTAGAGTAGGTTTTGTTTTTTGGTAATTTCTAACTCTTTTCTTTTCAAGAAAACTAGTTTAGATAGAAGTTGTTTTACAGAGACACATTCAAGGAGCTATCCATTTAAATCTAGAGGTCCATTTCCCCTATAAGCATACCCACATGCCTAGAAATGTTCCAACATTGCCCAAATTTGGAAGAGGATTGAACACCCTCTTCTAGGGTGCAAGATTTGGAGACAACAGTTCCTTCTAAAGTCATCATTAGGAAAAAACCTTGAAATGGTTGTCTTTTTGCTATTCAACTCCTATAGGATTTGAGATAGTACTGTGTTAGCTGGGAATGCCTTGAAAAGCTAAGAATTCACAAATTATTTAAAGTATGGATCTTCCCTCTTTGGTCCCCTTTTTTCCCAAGATTCAACTAAGACTTGAAAACCTACATGACCACTAATGGTGACCAAAATGTTCAATAGGTAGAAACATGGAAACTTCATATAAACTAATTTCCTTGTGGCCATAATCTTGATTTTATGGGTTGTTTCCCAAAGCTACTTGGACTAGTTCTAATTGGTCTAGCAGCTCTTCTGCTACTCTCTTTTCTTGGGCTTGTTTGTAGTTGCTATTACTTTTGTCTTATTTTTCACTCATATTCAATTTGTGAATTTATTTATTTCCCTCCATGTTGTTGGGTTATTTCCTTGTCCTAACCAATTTATCTTTATTTTTACCTAGGCATGTTGATACTTTCTTCCACACTTTGCTACATATTTGTCATTTAGCCGATGCATTTTCATATTAATTTTTTTTGAGCTAGGATCCATAATTTAAGATAAGATTTATTAAATAAGGTAGGGATTTCTATGAAGATACATTCACATAAAATCTAGAGTAGATTAATCTTTTTTTGTTTTTGGTTGTTGGATCAATTACTATAAGTTATCCAAAGGTTGTATCTATTCTAGACATTACTTCCTCTTCCCAATATTATAAAGGAAGACTAGGGAATCTCACCCATATTAGGACTATATTGATATCTTATTTACCTAGATTGAAACTAGGTTTTCATCTTCTTAGAAAAACCATGCATTTACAAAGAACCATGGCCCTTATAATAGTTTTTTGGTAGTATATTTAGAGTTAGTGAAAGTAAATAAGAAGAAACCTCTTTTCATTGCTACAATATCCAACTGCCTTTTTTGGTTTCCATTTATTTTTTTCCCATTCTATAACTACATCGATGTTAGGATATTGCCCCATAAAATTTATTACCAACACATACTCCTTTCTGTAATGAGTTATTACACCATGCAATTAGAGATCCACAAGCTAAGGCCTTCCCATTCAATAATTGTTGTCTTTACTTGGGGTTCTTTAGGATGGATTGCTATTTTTCTTCCCATAAGTTTGTCTACCCAAGTTCCATTGTTGCTAACTTCCAATTGTTTAACCCTTTTTAATGGTTTTTTGGATGATGGTTAAAGGGTAGAATGGCCTATACACAAAGATGAATAAAACTATTCTAGAGCAGGATAATTATAGAAAACTTAGATAAAGGAATATTCTAAATTAAAATGTTAAATTCTACTAAATATCAAAAGTACATTCAAAATAGTAATTTGATTGCATAAACACTAGGAAGAGATAATTCTTACCTTATCTAAAAATGTGTAAGCAGATTTAAGAAGTGAAGATATGGAAACAAGCCAGAACATGATCAAGATCCAATTGTCATATATTGTAAATATTATTTTTGGAGGCCTAGAAACTTATGTCAGATTTGGGACACTTATATCTATGTAGGTGCCATGATATCAACAAAATTTTCTACTATGGAATATTTACTATATTGTGGAGTGACCACCTGGAGCTTTATGGGTTTTCTATTGCCTTTCTACTAATATATTTTATTCACATACATATGATGTAGATAATTATTTATGGATCAAACCTTAGATCTTTATCTTAGGTCTTTGTATCTCAATAAAAATGGGTTAGTGGGATAATGAAGTTGAATTAACCTAAAAAATCACTATGTCAATGAATAATGCCTATATAGTCAATACTCCGAAGAGGGTCTCAAACATATGTAGTTCTCTCCTAAGTGTTGGCTTATGTATGCACGAGGGTGCAATATGCTATATGCAAGGACATGCAATGATGTATCTTGTAACTTGAAAAATGTTGCTCATGGGATGATCTTTTAATGCTTTAGACTTATAATATCACTTCTCCTATGACTAATATAGAAATAAGGAAGAATAGGTTAGTTTTAAATATTTGAAAGGTGCTTTACTATATGTGTGCTTGGTAAGATTTTCAAATATTAATTTTTTATAATGAGTGATATTTATTTTTTATTTATATCACACCTTTTGAAAATATCTCATATAAGGGTTAAATAAAATAAATGGTCTAACCCATAGGATTTGAAAGATTTTTAAATTAGATGAATTTTAAGGTACAAACACTAGATAAGAATTTGGATACTTACGTCAACATAAGTGTCCCTATGTGGGACACAAGTGTCTAATAGGCCAATAAGATATTGAGGATCTAAAAATGATAGTGAAGGATATATATCTAATTTTAATATTTTTTACTATATAAAAGAACTGATCATCATAATGATAGGGTTAGATGAAAAGATAAGCAATTTGGTACAATGACATGGTGAATGTGAGCCTTTTGGAATCAAGAAGGTCTAGACCCGAAAGGTAGATATGTTATAGGTATTTTTCAAGTATACAAGATGAAGATGCCATATAAATTAGATTTTAGTAACTACATTTCCCCCCGTTTAATCTAATAATGCATAATGATGAAATTACTAGTTTAAAGGAAAGAAATGTATACTTGGGTGTGTAAAACACACCTTGCCTTTGATTAAACCCACTTTGAGTGTTTTAATGGTGTATAATCTATAACTAAGAACATGTTATAGTAAAAATCAGTGCATATAATATGAAATTTTAAATAAGTGAAATGCTTGAAAAGTAAAGAGAGCAAGGAAGGAGTACATATGTGTCGATGCAACCATGTTGCCCCTTAATACTTTGATTTGGTAAATATGCTTCCTTATGAAGCATCAAGGCTGAGAGATGTTCAAAAATGAACCTTAAAGATTTTAAAAAGGGATATTTGAATTTAATTATGCCCTAAATCTAGTGCAAGGGTGGGTTGTAACATGACCATTGATATTATTGAATTCCAATCACACAATTCAAGTGACAATATAATAATATCCAAGTTAAGTGGTATAACCAACTTAACATAAAAAAATAAGTATTATTAGGCCATCGAGGGCATTGAATCTCAACCACACTACTAAAATATGCCAACGGCTATAAATAGGAATGGCTCAAAATGATGATTCTTGGTGAAAATGGTGCTTCTTGGTAAATAAATATTAATATGTATTTTTAAGTTTTGGTGCACTTGCATGGCATATAAAAATTTAATATGAAGTATTTTCCAAAATGTAACCTCTAATATATAACTATGTATAATATCTATCACAAATCTTAAAAAGTTTATCCCAAAACTATAAAAATTGTTGCAATGTGTATAGTATTTTAGCCCAAGTGTATATCTAAATCATGTAAATTTTATCAAATGTTGTCAATTGTGTAAAATGTGTATGTGTGTATTCATGTCTCTATGACATGCCCCCACTAATATGACCCCCATTTTGAGGTGGGGGGAATGTAATCTAGTAGTTACCTTACCTCAAAAGGATAATACAACTATATAATTTGTGTATGAATCATGTAGTATAAAAGAGTATGATGTCTAAATAGATATATCAATGCAGATCATAGTATGTGATCACAAAAATCCCTAAGATCCATGATATGGATCATGGAAATATCTAGAAACTAATAGTACAAGCTCAAAAAACAATCAAGCACACACACACACACACAAGAACACTCAATGTAACACAAAAAGGGTTTAAAGAGACCACAAACAAGGGGCATATTCAAATGATAAACTCAAATGAATGCCATATTCAAATGTTTAAATTATAAAAGAAAACAAATTACAATGGTACAAGGGCCAACAAATAAGGAATATGTTCAAATGTTCCATAAGAGATTAAATAGTAAGCAAGAAAAAGGCACTCAAGGAAGTGACAATGTGAATAAATTAAGAATAAGCAACCAACATAAACATATCATACTAGTCCTTGCATAAATGTGTTAGAAAAGAATGTACTATAACATAACATATCAATTACATTATGAAATATGTAATCATGAGTATATATATGTGTAAACATTAATATATAATCTCAACATGATAATTTAAAGGTGATCATAAAATAATATAACTTGTATCAATCATGATCAAGGAAGTAAATACCCATAATGTAGTGTGTCATAGGAGAAGAGGAAAGGTCCAACATCTATATGTGTATCTATCATGTATTTGGTATATGCCTATATCACACTCAAGTATGTGTGAAACATATGTGTATCTATAAAATACATGATATGTGATCCACTAACTTAAAGTAAACAACATAGATTCCAAGGAACTAGTAAACATGTGTATACTAATTTTTTTTGTATTTTTTATTTTATTTGAATATTTTTGTATTTTATTGAATTTGTGATTTTTTTGAATTTGTTTGGAATTTTTAGAAAGTAAAAAGGTCTAACCTATGATATCCCATATAAGGGATGCTCATAGGAAGTTCCAAACTCAGAATATGGTACATCAAACTAGTGATATTTCCAAGGGGAAAGTATGGGTGTCATATATAGAACTAAAGAATAGGTGGTACTCTACATATGTCTCATACAACTTTGTAGACATGAAGAGGTAATAAAAGGAGCACGGGTTCATGAAATCCATTGCTTAGTGTTATGTAGTTTTCTTGGTGTAACTATTATTAGAACATGTTTATTTGCTCTTAACAATTGAGTAGATTATGTAGGTGTAGATTAAGATTCCATGGAATCTACTGTGTATCTTTGGTGTAATAGTCACTCAAGTATGGGATGTCTAGGAAAGAGGATTGATTATTAATTACACTTTTGTAGATGATTAATATTAGTAGGCTATACAATTGGCTATCTAGGAATAAACTATTCTTATTCAAGTGGATGTTCTTATGAAATTATGGAAACTATAATTACTCTATTGGAATTAATGTATTTAATACAACCATGTACTATGGAAGGTATTTCATGGAGATTATGAATCCAAGGCATCCTAATAACACATGAAACACATTCATATATGGTATAATAGAGAAGGTAATGACCACACATGTTAGACCAATTTGTAAAGGTAAATCAATGTCACTAATAACATGTTGTGATGTCCCATTGAATGCTCCAACTATTTTGGTTTAAGGGTATAAATCGTCATGTGTATATCCCAAATGTCTAAATAATGTCATGGTATATATGTTATCAATGATACCATTATCGATCATAACACTATGTATAGGCTGATGATCAAGGTATGATTAAATAATGAGTGAAGATGTGAATCATCAACCCTAATTTCATTATCATCAAATGTAAAATAAGGTATTTGAACCAAAGGAGGTACTATTCATGTATAAATTCCAAATACCAAATAATGGGTGCCCATAGTGTGATGGAGGAGGATGTGTATTATATTCCATTTGCACTTATAGATATTTATTAGAATGATCTTACAATAGATTGTTAAATATCTTCTGGATTTAATGGTCACCATGCTGTGAACCTAAATCCTTTGGAGGATCATCAAAGTTAAGTTGTTGATTATCAAGAAGATCTTGGATATTATATTTCAAGTTATAACATCTATTTGTAGAATGCCTAAGGCCTTGGTGATAGTCATAATATGCATTAACATCATATCCTTTTGGTAGAGGTCAGCTCATATCAAACTCTATAGGAGGAAAGAGAGATATGAGATGATAATCCACAAGCTTCTTAGGCATATAAGCTAGAGACTTAGGTAATTGTGTGAATTATCTCTTAGGTGTATTGGATAAGATGAGCTGATTAGGTTGATATGATATTATGTTAACCATTAGGGTTGCAATATTTTTAGGTTATGTACATTTTACCTTGTATCTTGGTTTGATGTGAAACTTGGTAGTAGATGTAGTTGGTGTTTTTGCTACATACTTAAGCTTATTTAAAAAAATAAGTTTCATTTCACAATCTCAGACAATATTATGTTAGAGGTACAATCCAATGAGTCGGGGGGGAGGGTGAATCAATGGTAGAAAAAAATCCAATTTAATTTTCAAACCCTTAAAAATACTTAACCATTCAACATAAGAATTCATGAAGCATACAAAGCATTCATAGTAGTGAACAATAAACATAATTCAAGATCACATACATAACATAAAATCTACGTGGGAAACCCTCTTAGAGAATAAAACCCACTCTCAAGCTTAAAAACACATAGACTTCTATCCTAGAATATGATCATAAATAAGAGACTTATCAAGTACTTATGATTAGGAACCTTCGGTCAAGTCCTTCTGACCTACAACCTTGATCATGTCCTTCTGACTAAAGGTCTTTAGTGAAACCCTGTTTCATAAGGAACAACTACCCCTAATGAAGATCAAGTACTTTAGACCCTCATTGAGAAGAAAACATCCACTATAGAACTAATGTATTCAACACCTAATGATATACCTCTTGATTATCTAACAACTACACAAACTCTCTATCTCAAACATGCCTCTCATCTAGGCATGTCACAAAATCTTTCCTTATTCACTCAAACTATCCTCATCTAAACACTTGGACCTCTTTTCATATCCAAAAACTAAAAGAGCACTATCTTGACATTAGGAATATGACCTATAGGTCATACACATAGTCAACTAACTATTCTACTTATTAACTCCACCAATAGGCACACTACCTATCCTTCACTCCACAAATATTTCACACAAAGTCTAGAAACCAACACATTTGGTTTCACTATATATAGAGAAATCATGAATTAACAAGATCAAAATATTTCCTTTTCATCCAAAAAATATGCCTTCACCCTTAAGGCATCTCATATAGGTCATACTTAAGCACAATCCCATTTCAAAATAGGTCTAAGTCAATTTTAGGTCCTATGGAGACCCATTCACCTTTTTTGATACATCTCTAAGCAAATAAAGAACACATGACCACTTAAAAATACATAGGTCCACTCCTTATGTCCCATTGGACATCCTCAAATGATCACAGTCACCTTTGCTTACCTTTACGTATGCTTGATTAACTCAAATAGATACTTTATACATAAGAACACCATTACCAAATAAATAATTAACTTCTTAAGAATTATTCATAATCAAGATATATTGATCATACCTCCAAAATACACATAGAACATCCTCATGGAATCTACATCACTCCCAAATAGTAAAGACAACATGAGACATCGAAACAACATCAAAATGAGCTCAAATATCCTTCTTAGGTCATTTTCAAAATAAGAATGAATACATAGTCAACTGTAAACATTAATATCTTTAACTTTACACACTTCTAGATCTTTAAATTAGGTTCATTAGATGCACTATGGAGTCCTCTTCATATATTATTTTTATAGAAAGAACAAATTCATCTTCTATAAAAATATATGGCCCAAAGACCAGACAATATTTTTTCCCTTAGAAAATTCAAATATTCAAATGGTAATGATCAAAGTTAACCTTCAAACACAATGCTCACATCTCATGTCTTCTCAGATATATATCAAATAAACACCATCAATCTCTTCCATTCTTTAACACATAGATGCCAATCCTCAAACATTAAACCTTGACCACTCTACTATCATCTTGGGTCCTTCCTTAGCTTGGATAATCATGTTCCATCGTTCTTTCTCAAAAATACACTGAACTTTAACTACATTAAACTTCAATTACTTTAACCAATTTGACTTACTACACTCCATTGATCTCAATTGTACAAACACCCACTCATCATTGATCTCTTATCCTTACCTTTACTCAGTTGTTAAATATCATCCACTATCTTCATCTCACCACTTCCTAACTTCTTGGAGCAATACACACCATTGATCTTGATTGAGATTTAATTCAAAATTGACTAAGAGGACCCTTTAAATATGCCTAAGTAGCCATTTTTGAACCTTAATAACTTTTTCTGCACTTTGATGCATGATCTCAAATTTGGACCAAATGATCTCCTCACATAGGAGAATTCAACCATGTGACACACTACTCCTAAAACCTTCAAGCATGCAAGAGGTAACACCATTAAAATTAATTCTCAAAATCTTCTATCACAGAGCCAACTATGTCTAGATTTTGTCTGGGAGACCAACTTTGCTCCTTTATAACTTTTTTTACCTGGAATTTTGTGAAAATAAACTAGGATCAAAACTAAAAAAACCCATAATATAAATTTATATTGAGACATTTATACGTGAAAGATATGTCACCATAAAAACATTCACTCAGATCTTCTTGCCACTTTGCAAAATTAGCTAAGTATGGGAAAACATAGTCAAAATGCTTGGGAGCCCAACTCTTCACTTACATATCTTTTGATGCACTACATCGCATGACCTAAAATTTGGTGCACAAGAACTAGGCATAAAAATTAAAAAACCCATGTGACCATTTTGTCTAGAAACATTCATGCATGTTAATGATGACATCATCAACATGCTTACTCAACTCTTTTTGGCCATATACAAATTTGGCTAAGTATGGGAAAACAATGAGTTCTAACTGAGAAGCCAACTTTGTACCTTCATATATTTGACCATGATTTGATGCATGAATTGATATTTATCATATATAAACTACGTATAAATGTGATCACAAACATATGACCAATTCCCCTTGACTCATTCTCACGTGGCAATGGTGACATCATCAAACTACCTACTTAGATTTTTTACCACTAGACCCAAACTATCTAGATGAAAACTATAGACTACTAGATGAATTACACTTATGAATATAGGATCGCAAAGCATAAATAACATATTAGGGACCTCTTGCACATGATCAAACCAAAATAATCATCCCTAAACATTTATAAACCTTCTAAAATTGAAGATCAACCAAGCCAACATAAATCACACTAGAACAAGCACATTACACATTGTCATTATTATTTAGGCTATCATATCACTTCATCCACTCACCAGGACACCTCCATGAAATCACCATGACATCACTAATAATTATCTAACAATATCCCTCTTTGTCATTGATATCAACAAATAATATATATAGCAATATACAACTCACCTTCTCTCTCTTCAAGCACTCCCACAATAGGAACTTTCTCCCCCTTTGACATAATGACAAAGTGGACACCAAATGATCCCAAGGACCTAAAAATACCATTAAAAATATGAAATGACCATCTTAGAAACATTATACAAACACCCCCTTACCTTGAGCCTAACTTATCTTTCCTTGATAAACTTCCTCTTGCTCCATATCGACACTCTTCTTCACAAGCACAACAACTAATGAAGAAAGAACACACAAAAAACTAAAATTTGATGTATATCACCACGAAACATTTGAGAGGGACTCCCCATAATATTTTTGAGCCCTTTCACCACTTGATCATCTTCATATCTCCATACACCATGAATAACCACCATGTAGGCTTACTAGTCTTCTCTCTCAAGACACTTTCATGACCACAAAATATACATCTACACTATACAAAATAGGAAAAATACACTAAACCAACTTGATAATTCAACTTAAAAAATACTCATTCCTTTCTATTTTGGATAAATTTATGAAAATGCACTCTTCTTCACACTAGGCATGTCTAACCTTCTTGTAGCCCTACCTTTAACTTGAAGAGCCCATAATTTTTAGTAGACACATATTTAGGACCTAAAAATTCATATCTAGATCACTCTCATATGCCCCATCAACCACACCAATTTTCATCACCAAATTCATCCTATGCAACATACTTCCTTCATAAACCTTCAAGCCAATTAACCCTCCATATTGAAAAAAACCTGATTAACTTGAGAACCATAAACCTTCAAATCTCTATGAAGATTGATTTGAACATCCATTTAACCCATTCAAAACATTAATAATACTCAAAACTCAACTCATAAAGTAGACCACTTTTCTAGTAGAGCTCAAAACCCTAGAATCTCAAAATAAACAAAGTCAACACAATACCTTCCAGTCAACATCCACCTCTAAAACTTCCTATATACTTGGAGATAACCATTATAAAATTCTAGACAAATATTTGAGCTTCCATACCATTGGGAACCTTGACTTAATATAACCCACTTTAGGACCTACATACTCATAAGCACAAACTAGGAAACCTGAGAGCAAACAAAAATATTCAATTTGACTGCAACATACCTTCAGATCATAAAAACCACTTGAATAATGGTAGAATAAGGTCAAAAGACCTTTCTATGCAAAAATATTACCTTGAAAAATCACAAATCCTCTTTTTCCATTTGGGAGCCTTCAATCTAACCCTACAGATTGTTCCAACTAAAAAACACCACAACACTTGCTTCTCCACTTGAAAGGAATCTCTTAAGAAGCATAGATAGAGACACCCTCTATACCTCAATGTTATAAAACAAAAAAAAACTCCCCATATTCCTCCTCCTTGCTCAATTGAAACTTATAGTTCTTCTTCTTCTTCTTCTTCTTCTTCTTTGGCTTTAGAGAAATAACTCCCTTAACTACTACATCATTCTCTTTTTCTTTTATGATTGGATTATCAATACATGGAGATAACATAAATTCATGTCATACCTTTTCATCTGAGGAATATTCCTTGTATCTTGGAACCTCGTCACTAGATACAAGTAATTGATGTTCTTTACATGAAGCTTTCCCAACAATAGTAGGATGTTCACTTGGATCCATACTTACCTCAGAACTAGCCTTAACCAGTACCTTGATCTTCTCCTTGAGTTTAGTCTCTTCATTCTCAACATGAGTAGACAATCAAACCTCTTGGGACTCTTTATCTTCTGAAGCATTCTCCATCATAACAAACAAATTACTTGGACCTATAATCTCATCAATATTCCTACTTACCACCTTTGGTCTCCATGAGTTCACTTGCCTTCTATCTTGCACTCTAGGAGCTTGATAAACCTATTCTATCTTGTAGGACTTTGCTTGTAGAATCTAGCAATGTGACCTCTCTGTTCACAATTGAAACACACCATACTTTTTGCAAAAAGATCTTTCTACCTTTCCAAATTTGGATAAAATCTTGTAATGTGTCCAAGTTCATAACAACTGTAACACTTAATATCTCTTGAAGGAAACTCAGTTTATCTTACCTTAAATGATTTTTTTTACAAAGTGTCCCACATCATGATATTTGAGACACTCAACCTTGCTTACACCTTTTGACTGATGACCCTCATCATAGTTTCAAGAAAATTCATTCTTAATAGGTTTTCTAAATTATCTAGCTCTATGCCCAAACTGATTACAAGTATAATAGCAACCATTGAAATTTTCATACCTCATGGCATTTGGTTATTTGATATGTTTTGTGTTCATTCTACCAGCACCTTCATTCGTTGTCTGATGATTTGTCTTCAAAGGCTAATAATCCTTGTTTACATTAGTATTCATCTTATCTTGACTTTCAATCTCTAGTTCTCCTTTGTATCCAAGACCAGTCTTATCACTTTCATGATTTTGATCATTTAGAATGTTATCTAGATCATTTGAGCTATTTTAAATCTCAAAAATGACATTACCTTTCTAGATTCCTTCTCTAACTAAGATTTCAAAAACTCATTTTCAATTACATAATTTGCACATTCATCTTCTTTAGATTTTAAGTTTGTAGATAGAATTTCTAATTGACAACTGAGATGCTTGATCATATCTTCATGCTCCTTGGCATCTTCATCCATTCTTGCCTCAAATACATTGAATTTATCCTCAAAGTCCTTTCGTTTATATTTCATCTTCTTATTGATATTCTTCTCAATATTTAGTTCTTCATGAGCATTTATCAATTAAGTCTCATAGTCCACCTCATCTTCATCATCATATAAATCAATCCAAGTAGACCCCTTCTAATGTGATCAACTTCCTTCCTCAGCCATGAACAGAGATTCATCTTCAATAGGACCATCATCTTCATGATCATATTCTTAGTCACTGTCTTCACTCTCATTTGATGAGCTATAATCTTATTTTGTGTATAAACTCTTCTTGTCCTTGAAGTACTTCTTGTTATCAAACCTATTAAATCCCTTTTTGCTTTTATTAGGCCTAAAATATCTCTTACCATCATCATGACCTTGATCATGCTCTTCATCATCATCCTTCTTATACTTATGAGGGAACTTATTATAAAATTATCCTATCTCACCATAATTGAAGCATTTGAGGGGTAGCTTACATTTATACTTGCCAAAACCTGATCTCAATTTCCTTGACATCAGATCAATTAGTTCATCCTCATCTATATTAGGAATGTCATCCTCCTTGAGTTTCTTACCTTTTAACTTCTTCTTTGTCTATATTTCAGCCTTAAAATCTTCTTCCTTCTTTAGAGGTATATCATCATTCTTCCTCATCTAATAGGCAGTAAGGGTGCCATGAAATTGATCCATCTTCAATTGAGTAAGATCATGACTTTCTTCTATAACAAACACTTTTAGATCAAAATTGGGGAATAGAGACCTTAATACCTTTTGAACAATAGTAGTCTCTTCAAGATTCTCTCCAAGACCTTTGATGATGTTCACAATCTCATCAACTCTCTATAGAAAGGATGCCATAATATGTTCTTTATTCATCTTGAGACTTTTAAATTGCCTTATGTGAGTTTACAACTTAACAAGATTAACCTTTGAATCTCCTTCAAAAATAGTCTTTAATTTATCCCATATTTCCTTGGTATATGTGCAATGGATTAATTTGGTGAACTAAGTCTTTATAAGACCACAAGTGATGATATTCATTGCCTTAGAATTATTCTCAAACAACTTCTTTTCTACAACTCTAGATGGAGGAATAGCAAGAGTAACATAACCATCCAAAATAAATTGTCATACATCAAACCCTAGAGACATAATGTATGTCCTCATCCTAGCACTCCAAAAAGTATAATTGAATCCATTGAACATTGATGTTTGATTAGTAGAGAAACCACCTTGCACATTATGTCTAGCCATTGTACCTTGGATCACTTTCAAGCTGTTAAGCCTTTACCAAAGGACCTGCTCTGATACCAATTATTAAAGTTAAAATACACTAAGATGGGGGGGGGTGAATCAGTGGTGGAAAATAATCTACTTTAATTTTCAAACCCTTACAAATACTTAAGCATTCAACACAAGCATTCATGAAGCATAGAAATCATTCATAGTAGTGAATAATGAACATAATGCAAGATCACATACACAAGACAATATCTACGTGGCAAATCCTCTTGTAGAATAAAACCCACTCTCAAGACTAAAAACACATGGAATTTATATTATAATAAGATCATAAATAAGATACTAATCAATTCGTTTTGATCAGAAACTTTTGGTCAAGTCCTTTTGGTCTACAACCTTGATCAAGTCCTTCTAATTAAAGGTCTTTAGTGAAACCATGTTTCACAAGGAACAACTACCCATAAGGAAGATCAAGTCCTTTAGAACCTCTTTGAGAAGAACACTTCCACCTTAGAATTGATGTCTTTAACACTTGATGATGGACCTCTTTATTATCTGACAACTGCACAAATGCTCTATCTCAAATAGGCCTCTCACATAGGCATGTCACAAAATCTTTCCTTCTTCACTCAAAATATCCTCATCTAAAAAACAAACCTCTTCGCATATACACAAACTAAAAGATAACTATCCTAACATTAAAAACATGACCTACAGGTCATACACATAGTCAACTAATTTTTCTATTTATTAACTCCACCAACAATCACACTACCTATCCCTTGCTCCACCAATCTTTCACACAAAGTCTAGAAACCAACACATTTTGTTTCACTATATATACATTAATCATGAATTAACAAGATCAAAATATTTCCTTTTCAGCCACAAAACATGCCTTCACCCTTAAGGCATCTCATATGGGTCATACTTAAGCATAATCCCCTTTCAAAATAGGCCTAAGTCACTTTTAGGTCATATGGAGATCCATTCACCTTTTTTGATACATCTCCGAGTAGATAAAGAATATAGGACCACTTAAAAATACATAGGTCCACTCCTTATGTCCCATAAGAAATCCTTAAATCATCACAACCACCTTTTCTCACTTTTACATATGCTCAATCAACTCAAACAAAGACCTTATACATAGGAATGCCATTATTGAATAAATAGTCAACTTATTAAGAAATATTCATACTCAAGATAGATTGATCACACCTCGAAAATAATCACATAACATCATAACAGAGTCTACATCACTCCCAAATAGTAAAGATGACATGAGACATTAAAACATCATCAAATATCCTTCTCGGGTCATTTACAGAATAAACACAAACACATAGTCAAATTTGAATATTAATATCTTTGACTACACACACTTATAGATATTTAAATCATGTTCATTAGATGTTCCATGGAGTCCTCTTCATATTTTATTTTTACATCAAGAGCAAATTTATCTTCTATATAAAGATATGGCCCAAAGACTAGACACTACTTTTTCCCTTAGTAAATTCAAATATTCAAATGGCAATGGTCACAGTTAACCTTCAAACACAATTCTTGCATCTCATGTCTATTAACTAAAATTTGTGCACCCTATTTTAAAACTTTTTTGAACCTCAAAAATTATGTCATCTTGTTAAAATACATAGTGGGGGCCAATGACTCAAAACATTTTGGTCTTATTATACCTTTTCATTTTGTGTGATTAAATTAAATATGGCTATTGAAGTGTTTTCCATTTTAATTACTTTTTGATCTACATTAATTTATCTCAATTGATTCTTGTTATCCACTTCAACAACAAGACCATTGTCGTAGTTATCTCTATTTAACATATTGAATAATAGGGCAAAATAAGTTGGGAGCTTATTGTTCAATTTTCCTTTATGAGCTTGGTAAATATTGTAATCTCCTTGGTATTCACAATTGAACATCTATCACACACTTCATTGCATAAGGCAACAATACCATTTTACATTTGGTATAGCAGGATTATAATAACTTCATTTTATAATCCATGGATACAATTTTGTTTGCCAAAAACAATTTAAATTAAAGTCTTACTGATTAAAGACATCAAAGTTTGTAGGTCCTAATTTATAATGTAAGTTTCAAAGTAAAATGTAACCTATATGGATAGCTTACAAATGCATGTTATTGTTTGAGTAATGGGAACTACTAGATACAAAGGGTAAGACATCAAGTATAGTTCATTTAAATAACCTGGTGTTAATCCACTTGTAAGGTAAAATGAATATCATGGCATAAAAACATACCCTCTCCATTTTGATAACTCGGTAAAAAAGACATCTAGACATTTGTGCCAAATAAATAACATAAATAAAGGTATGCATGTTTTGATGAATAAAACAATATTTAATGAGCCTTAATGCACTTTTTTAAGTTAGATATTTTTGCGATTATCCTCTCTCTTAGGCATCTAGCTTGATCAATGAATTAGATAAGTTCATGATATATGTCTTAGCTAAATTTTTTTAGAAATCTACTAAAATTTGACTGAGCTATTTGGATGGCATGTGAGTACATTTGTCTCTAACATTTACATAGCCTGTTTTATTTTTGTTACTCTCTCTCCTTTGGAGGTTAAACAAGAAAAGAAAGCTCCTTCCTAGTTTTAGTATTAAAAAATCTCATTTACAGTTTTAGTGCAGATGGTAATGAAGCTTAGAAGCATGCTTTCCTAAAATTTTGATTAAGTTTTGAGGTAGCTTTGCAGCATAGGCAAGTTGCTCTTGTGTGGATATTTGCTTGGCTCTGCTGGAACGCATTTCCTATGGAAAGGTGAGTTTTCTTATTAAAAAACTCACTCAAATGGTTTAATTTTTCATATATTTCTAGAATTCTATCATGTAATGAAGATATGTTTTAGATTTGATAAAATGCCTTTGTCTCTTCATGTTATTATCAGATATCTATGCAAAAATTGGTGAGATTTTAGTTGGCAACATTTATTTGTTTGGTTTTGTTAGGTTCAACTCCGTTTGTTTTATTTTCTCCTCGATTCCATTTTGTGACATATGGTAATAATGCTGAAATATTTAACCTGAGATAGTGGAATGTTTGGGGCTTTCCAAATTTTGATTTGGGTTTTTGAGAAATTGATTTCTAGATAGTATTTCATGATGCCATAGTTGAATAAATATTGAATTTTTTAAAATTGCATGATAAAATGAATCTTCTTCTTGCTAGATCCAACTTAATGTTGATATTTTGCCCAAAAATGTTGGTATGTTCATAAGCTTAAGGTTTTCATAAAGATTTTATGGTAGAAATACTAGATTTTTGAGAAAAAAACAATATATTTTTGTGGTGAGCTGATTTTGGATGAAGTTTTAATTTCAAAACCTAATGGTTTTAATCATAAAACTCAATAATTTATTTTATTAAACAAATTTTCATTGAAGACATGTCTTTTACTCCTGAAACTATGATGATTATTCTCATTCAGTAGTCTTGTGAAAATTATGATATTTGATTATTGTTAACATAAAATAAATTTCATTGTTTTCATACATGTTGAAAGCATTTCAATGTTGGCATAGTAGATGTATTATAAAAGGTCAAAAATAATGTTTTAATTTATAGAGAACATTTTAAGGATTGTTTAATTTTTTTGAGACCCCATTTGATAGATCCAATTATTTAATATAGATGTCATATTTCAGAACAAACAAATAATAGTGGATTTGGGCATACATGGAGGACACAGATAGATTTTTGAAGTTTCTTATTTTGATCAATTTTAAATCATTTGTTTGATAGTACCTTATTATTTAAGCATAAAAATGAAATTATCATTAGATATTCTCAGTTTTGATGATATTTGACATAATATACAACTTGATGTATGGTTTGATTCTAGTTGAACAGTTTTAGTATTTGATTAAGTAATGAAAGCATATATGGTCTAGTTGTATTTATTTTAATCACACCATTATGGATTGATATTTTAAGACTAGTTTTCTAGAGTCATTTCATTATGG
Source organism: Torreya grandis (assembly GCA_037957365.1). NCBI lineage: Eukaryota > Viridiplantae > Streptophyta > Pinopsida > Cupressales > Taxaceae > Torreya > Torreya grandis. The sequence goes on from JARHVA010004207.1 coordinate 1,143,643, forward strand.
GGCCCCCACCCAAGTTTCTTTTTGGTCTTTTAAAAAATAAAATATTTAAGAGGTTATTATTAAATTTCATAATGAACTTAAAAATTTGCCTAAAACTTATAACTTTATTTTATAAAGTTGACTTAACTTTAAATTATAAAGTTCCTTTCTAAAATTTTAATTAAACCCAAAGTTATTTGATAAACCAACTAACTACTTTGCAAAGGTTATAAAGTCAAAGCAACCTCATTATCAAGATAGAAGAACTCTTATAGGTAAACACGAGCAATCTCGCTTTCATTTACACTTATTTTCTAAGAACAAGTCTCTGAGATGATCATTGTTTACAGAAGATCAACACTCACTCCATCTGATGGCATAACTCCTATCTCATCTATTCTAGGTATATCCAAATTTATGTTCAATTATTTTTTGATTACTTAGTTAATATTTGAAAGACTTAATGCTTTGATGAATATAGATTTGCATTCATATTCACCAAAATCCAGCTATCGCATGAATATTGATGAACACATCACACTTTATGTGATAGAAGTTTGATGTTCACACATGTTACAATGTATCTTTTAAAAACTTGCAATCTATATGATTTATTTTATTAATAAAATCATTTCTTATTTTGGGTTTCTCAATCATTTTTTGTTATCTAATTTGGCTTGGTGCCTACTCTATGTATTATACTTTTAGTGTATTTCTTCTTTATTTATTTATTGTTGTTTAGTTAGTTCTTTTTCTTTAGTTAGTTGTTCTCCTTTGTTTGTTCACTTTCTCTCTCCTTGCTGCCTTCTTCTTTTGCTGGTAGTAGCTTGCTTTTCATTTGGAGAAGTGTTTATGATATTTAAAACTAAAAATTTATTTTTAGATTTAAATTATGCATATGATTCTAAACACAGGCCTATTTTGATTCACATTTTTCTGCCCATCACTTATAGTAAATCTATTTCTTTATATTTTGGGTTTATCTTTAAGGTTACTTGGGGAATATTATAGCAAGAATACAAGATATTACTTGAAATATATGATTACTGAATCAGGTTTCTATTCTTCAAGAAATTATCTAATTAATAGGTTTTCTCTATCAGATAGAATAGATTATAGTTTCTTATCTAAACCGATTTATAATTTACTAAAATGGATTTATGATTGCTATAATGAATTATGTTACATTGGATGACTTATTAGAAACATTCAGTTTATCTTTTAAAAAGTATCTTCAGACTCAAATTCATCTCTAATCTTTATGAATTATGATTTAGAGATATTCAAATATAAGTATATTTATGAAGCCGTTATCTGAGACCACCTTCCTTTTGAAACAATTTCATCCATATATCACTCATATGAATTAAAAAAATCCCTCTTACGAAAAATATTATTTTCCTAGAACTCGGTTAAGTGTGTAACTCAATGCAACTTGACTTTTAAAACCTACTATGTGCCTTGCACTATTTTTTTAGTCACAGGACTCCCACAATTAAATTGGTACAATTTTGGCTTAACCTTTATGATAGGAAAAAGGGGTGATTCATTTGCATGGTAATTTTTAGCATTAATAATGTCTTCTCAGCTTTAGATCGAATATGCATCATCGATCTCTTTTGTTCTTTAACAAATAGGTGCCAATGCTTAAATGTTAAACCTCGACCACTCTGCTATAATATCATCTCCTTGCTTAGCTTGGCCAATCACACTCCATATATCTTTATCAAAAGTACACCAAAATTTAACTTCATTAAAATTTAATTACTTTTACCTGTTTGAATTACTATACTCCATTGATCTCAATTGTACAAACACCCGCTCATTGTTGATATCTTATCCTTACCTTTGCTTAGTTGTTAGACATCATGCACCTATCCTCATCTCACTACTTCCTGACTTACTGGAGTAATGCACATTGTTGATATTTCTTGAGATTTAACTCTTTCAAAATTGAATAAGTATGAGAAGCCTTTCAATATGCCTGAGTAGCCATTTTTGAACCTTAATAAATTCTTTTGTTCTTCAACACATGATCTCAAATTTGGACTAGATGATCTCCTCACATTAGAGAATCCAACCATGTGAAACACTACTAATAAAAACTTCACACATGTAATAGGTAACACCATTAAAATTCCTTCTCAAAATTTTCAATCATAGAGCCAACTATGTATAGATTTTATCTAGGAGACCAACTTTGCTCCATAACTTTTTTTGCACTTCAGTGCATGCTCTAGAATTTAATGAAAATAAACTAGGATCAAAACTAAACAAACCCATAAGATTAATTTTTCTTGAAACCTTCACATGTGTAATATATGTCACCATAAAAATGCTCGCTTAGATCTTCTTGTCAGTTTGCAAAATTGGCTAAGTATGAGAAAACACAGTTAAAATGCTTGGGAGCCCAACTTTGTACTTGTATATCTTTTAATGTGCTATATCGCATGACCTTAAATTTGGAATATAAGAACTAGGATTAAAAATGAACAAAAACATGTGACCATTTTGTCCATACACCTTCACACACATGAATTTTTACATCATAAACATGCTTACTCAGCTCTTTCTAGCCATCTGAGTATGGAAAAATAATGAATTCTAATTGAGAAGCCAACTTTGTACCCTCATATCTTTGACCATGATTTGATGCATGAATTGAGATTTAGAACATAAAAAATATGTATAAATATGATCACAACCATATGACCAACTCCCCTTGACTCATTCCCATGTGGTAATGGTGATGTCATCAAACTGCCTACTCAAAATTTCTGCCACTAGACCCAAACTATCTAGATGAAAACTATAGACTACCAGATGAATTCCACTTATAAAAACAATCTTTAAAATCATATATAACATATTAGGGAGCTCTTGAACATGATACAACCACCATAGTCATCCCTGACCATCTCTAAACATGCCAAAATTGAAGATCAACCAAGCCAACATAAATCACACTAGAACAAACACATTGCACTCTTTGTCATTATTACTTAGGCTATCAAAGTAATTCATCTACTCACTAGGATGCCTCCATGACATCACCATGACATCAATGATAATTATCCAACATATAACATAAGCCATCAAAAGATTTAAAATTCTTAAGATAAGGGACTCATGTAATGGATAAAACAAACTTTGCTTAAAGATGTATTAAAGATCTTTATCTGCCATTGGATTTGTCATTTTGGCCAACATTGCTTTGTACCTCAAAACATATTAATTAATAAGTTCATTGGTTCCTTGTTTGATCTTATCAATTTTTGCATATGACATTTTTTCAATAATGTTGATAGAAAATTTTTCTAGGAAATTGATTTATTAGAGGTTTGAATGCTTTTACTGATTGGTTTGATAAGCTACATAACCATATTAAAGCATATTATTTTAGGATCATTGGAAATAATTTGGTTAAAAGTTTATCATTTGAAGCATAATCAAGGCATGTTACATAGAAAGACTGAAGATGTTGTTTGGGATCACCATTGCCATCATAAAATGTGAACTTAGGTGCAACAAAACTAATTTGTAAAGGGTGCAAAAATATCTTAGGTGATAGAGGATTATGTAATACATCTTGAAAATCAATAGAATGAATTGATTTCAAATCATTTAGTTTAATGTTGGTAACCTTAGCTTTTAAGTCTTGAATAACTTCAAGAAGTGTTTATACATTAGACCCATTGGGATTTATATTTGAGATTTGAGAAGCCACCAAAGGGGATGAAAATACCACTTGTGTTGATGTAGGCATTGAAACTAGTTATTGGGTTAGAGTGTTAATTTTTCCCATGGAGGATGTAGCAAGATTTTTACCATCTAAGGGTTCACCCTTATTATATGTGGATGCACTAACTTTAACATGTTTATTGATTTCTTCTTGTGTAACATATAAGAATACATTAATTAATTCTTTATTTGTATTTAGATGATTGGCTAAGTTTTTTTAACCTTCCATTTCAAAATTATCTTTATTAACATTTTTCACATTTTATAAATGCAAATAAAGGTGCCAAAGGAAATGGAAAAATATAGATCTTTAAATTATTGAAATCAAAAACCCTAGAAGACTAAAAATCCTAAAGCAAGCTAGGAATTGCATGAGAAGACTTAGGGGTCAGGTTCACCAAATTTTTAACCATTTTTAATGGTGTTTTAGATGAGGGTTAAAGGGTATAATATTCTATACATAAGGATGAATAAAACTATTTTAAATTAGACCAATTAATTAAAAAATTAGATAAATGAATATTCTAAATTAAAATGTTGAGTTATGCTAAATATAAAAAGTACATTCAAAATAGTAATTTGATTGCATAAAAACTAGGAAGAGATATTACTTATCTTATATATAAATGCATTAGTAAATATAAGAAGTGTAGAGGTGGAAACAGGTAGGAACAATATAAATATCTAGTCATCAAATTTTAGAAATATTATTTCTAGAGGCCTAGACACTTCCATCAATGTAAATGTCCTAATATCAATGAATCCATCTGATACAAAATATCCAATATATTATGAAGAAACCACTTGGATATTTATGAGGTTTTAATCACCTTTTTATTGATATACTTTATTCACATGTACAAGTTGTAGATGACTATTTATGGACCAAACCCTAGCTTTTTACCTTAGGTCTTTGTATCTTACCAAAAATGGGTTAGTGGGATCATGAAATTGAGTTGACCTCAAGGACCCCTTTGTCAATGAATTTTTCCTACATAGCCAATAATTTTAAGATTTCCTCAAACATATGTATTTATCCCTTAATGTTGGCTTGTGCGTGCACCTAGGTGTAATATGATATATGCAATGATCTAGCTTATAACTTGACAAATGCTACTCATGGGATGCTCTTTAAATGTTTTAGACTTGTAATATGACTATTCCTATGAATGATATATAAATAAGGAATAATAGGTCAATTTTGAATACTTGAAAGGTGATTTTCTAGATGTGTGATTAGTTTGCTTTTTGAATATTACTTGGTGATAATGAATGGTCTTTATTTTATATTTATACCACAATTTTAAAAATATCTCATGAAATGGTTAAATAAAACAAACGTGTTGACCCATAGGATTCAAAATATTTTTGAATTAAATGAATTTTTAGGTACAAATGTCAAGACCTTAGAATACAATTGATTACTTTTGTATAAGCAACTAAACACGAAATTGAAACTAGAAGTAATAAGTAATTAAAAATCAGAAACAATAAAGAATAAGAGATACGAGAAACAACCAATCTGTATTAAACTCTTCGATAAGTAAATAAAAAGAAGAAATCTCTTTCTCCTCACACCTCTTAGATGTATAGTAATTCTCCCTCAAGAGTTCTCTCTCTCTCTCTCTCTCTATCAATTACAATCAACTCAATTACTGAATTGTTGTCTTGTTGCAAATCTTCTTGATCTTGCTCCCTAACTACAATGTTGCCCCATGGGTCTCTTAAATAGAATTGAAAGAAAACAATAATTAGAAAAATAGACTCAAGACTAATTTTAGTATTTACATGCAAACTAACTGTTCTCCTAAAAATAGCAATTCTAGAAATGCCTGAAAATGCATAGAAGTTAGTGTCGATCTGAAGATGACTGATGCCGGCCGACCCCTAATCGATGTCGATTGGTTCTGATCAATTCCACTGATGTCGGTCGACCCCTAACCAATGTTGGTTGGTTATGAATAATGTTAGTTATTGTGTAAGCCCATCAACCTCCACATTAGCTCATTAGTGAAGATTTTAGCTCCACAACTCAACAATCTCCCACTTGGAGATAAATAGTTGCACTTGTACCTGTACAACAAAATCCTCTAAACATCTCTGGCTTGTTTCTCCCTCTTCAAGTTCAATCTTGAAGACCAAAAAAAGTTGAATGAAGATTCAACTTCTCCTTTGTTACCGGCTTTGTTAACATATCAGCAGGGTTCTTATCCGTATGGATCTTTTCCAGCTTCAACTGTCCATCCTCCAATACCTGTCTAATGAAGTGGTACCTAAGCTATATATGTTTGATTCTTGAATGAAAGGCTGAATTCTTTGCCAAATGAATTACACTTTAACTATCACTGTATAATTTCCAACTCTCTTGCTCCTTTCCCAACTCTTCCATGAACCGAGTCATCCAAATCATTTCCTTGCTAGCCTCTATGACTACAATGTATTCTGCCTCAATAGTAGACAAGGCAACAACCTTATACAACTTTAAAATCCAACTAACTACCATTCCACCAACAGTGAACACATATCCTATGGTGCTTCTCCTACCATCCAAGTCACCTGCCATATCCTAATCTACATACCCATGTAGAGAAGTGTTTGACCCTCCATAGCATAAATTCCTACTGCTGGTCCCTCTCATATATCTGAGAATCCATTGAACTACTTTCCAGTGTTCCTTTCTTGGATTGACCATAAACTTGCTGACAACTCCCACTACTTGGGCAATATCTGGTCTAGTACATACCATTGCATACATCAAGCTCCCAACTACTGAAGCATATGGAACTCTACTCATGTACTCAACCTCATCATGTGATTTAGGACACTATTCTTTGCTCAACTTGAAGTGTCTAGCCATAGGTGTGCTTACCGGTTTTGCATCCTACATATTGAACCTCTCCAACACCTTATTCACATAATCCTCTTGAGACAAAATCAAACTATGATTTTTCCTATCTCTCTTAATACTCATGCCAAGGATTTTCTTTGCTGTTCCTAAATCCTTCATGGCAAATGTGTGAGCTAATTTTACCTTAAGCTCAGTAATTTCCTGCATGTGTGAACTTGCAATAAGCATATCATCTACATACAGTAATATGATAATATAACTACCATTATCCAATATGTTAAAATAAACACAATGGTCAGATTGACATTTACTAAAGTCATGCTCTGTCACAAACTTGTCAAACCTCAAATACCATTGTCTTGGAGCTTGCTTAAGACCATATAAGCTTTTCTTCAACCTGCACACAAGTTTCTCCTTACCTTTGACCTCAAAACCTTTCCGCTGATCCATATATATCTCTTCATCCAAATCTGCATGAAGAAATGTTGTCTTAACATCAACCTGCTCAAGATGCAAATCCTCAATAACAACTAAAGACAATACAGTCTGAATAGAAGTAATCTTTACTACAGGAAAAAAAATTTCACCAAAATCAATACCTGGTTTTTGTGCAAATCCCTTTACTACCAACCTAGCCTTATGTCTCATTTGTCCATTCTCTCCTTCCTTTAACCTGTATACCCATTTGTTTTTTAGTGCTTTCTTTCCAGCTGGCAACTCAACCAAATCCCACGTATGGTTCTCTTCCAAGGAATCAATTTCCTCATTCATGCCATGCTCCCACTGTTTCCTAGATTCTACCTGCATTGCCTCATCAAAACTTTCTGGTTCTCCACCATCAATGAGCAATAAGTAGTGTAAAGAAGGGGAATAATGAATTGGAGGTTTACTTACCCTTTCATACCTCTTTATGGGCATTTGAGACTCATTTACAACTTGCTGTCTGCCCAAATTTTCTTTTGACAGTGACCGATCCCAGTCATCTTTGATCGATGCCAATTTCCACCTGACCAATATCGGTCTGCACCTGATCGATGTCAATTCCTCCTGATTGATGCCAATTTCCACCTGACCGATGTCGATTTCCACCTGACCAATGTTGATTTCCACTTGATCGACGTCGGTCTCTGTGTTTTTCTGTGAGTGATGATTTTTACCCGTGAGCTCATTTTGGATTATAACCTCTTCCAAATCAAGATTGCCTTACTCAGAATTATTTAGCCTCTTGAGCTGATCACTGTACATCACCTTCTCATTGAAAACTACATCACAGATTCTAATAATTTTTTTAGTTTCTAAATTCCACAATCAAAATTTGAAATCTCCAAAACCATAACCAATGAAAGTACACCGCATAGATTTAGCATCCAACTTCTTTCTATTTTCTTTATCAATGTGCACAAAAGCTTAAGAACCAAAACTCTAAGAAATGAAAGATCTACCTTTTTACCTATCCAAGCCTCTTCTGGAATTCCACCATCCAGTGTAGTAGAAGGTCTTTTGTTAATCAGGTAAATTGTAGTATCTATAGCTTCTACCCAAAAATGTAAGGGCAAACCAGCATGCAACCTCATACTCCATGCACGCTCCATTATTATTCTATTCATCCTTTCAGCAACTCCATTTTTTTGAGTCCTTGGAACCATCCTTTCCCTACGTATTCCACTCATAGAATAGTAACTATTGAATTTATTGCTACAATACTCACCACCATTGTCAGATCTAAGGCACTTCAATCTCAAACCTGTTTCATTCTCAACCAAAGCTTTCCATTTCTTAAATGTGTCAAAAACATTAGATTTCCTCTTTATGCAATAAATCCATACCTTTCTTGTAGCATCATCAATGAAAGAAACATAATACTGTGATCCTCCAATAGAAGCTACCTGAGCTGGTCCCCGCATGTCTGTGTGAACAAGCTCTAACTTGTGCTTCTTCTTTATTGACCCAGTTTTGAGAAACCTCACTTTCTTCTATTTCCCAAAAATACAATGCTCACAGAAATCTAGATCCATGCTTTTCAAATCTGAAAGCTTACCTTTTGACTTAAGAACATTCATTCCCTTCTCACTCATGTGACCAAGCCTACAGTGCCACAACTTTGCATCTACATCTGAAATAGATAAAATAGAAGGAGAATAATTAGTAATACAAGTAGATAGATAAAGTGTACCTACTCTCTTACCTTTTGCTAATACAAGTGCACCCTTGGAAACTTTCCAAGATTCAGCTGTGAGAGTTACTGTGCAACCCTCATCACCCAACTTTCCTACAGAAATCAGATTCCTCTTCAGGATGGGTACATGCATGACATCCTTCAACACCCATGTGTTGCCATTCTGCAATTTCAACTACACTTTTCCTTTGCCAATAATTTTACAAGGCTCATCATCCCCTAAATAAACTTTTCCAAAATCTCCATGGACATAATCATTGAAAAATTCTCTATTTAGGGTTGCATGGAAAGAGGCACCAAAATCTAAAACCCATGATTTTACTTTATTATCCAAAAAAAATATAAGAGCATCCTGTGCAACAATACCTACAACTTTTGCTTCTTTATTACCTTCATGCTAATTTTCTTTCTTATCCTTCAACCAACAATCTTTCTTTGCATGCCCTTTCTTTCCACAATTCCAACAAGTTATTCTTCCATTTCTGGATTTGGATCTACTTCCTATCTTTGACCTTGATTTCTCTTGCTTTCCCTTCTCTCTTTGCCTTCCCCTGATTTCAACACTTAAATCATTACCTAATGTTTCCCCTGTGCTTTTCTTGCAAATTTCTTCATTCAAGATTACATTAACATCATCAACTTTCAAGATATTTGAAGCAGATGCAGTATTACTAACTACCATTACCAAACTATGCCAACTTTCAGGTAAAGAGCATAAGATTAAGAGAGCCTTAATTTCATCATCAAAAACTATTTTGACTGAATTTAACTGATTTACTATTATATGGAAATCATTAAGATGACTAGATACAGATCCACCTTCCTACATTTGCAAATTAAATAATTGCTTCATAAGATATACCTTATTCAAAGCTGAGGGTTTTTCATATAAATTTTCCAAAGTATCCATTAACTCTACCGTTGTCTTTGCCTGTGATAAGTTGGAAAACACAGAAGCTGCCAAGCTCAACCTTATAGATCCAAGAGCCTTTCTATCAAGAACATTCCATTCTTCATCTTCCATATTTATGGGCTTCCTTGAAACCCCACCCAACGGTAAATATAGATCTTTTTGATACATATAATCTTCAATCTGCATCCTCCATAATTGATAATTTTTGCCATTGAATTTCTCCATTCTTAGTTTACTTTCTTCTGCCATTGCTTTGCTCCCACTCAATCAAAAACCCCTATGAGTGAATTCTGTAATCAACAAACAATAACACGCTCTGATACCAGTTGTTAGTGTATACACATAGCTCTGATACCACTTGTCAGAACCTTAGAATACAATTGATTACTTTTATATAAGCAACTAAACATAAAATTGAAACCAAAAGTAATAAGTAACTAAAAATCAGATACATCAAATAATAGGAGATACGAGAAACAACCAATCTGTATTTAACTCTTCCAGAAGGAAATACAATGAAGAAATCTCTTTCTCCTCACACCTCTTAGATGTATAGTAATTCTCCCTCAAGAGTTCTCTCTCTCTCTCTCTATCAATTACAATCAACTCAATTACTAAATTGTTGTCTTGTTGCAGATCTTCTTGATCTTGCACATCTTGCAGATCTTCTTGATCTTGCTCCCTAATTACAATGTTGCCCCATTGGCCTCTTAAATAGAATTGAAAGCAAACAATAATTATAAAAATAGACTCAAGACTAATTTTAGTCTTTACATGCAAACTAACTGTTCTCCTAAAAATAGCAATTTTGGAAACGCCTGGAAATGCACAAAAGTCAGTGTCAGTCTGAAGATGACTGATGCCGGCCGACCCCTAACCGATGTTGGTTGGTTCTAACCGATTCCACTGATGTTGGTCGACCCCTAACTGATGTCGGTTGGTTCTGACCGATGTCGGTTACTATGTAAGCCCAACAACCTCCACATTAGCTCATTAGTGAAGCTTTTAGCTCCATAACTCAACAACAAACATAAATAAAAACTTGGACACTTGTGTCGATGTAAGTGTCCCTATGTGAGACACAAATGTCCAATAGGCTAAGAAGCTACTAACAATCAAAAAATAACAATGAAGGATATATATTAGGTTTTAATATTTTTTTACTATATAAAACATTTGCATCATCAAAATGATAGGGTTAGACCATAATATAATTAATTTGGCATAGTGAGATGGTGAATGTGAGCCTTTCGACAATAAGAAGGTCTAAAACTGAAAGGTAGAGCCTTGATAGGTATTTGTCAAGTATACAAGATTGAGATTCCAAATAAATTAGATTTTAGTATATACACTAGCTTATTTTTACCTTGAAATGCCTCATCTCTAGGATTGGGGTATCCCGCCAAGGCCCTTCGTCTCCTTCCTCTTCTTGACTAACAACACATTAAAATCTATGTAGAGGGGATTCCTACTTAAGGTTCATTTTCAAAATTATTCCAGCCATTAAATTTTTGAGGTTTTGTCAATTTCATTATTGTAATAGAATAAATTTTTAAGGTTTTGTGATTTAGCAAGTTTATTGAACAATTTTTCTCAAGTTTTTTTAGTAAATTTATTGAATAGTTTTTCTTAGGATTTTTTGCATTTTTAAGGGTTTTTCCTAAAAAAATCATAAAATATTTTTTTTATGATTTATGTGAAAATAAATTAAAAAAATTCATGCCTCAGATCTTTGATTTTATAGATTTGCCTACCACTCCTTTTCCTTGGCCTTACTTTTCCCTCCACTCTTTCCCCTTGCCTTTGCTTTGCCCTCCACTCTCTTACCCTTGCCTTTGACATTATTTTTCTCTCCACTCCTTTCCATTTCCCTTATATTGTCCTCCACTCCTTTCTCTTTCCCTTGAATTTACCTCAACTCCTTCCTCTTCTCCTTTACTATTGGTAATGCTTTGTGATCCACTCCTTCCTTTTACCCTTGCCTTTCCATCCATTCCTTCCCTTACCATTGATTTTTCCTTGCTATTAATATCTTTATTGATGGGTGTAAAAATAATAATTAAGTGGAAGGACATATGGGTTTTCCCTTTTTTTAAATCTAGCTTTTTTGTGGTGCAAAACTGGCATAACATTATTGGTGCATTAATTTTGCACCAAAAAATTGATAAAACTATAGAAAAAGGGTAAATGGTCGATGCTATTTTGACATGATTCATGGTGATATATGCACAATTTTGTGTTTCAATTAAAATAAAACCTCCCTCGTAGTTAAAAAAACTCAAATTACCACCAAACATATTACTAACAAAAAAGGAATCATTACAGAAATCCATATTCACTATAGGGTGAAAACCAAAAACAAAAATAACCTCTCCATTCTTTGAAATAAGGCACACCATATCTTAAAATGAAATATCTTTATAATATGTTTCCAATTAACATAACCAACATTATTAACTTAATTTTTCCTCTCTATTTTATTTAACTTGAAATCTTTCTAAGGGGTCTACATCACATGTATATGAATTTGTTGAATATTTTAGGGACCATGGCTATGAGTATTCTCATAACCAATTTTTAATGATATGTGGAATCTTGGTATAAAATTCATTCCATGGCATATATAAAATAAGAGAATTCAAAAAACCATTTAAAGATAAATACACAAATGTTATTCACCATTGGGAAAAAAAATGTAAGTAATATAAAGGGACCTCTTTTCCTTTTTAAAATTATAATTTTAGACAAATATAGTGGACACCAAAAAATTCCTACTAATAGTCCTTCCCAAATGTCTCTTTAGCCTCCCATAGATAGATTACTAGCTACCCCTTGGATCATGTGACAAAGCATATAAGGTAGTTGGTAAATAATTTCCTAACAATTAGTTTTTTATACACTCCTAATATATTTAGTTTAAATGTATCAAATTGGGGTTTATTATTATTTAAAGGTTTGAAATTAAGACCATAAAATGACATATAATATCTATATGATAGTTTTTGGGGATATCTAGTTTAAAACTAACGTTTGTGGCTTTATGTAGTTTTATTGCTTGCTTGAGGTTATTTCACTCTCAAGACAGTTCAATTATTTTTCTAATAATATATAATTTAGTATGGGAGGAATGACCACCATTTTGGTAGTCATTTATCCTAATGACTTTCTTATTTTGTATTACTTATATTAATCATAAGGTAAAGGGACCCACTAATCACGCAAATTCATAAGATTTTATTAGTAATTAGGGGAGGAACAATGAATGTAATCCGCCACTTTGGGCTTCTCATCCTCTGGTATTTTTTCCTAATTGGAAAAGATGTTGAAGTATGTAATGCCTTAGAAGTCATCTTTGTCTCATAATTCTTATGCATTATTCATATTTTTATCGAACGTTCACTTATAATTTATGCCTTAGTTAAATATTTATGACTATTTGTTGGTTTATAAGTTATCCTTTATACCCATCCTGTGCCTTGTGAAAATCTTGAATATAAAAATCATAATCAAGAGAAACAAGAAGAAATTGAGGATGATGTTAGTACATAAAAATGTTGTGTATCTTTAAGGATGACATTAAAAATTGAAGGATCAAAGAAAACATATGTTCTTTGTTCATTCACACTTTGGTGCACATGTGTTTGCAAAAATAAAGCACAACAATAAACTATAAAATATAATGTGTTTTTCACCAAAACATATTACTCTATGTTTTTTATTGATATATTTTCTACTACCCAGAGGTTTTCTAAAAACATAGTACACATTTGAAATTTTCATAGACCCTCTCAATACATGTTTTAAAGTTTTATTCTAGATTTATATGTTTTATTACAACATCATAAGTTAAATTACATATTCCAAAGGAGAAGGAAAAATGGGTAAGTGCACAAAAGTGGGTGACAAAAAGGGCTTACCCATGGACATTTTTTCTTCTAAAAAATGAGAAATCTTAATTTTTGTAGATTATTTGAGATGGCTACCCTCAAAATTTGAAGATGATATAAGAAATGAATTGTATCATTTCGAATATAATTTTTAAAACATTATTTTTTAAAAAAATGGATAAGTATAAATAGGTCATACATCTAAAATCAAAGAAATCTTATTTTTTTAGAAAAATAGAGTGGACATCCAGTCATGTGACCCCTAATTTTAAAGCATAATTTAGTATTGTTTGAAACCCTTTGGTGTAAATTTTGATAAGATCGTCTAGTTTGTGACCTATATTTTTAAATTTTTTTTAACGATTTTTATTTTAAATTAATTTTATAAGTAAATAGATCTTAAAAACTGATAAAAAAATAGATAGTCAGTCGTGTGGCACCCCTAACTACCTTTTAGAAAATAAAAAATAGTTTTTAAAATGTGTATAGAATCAATTTTACTTTGTGACCATATAATGTTTTTTTACATTTGGATCAATGAAAAAAATACATAAACATATATAAACATGTATAGCTGCGGCATATAGTGGCCTAAAAATGACAGAGTTAGAAATAAACATAGATAAAAACCTTAAAATAGTCCAAAAATTAAAAAAATCATGTATTTGGAAAGAGGAAGGTGTGATTGACAATGTAGTAATAATTTAATAAAATGCATCACTGGAATTCATAGTGTTTATGACAATGGAAGTTGGATTTTCTTATTTTCATTCAAAAAACTCAGATTCAAATGTGTGTGTTTAGGTCAAGGCTTATCCAAGCCATTTCTAAGCCAAAAGTAACATTTTTTAAATCACATGCAATAAAGTGGGTATGCATACAAAAAGGTGCATACGTGCTATAACACATACACATTATAATGTGTACACATTCCTCATAGTATTGAAGTTTAAGTTGAAATTTACATTGTTACATTTATATTCTTTATACTTTTAAATTTATTTTAATAAATATAAGAAATTAGGGTCATTTTGCATCTTCTAAAATTGGTCTCACAGTGGCGCAACTTATGATTTAGGAGATAGATTTTCAAAATCCAATGTGGTCAATACTTAGTCATTTTTTATGATTTTAGTATTGAACCTAGGGATTTTAGGGTGTAACTTTTGCAATTGATGTCCATTTTGGGTAAACATATAGTCATTTTTAAGGTTTTGGCACCTTTCAGATTGCTTGCTAGCATTTCTAGGAGTTCTTGGTTTTTTAAAATTAAATATTACAAACCAATACACACCTAACCACTCCTTTATACTAATTTTAATTATGATTAGGTCCCTTGTAGGCAAAAAAATGGCACAATAAAACCATAATCATTTATGATTAGGGTAAATAGGCATAATTTGGGCCACATTTAAGTGTGGTCACCTTAATTGAATTTAAATTCATGGCAAAGTGGTGTGCATTAGGAAGCATAGGTTGCATTGGTGACCCATGCACACCAAACCACCCCTTCATGTCGATTAGACTTGAAATTAGGTCTCTTATAGGCTAACAGTGACACAAAAACACCATATCCACTTATGGATAAGGTAAATGTAAACAATTTTAAGAAAATTTATGTAAGACCATCCCATTTCTCTTCAAATTCAAGAAAATAATGTGCAATTATGGTAAAGTAAGTCTCATTTTAACCCTTGCACATCCAACCACCATTTTATGTTGATTTTACTTATGATTAGCTACATTATTTCTAAAAGTGACACAAAACCATATGCACTTGTGACCATGTAAATGTAAATAATTTATGACATGTGATTGCATAATCACCTTAATTCATTTTTAATTTAATCCAAACGTAATTCACATTGATGACCTGTGCACACTAAACCAACACTTTATCTCTTTTTTACTTACAATTTGAGGGTCTATATGCCAAAATAAACAAAAAAAAACTATATCCACTTATGATGAGGGAAAATGCAAATAATTTGGGACAAATTCATGCATGATCAACTCAATTCACTTTGAATTGATGCCAAATTAGTGTGATTGAGATAATGTAGGTTCCATTGGTAATCAACATCCACCCAACTACTCATTTATGCTGATTTTACTTACAATTAGGTATTTTATAAGCTAAAAGTAACATATCAACACCATATCCATGTGGTTAGGGAAAATGTAGATAAATTTGGGCACATTTATGTATTATCACCCCAATCCACTTTGAATCCAAGCCAACATAGTGTAATTTAATAAATGTAAGCTTAATTCGTGACCTTCGCACACCCAACCACCCCTTTATGCTGATTTTACTTTTGATTAGGTCCCTTATAGGCCAAAATTGACAAAAAAACATAATATCCACTTATGACCTAGGAAAATGAGGAATCTTTTTGACACATTTGTGCATGATCACCCTTATTTAGTTCATATTAAGGCCAAAGTGGTGTGAATGGGGTAAAGTAGGTTTTGGTTTTATGTGTGTGGGTAATCAATGTGATTAAGTATCTCAGTCCAAAATACACAAAATATCACCATATCCACTTGTGATCAAGATAAATGTAGATGATTTTGGGCACATATATGTGTGATCACTCAACTTCACTTTGAAATCAAGCCAAAGTGGTATGATTGGGGAAATGTGAGTCGTATTGGTGACCTATATATACCAGACCAGATTTTTATGTCATTTTTACTTGAGTTTATTGGATTATAGTCCAAAAACAACACAACAACACTATATTTATTCTTATATAAACTATGGAGACATGATATTTCCAAAGTATACCTCAATAATTGACATGAGACATCGACCCCCCTTTATCTATATGGTGTTATGCTATAAGTAGTATGCATTATCATGTTATGTGTATCCCATATCATATCATGTGTATATATGAGATACAAACACATGATATGAGTTTTTTGTGAGTCATGAACCATGGTTATTGTCTCAAGACATGATAATGGCTAGGATATATAGTTATAGTTAATAACATCACAATATTCAATTGGCCCACCACACTAATGTAACAAATATGTAATGAAGCCCATTCAATGATGTCAAGTAGTTGAAACCAACTATCATATAAATAGGGCATGCATTATCCATCACATCATGTTACCCACACCCATTCCATTATTTATCACATCAACATCATGTTGTATATAGAGATGACATCAATCTATTATATGATATGGACATATACTTCATCACATAAATCACTCATGACATGCTATAAATTATGCACATTGGGTAACTTTGGTCATACCATAAATATTTCATATGTAATGTAGTAACATTGATCATTGATAGACTTGTTCAATCATTGATATAATCATTAAATGGATAGAGTGAACTAGATATAGCTGATATCATTGATAGACCTTGGCCCCTATCTCTATTCACTCTAAATCTATATCTAAATCCATATGTGGGGTTGGGGTGCCAATATATATTATTCAAATTAAAATATGTATTGTGATAATACCATTGAAACTCTATAACTATACAACAGGGGTTGGTCATGTGATCATGTCATTATTCATTGATGAAAGATGGTGGCACCATATGATAAATTATTATTTACTACAATTAAATGATCTGATCATATTATGTATGTAATATGATTCACATTGATTCATTCACTTGGTATGGACCTTCCTTATAAAGATATGGGATATGGATATGACATTAATTCATTATGCCCATATCCATATTTGATAAAGTGGGGTGGAGTAACTAGTCAACTCGTTAAGCCCATGACTCAGATATTATAGGTTCAAAACCCTACACACCCCTTGCCCTCCTTAGATATAGGTAATAATAGGTGAGTTCCCATATATAGATAAATTACCTCAATTAATATAATAAATTAATTGAGTCTCCATCTATATATAGAGGTCCTCATCCTATATAGATATAGCTAGGGGTGGTCAACTATCCATATATAAATAAGGGCCCTAAATTGGTTTACAAATTGAGTGCTCCATTGATTGTATATATATAATTTCTCCTTACCCTTATAGATTTATTGATAAATAATATATAAAATTATTCATTAGTTATTAATGCGTGAGTGATGCATGAACAATTTCCCTTATGATTTTCTATCTATTTAGGATATGTATAGGGAATATATAATATAGTAGGCACACTAATGGGCCCCACATTTTAGTGAGTGATATAAAAAAAATACCTTATATTTATACAAGGCATAGATAATATATTGATGAATTAAGGAACAAGACCACACTTGATTAATTACCTGAATTAAGGGATGAAAATTGATAGATAAGGGTGAATGTGTCATATAAAAATGATTGATGGGCACCCATAACAATCTTAGGGAGTCAAGTATTTGGTAGGTTTTATTTTATTATATTATATTACATAAATTTAATAGATTATATCAATTTTTCTATTTTATTTTAGAAGAACACCAATGATTACTGGGAAGAATAAAGAAGTGACACATGAACCATTTGTTTAATGTGGAGTGCACATACTGTACCAAGTTTTTCCATGCATATATATAAATAATGGAGGGTATAGGCTGATTTATATTGAAATGAGGGGGTTAAGATTGAATAGTTGAGCTTCAATAATATTACACAAACCATATCATAAATGTCCTCAATAGCAATCATCATGAGATTTTTAAAATTTATATATATAGTGTTGTTGGTACACCATCTCAATAAAAAATGGATGAATTTAATTGTGCATGAATTTTGTTCGTCACAAATGGATATAGTGTTGTTAGATTGATTTTGGCATATAATCCCCATAATTTCAAGTAAAAATTACATAAAGGGGTGGTTGGATATGCATAAGTCACAATTGTGACCCAACTTTCCCCAATCATACCACTTTGGCCTAATTTCAAAGTGAATTAGATGATCACACACATATATATGTTGGGTAGATACAAGGTAATGGGGTAAAAAAGGTTGGGGGGGTTAAAGTGACACTTTTTTTTTGAAAATAACAATAGTTTAACTTGGAGATAATTTTAGAGACACTTAGAAAAATAATTTGACAATAACATAAGAATACAAATTATGGAATCCTAAATGTAGTTTCTAAATATATAATTTTTTTCAATACCCAGATGATAAAACTATGTGGAATTGATGCATTTATGATAATGGCTTGTCATTTATTTGTGAAAAGTTAAGGAGACTACATGTGTACATACATTTTTTTTTTGAATAATTGATTGAATTGTTATATGAAATTTCATATATGGATAGATGAAACATCAAAGATTGGTCATAATATTTTTTATTAAATTTTTAATATATATATATATATATATATATATATATATATATATATATATATATATATATATATTACAAGTCAATATAGCTATAAAATTGGAACACAACTTTTTGACCTTAACTTCATGAAAAACATTTTTTTTAAAGCATAACCAATGATGTATAGGTTGGTTAGATATAAGTTTTATAAAATTTAGATTAACGATCAAAAAGTTATAAAGGTATTTTTAATCATATGTATATAGTCCATAATGAAGTATGTTGTGTAAAAATTAAGTAATAATTAAAAATAATAGTTTAACATTAAAAAATACATAGAGATTCAGAAAATTCACTTTCTCCTCTACAAACCCATATAATGTTTTGTTAAAAATAATGAAATCTGCCTATTCATATGTTTCAACAAAGATGAAAAAGACTCATAAATTACATAAAAATTATATGGGTTGCTCCATGATAGGTTTAGGCTAGGTTATAACCCCCAAGCCTAAACCCAAAATAATTTTAGAGGGAAAGCAAAAAAGTCAAAACAAAGACTTATTGAAAGGGCATACACCCTTTTCCTCAAAAACATATGTTTCAAAGGGCATACACCCTTTGCAAAGGGTGTATGCCCTTTGAAACATATGTTTTTGAGGGAAATGTAAATATTTAAAAAATTTGGAAGGAAAGGGCATACACCCTATGTAGTACAAAGGGTTTATGTCCTTTAGCAAAGGTGTATTCCCTCTGATCAAATGCTTTTTGAGTTTATTATTATTTGTTTGTGTTAGTGTGAGTATTATTTAATAAAATAAATTTAATAAGTATAAGTTTAAATTTAATAAACTTATAATTTAAATTTATTTGAATAAATATAAAGAATTATGGCCATTATGAATCTTATAAAATTGATTTTGGAGATGTAGGAGCTACCATTTAGAAGTTAGTTTTTCAAAATCTATTATGGTCAATACTTAGTTTTTCAGAATTTCAAGATTGGAAGATAGAATCAAAACCAAAGTTTTGAATCATGTTACATATGTAATAAATATATACCATTGAGTATGCCCCACCTAATTTACCTAATTGATTATGCCCTACCTACTTTACCTATTTTACCTACTTGAGTATGCCCTAACCGATTGAGTACCTGAGCCATATCTTGATCTTGAGTATGCCCTACCTAAATAACCAAGCCATATCTTGATCTTGACTATTCCATACCTATATTATTTTGCTTGAGTATGCCCTTCCTACTTTACCTACTTGAGTATGCCCTACTTACTTGAGTTATTTACGCGAATATGCCCTACATAATTGAGTATGACCTACCTGATTGAATAATTGAGCCATATCTTGATCTTGAATACCTATATTTAATCCTAACCATATCTATCTTACCCAAGACATATATTTAAAGGAGAGAGGGAATAATCATGCTTGAAAATAATTAGAGGGGGTATTATCAGATCAAAGGATAAAGGAGAGGGAAAATTATCAAGGGATGATTGAAAAATTAGAGAGGGGGCGTTACCACCTATATAGAGAACAGAGAGGGGGCATTGATTGAGCCATATATTGAAAGGCGAAGGGGAATTATCACCTATATATAAAAATGAGTGACTAGAGATGATAATGAAAAAGGATTTAAGGTGGATTCAGGCCAAATTCCTAAATAATTTGTAGGATTTTTTGATTAATAAGTCTAATGATATGCATAAATGAATGTCCTATAACATACGATCTATATCATACCTATAATGATGATATGATCACTTATACATGAAATTTACCACATACCTAGTAGTGCATGTATGTATATGGTCACTCGTATATGACATCTATTTTTAGTCATGCTATAATAACTTATCCCAGACATGAAAGTAGCTAATCACCCTAGTACATTCCATTCAAAATAGAAGGAATAAAAACATCATTCAAAATTCATTATATAAATATACCATTCACTCTAAAACAAATGTCAAATAGATGGGTTGATCCATGAAAGCTTTAATTCCAATCTCATGCATTATTTCAAACTCATAAAATAAAGTCATCTTCTAGAATTCCAAAATCACATAGAACAATATCACTACCACTACCACTACCACTACCACTACCACTACCACTACCACTACCACTAACACCACCACCACCACTACCACTACCACCACCACCACCACCACCACTACCACTACCACTACCACCACCACCACCACCACCACCACCACCACTACCACTACCACTACCACTACCACTACCACTACCACTACCACTACCACTACCACTACTATTTGGGGTGAAGGGGAGTGCTTTAAAACCCTATTTTATCAAGCTCATATCAAAATCACTCACATCACTATCTAACTCTCCCCAAACCATATGAAAAGGGGGATCAAATGCATAAATCATCATTCATCATCACCACTCATCATTATAATCACTCCCTCATCATTCATCATCATCTTTCATCCCTCTCTAATTGACCTTCATCATCATTCATCATCCCTCATCATCCCTCATCATCACTAATGACACTATCATCGGTCCTCATCATCACTCATCATCCATAGTCACTCCCTCATTGGCCCTCATCATCCCTCACCATCCCTAATCACTCCCTCATTGTTCCTCATCATCCCTCATCATGCATAATCACTATAATCACTCACTCATTAACCTTCATCATCCTTAATCATCCATAGTCACTCCCTCATCATCCCCCATAATCCATTATCATCCTTAATCACCCCCTCAATGGCGTAATTATCCCTAATCACACCCTCATTGACCATCATAATCCATCCTCATCACTAATCACTCCATCATTAACCCTCATAATTCTTAATCACTTCCTCATAATCCCTCATCATATTTCATTATCCCTAGTCACTCCCTCATTGACCCTCATTAAACTTCATCATCCCTAACCACTCCTTCATTATCCCTCATCATCCCTCATTATCCCTAATCACTCCCTCATCATCCATCATAATCCATAATCACTCCCTCATTTTAACTCAACATCCCTCATTATCCCTTATCATCCTTAATCACTCCCTCAATGACCCTCATTATCCATAATCACACCCTCATCAACTCTTATTTTCCATAATCACTCTATAATCATCCCTCATTATATCTCATCATCCCTCATCATCCATAGTCACACCCTCATTATCCTTAATCATCCCTAATAAATCCTTCATCAATCTTCATCATCGCTCATCATCCCTCAACATCCCTAGTCACTTTTTCATCATTTATCATCATCTGTCATCATCCCTAATCACTCTTACCCATCCCCAATCACTCTTTCATTGGAATTCATCATCCCTAATCACTCCCTCATCAACCCTCATTATTTCTCATCACATGTAGTCACTCTTTCATAATCCTTCCTTGTCCCTCATCATACCTAATCACTCCCTCATTATCCCTCATCATATTTTATTAGTGATAATCACTACTTACTCATCCCTCCTCATCCCTCATCATCTATAATCATTACCTCATGTTCCCTCATCATCCCTAATCACTCCCTCATCATCCCTAGTCACTTCCTCATCTGGTAGAGTGTGTTCCAATCTAGTGGTTGGTAGAAATTTGTTTGAGTGAACAATATATTTTTAGATTAACCTTGAATAGTTTTTAAATTCCTTATATTCTAATTATAATTAACTAGGGTGATTATCCTCATTCATGTCAAATAGATTAGGTAAGGACATGATAGATTACGCTAGGGAGATTGTCGTATAATTTCCATGGTGGAAATAAGATAATATCAAGTTAATATTGTTATTTAAGTAATAAAGATTAGAGTGATGACTATAGAGTGACTCACCTATATCTATCTATCTCCCACTTCCTCACTAGTGAAATAATATTTATGGGTCTACATTGATGTTGGGGTGTATAAGTGACCCAAATTCTGGGGTGTATAGTGGGTACCATGCTTAGATGTTGGACTCTATTAACTAGATTATACCTTGCTCTTTGACAACTATGCCTTAATCCAAAAACAAAGAAAATTTATATATAAATATAGATTGGGATTATCAGATCTAGGATTAATATTCTTAGATGTCCAAATATTAATATATATGTAAGTAATACAATTTCATTCCACCCTTTGCTCACTTACCTACCTATTAATTATGGCTTAGAGCTCTAGATACACAATATCTTCTTGGTATAGGCATGTATCTCCATATATATCTTAAAATCCCATAAGATAATCATAAAATAATTATGTAGGCTACTAATCTATCTGATTGGGGTATGGGATTCAATCCTTTAATGGCATAGATATAATGGGGTGAATCAAGACATTCCCTTCGATGCGGGCCAAATATATATAGGAATTTCCTTTTAGTTTGGGAGAATATGAGTAGATTGAAGGAAAGGATTGAATATTGAATATTATTGTGATAAATGGAGAAGAGAACTATACTATGATATTGGGATAGGACTGACTGTAGATTGGCACTCGACCTGATACTTGGGTCTGGGCTTCAATCCTTGCTATATATATATATGGGGTATTTAATAAATACCTAATATGTATATATAGGGTATGGGATACTAATAGTCTATTGGGGTATGGGATTATATCCCTATCCTTTAATGGACCATATATATATGGCATAATGTAATATCCCACTAATAATTTTCATCAATAGCTACATCTAGGATTGGCTCAACTCTAGAATTAGTTCAACTCTCATATTAGGTAACTAAATCCCTTTCCTCTAGATTTTCTGGTAGTATATTGATATTCCTAGTAGAATACCTATAAAGTGGGACCATAAAACATAACTCATTAACTAAATATTATAAAGTGCTTGATCATAACTGACTATATATATTTATGTGCTTGATTGTGATCAATGCCTCAATTGATGACATAACCACATTGATGTTTAGTAAAATGGTTGGTTCGTATGACTATGACATTAATTTTTTAATGAATTGAGACTTAATTTTACACAAATATATTCCTTAGTCACATAGTTTGAATCACAATAGGATAAAATCCAATCAAGTGTCTAGGATGGGTCCTATATATCAACCTAACCATAAAGGGGAACCCTAAGTAGAACAAACCCTAGATCACTTAGCCAGTTTTAAATTTAATAATAATTCTTGATCTACTTGAACATGCTATAGATTTTGGACAAGTATAGTGATAATGATCATTGGGATCATGATTAGGATAGAGATTCTAGTAAAGAGTTAGAATCATGATAGAGATTATAGCTAGTGATAGTGGTAATCATGAACATATCAATTTTCAATCCATAATTATAAAATGTATTTGACACCATAATTGATATTTATTTGAGGGTTAAAAAATTATAATTGGAATAGAATCTAATTAGGCACAAGTGAGAATCTATTGCATCCACCATCAATGACTATGAGGGATGATAGGGGATGATGAGGGAGTGATGAAGGATAATGATGGATGATGAAGAAGTGATTAGGGAGGATGAGAAATGATGAGGGTTGATGAGGGAGTGATTAAGGACAAAAAAGGATAAGGAGGAAGTGATTAGGGATGATGAGGGATGATGATAGAGTGACTAGGGACGATGACAAATGATGAAGGATTGATTAAGGATGATGAGGGATGATGAGTGATGATGAGGGAGTGATAAAGGATGACAAGGGATAATGAAGGAGTGACTATGGATGATGAGAAATAATGAGGGCTGATGAGGGAGTAATTAGGGATGATGAGGGTTAATGAGGGAGTGTCTAGGGACAAGAAGGGATGAGGAGGGAGTGATTAGGGATGATGAAAAAGTGATTAGGGACAATGAAGAATTGATTAGAGATGATGAGTTATGATGAAGGGTGATGATTATATTAATGAGGGGAAATAAGGGTTGATGAAGAAGTGATTAGGGATGTTTAGGTATGATGAGGGTTAAGAGTGTGTGATTATAGACAATGAGGGCCATTAAGGGAGTGATTATGGATGATTAGGGATGATGAGGGAGTGATTAGAGATAATGAGGTAGTGACTAGGGATCATTAAGGATGATGAGGTTGGTGAGGGAGTGATTAGAGATGATAAGGGATGATGATAGACAATGATGTAGTGATGAGGGATGATGAGGGATGAGGGTCGATGAGAGGGGGATGAGGGATGATGATAAATGATGAGGGAAATATTGTGATGAAAAATTATGATTTATGTTGATAAACATGGTCATGATTAGATATGGGTATTCAAGATCAAGATATGGCTTGGGTAATCAATCGGGCATGGCATACTCAAGTAAAGAGGGCAAGAAGGATAGGTAAGTAGGGCATACTTAAGTATAGGTTTAAAGTAGGTAGGTAACTCTCAAGTAAAATAAGGTAGGTAGGTCATAGTCAATATCAAGATATGGCTCAGGTATTTAGGTAGGGCATAATAAATATCAAGATATGGCTTGGGTAATTAGGTAGGGCATAGTCAAGATAAAGATATGGCTTGGGTATTCAATCAGGTAGGGCATGCTCAAGTAGGTAAAGTAGTTAGGGCATAATCAAGTAGATAAAATAGGTAAGACATACTCAATGATATAGATCTATTAGATATATAACATATTTGAAACTTCATTTCTCATTCTATCTATCCAGAAGTAAGCTTCCCTTGCCAGCTATAAGATAAGTAGGCATGGCATTAGTAAGTACGTAGGGAAAAAATATAATCAAGATATAGACCGAGAATCAAAATTACATTGATAACTAATAATCCATTATATAAAGGCAAGTAGGTAGGAAATGAATGATGCTAAATATAAAATCAATTTTATGAATGTCATCTTCATTGATTCTCAATTGATGATAGCCTGAACTTAAGTGTATCTTAGAAAAGATAGAGCCATCCTTCATTTGTTCAAATAAATCATATATTTAAGGCAAAGGATAATTATTTTTAATGGTAACCTTATTGAGAATGTAGTAGTCAACACATAACTACAAGGTTCCATCCTTATTTTTCAAAAAAACCATAGGTGCACCCCAAGGAGACACAATGGGTCTGATGCTACCATTTTCTAGTGACTCTTGTAGTTGAAATTTAAGTTCATACAAGTCAGTTACATTCATGTAGTTGGGAATTTTTGATGTTGGAGCTAGCCATGACATGATATCAATTGAAAAATAAACCCTCTCGAAGGAGGCAACCCAGTTAGTTTTTTTTATATATATCAAAAAATTCCTTCAAAAATGGAAACTCTTAATAAGCAGTTTAGTTTTTAGGTGCAATTTTATACATCTGAATAGATCATACAATTTATAGGATTTTCATACCACCTTATTCAATAATAAATCTAATAAAAACCTATATAGTTTAGACTTAGGAAAACCTTGAATTTTTATTGTATTTTCTAAGTCATCACATCATGTTATTAATTTATTACAACAATTCAAGATGGCCTTATACTACTACAACTATCCATTCCTAGAATTACATCATAATATCCAAGTGGGGATAAACACATATTGGTTTTGGTCTGAAAACTCTCTAAATTTGGCATAATTTTCTCAAGACATTTGGATACTAGTATCATTTTCCATATACCAAATTTGATCTTCCAACCTTCTCTTAAAGTCGTAGGATTTAGTTTATAATTATTAAACACTTTAGGTGAACTAAAACTATCTATTTCACCCAAATAAACTAGAATAGAAATTGAAAAATCATTTAATTTACTTTGATATCAATAGGGGTGGTTTGGTACTTTGCATTTCTATTGTACACAACCACATAAACCATATGGTTGGCTAATTGGCCCAATTTTAGATTTGGATAGTCCTTGTGATAATGATTATCCACACACTAAAAACACACTATAGTCCTATGGTGTGCTATATAAATGGTGTTTGACACCACAATAGGT
Source organism: Torreya grandis (assembly GCA_037957365.1). Classification (NCBI taxonomy): domain Eukaryota; kingdom Viridiplantae; phylum Streptophyta; class Pinopsida; order Cupressales; family Taxaceae; genus Torreya; species Torreya grandis. The sequence continues at coordinate 1,170,356 of JARHVA010004207.1, forward strand.
ACATTTTAATTTCCTTGGGTTTGATTCTTATTAAAAATTCAAGTTTTGGAAGAATTATGATTCTTAAAATTCTTAATTTGCCCTAGGAATTTAATCAAACCATTGGAATTTTTGGTAAATCTATGGTTTTGATCAAATTTATTAAAGTTCTTGGGTGATGGGGATAGATTTTTACTCTTAGACTATTGTCTATTTTATCTAAAATATTATATCACCTTTTGATGAGCTTTCTCTTTCTCTTCTGCCCTATGAGTATATTCAATGACAATAGTTAGAGTCTTTAGTTTGGTCATATTGACATCATGCTTCAATATTTCCTTTAGTCCCAACTTAAACTTAGTCACTTTGGTTTTTCATCATGCATGTAGTTCGCATGACACAATAGGTTTAAAAAATTATTTTCATACTATTTATTGTCATAATTTCCTACTTTAACAATTTAAAGTTAGTTATTTTCTATTCTTTGAAATTAGTTCTGAGACATCTCTTCCTAAATTACCTTTAAAAAATATGCAAGGTAAGAGTCATTAGCTATTATCCACCTAAAGCATAGAGATGATTCCACCACAGAGCTGTAGTTCCAACTAGCTAATATGGAACCACCCTTTCCTTCACATTTGAGGGCATGTTATGTAAATTAAATTACCTTTTTAGGTTAACCAACCATGCATCAACTATATCACCTGATTCTTCACCAAAATATTTGGGTGGGGGAAAATTTTTCAACTCCTTTATAATTGGGTATACCATATTCATAGGTGGGTCTTGGATTTCCTACTTACCACTTTACATTTCTCTTCTAAGGGTACTTATTCAAGTGGAATACCCTATATAATGTTCAACCTACGTTCTTGGGTTTCTAGCTTGTTTTGTAGGGAATTTATAGCAGTAAAAATTCCATTTAATACTACCTCTTGGTTATTAGTTGGGTTGTTTTCATCATGGTTTGGTACTTCAACATTAATTTCCACATTTTTAAGTGGAGGTTCTTATCTTTCTAGATCATGAGATCTATGACATCTATGTATACATCTACACATGTTACCTCTATAACTCAGTAGAGAATATCAATAAGCATTTTAATAAATTTCCATAGAGTAGTAAACCCTACTCTGATACCATAATGTAATAACCCATTTTTTTTCAAAACCTAAGAAAACATCTATGATTAAAACATTTTCCACTAAAACTTAACACAGATGCATAATGAGATCCATAATTATGTTATGACAAACATAGGAACCTAATAAGGTCATAACTTGTGAATGATTTCATAGGAAATTATTATCCACTACATAAATGAATGAGGGAGTATCAACATATAAAATCTTATACTCATTTGTGGCATTCCTAATGAAGCTATTAACATCTTATAGTCTTACCCAAGCACATGTGCATGACATAAAATAATTTGTACCTTGGTCAAAAACTAACTACTTGTGGCTAAGGATAAAAAAAGTCAAATAAAAGTATCTTAAACAACATAATGTAAAAATAATAAATTATAATAGAAGAATCATCATACTAAGCTTCTAATGTCTAATATTTAACAAATACTCTAAAATCAACAAGCAAATATTGTAGGACTATTTCCAAAATCATTACACTGAAAAACTTTTTAAACCCTTTTACACTTAAATTAGGAAAGGATATAATTAAAGTTATCACTACAATGCTTTCCACTTAGGTTACTTAGAATAACATAAAAGTAGGGTCATTGCACTATATTCTAGTGACCTTAGAATGACATATTTTATGAATTAACATGAGTTCACATGCATATTTTTAAACTTAAAAAATCTTATTTAGCTCTACCATGATGGATAATACCACATAAGTGTCCATCTCATCACTTACATAATCAAAGTAAGTTCATACACATTGTAACTTAACCATCCATAAACCTTCATATTGAGATTATGTCCCTATGACCATCCTTACTTATCACTTGGTTAAATGCACTTGTAATGTTAATGAATCATATGCTTATGCAAATAAATTTATTTTGTTTTAATTTTTCAACAACCATGCTTAATTTTGCATGAGAAAATCTTATGCAAATTACTACAACCATCATTGCATTTAGTTTAGTCATAAATTGGACCACCAATAACTTAACTAAACTCTTAGATCATATTTGTTTCCTTTAGTATAGAAATTACAATTATACTTGTAGTAATAATTATTTATATTTTAATTATATAATAAATAAATTCATAGCACATAACCTAACATTATATTCTCCACATTTTTTTACACATATTAGCTATTCATCTAAGATATACTATTGCCAACTATTAACTTAATAGATTTAGTAAGAAATCATGGTTTTTTTTAAAACATTGTCTTATAAGAATAAACTAAATACTTAATTTATTTGAAATTTATAAAAATAACACCTATGGTTTCCAAAAGTCTTTATATTGAATGAATTCAATCTTGGCTTATCATTCCATGCATAACAACTTAGGGAAGAAGTATAACATATAGTTTAAATAAATGAATCCTTAAACAAACTTGTATCCTTTCAAATTTCCATATTAGTTCTCATAACAAATTATTTTAAAATTAAGATCAAGGTTTAAAATAATAATGATTTCAAATAAATAACTATAAGGACTTCAATCCCCAAAATTAGTTAAGTAATTTGAACCATTTACATACTAAAACCTTCTTAGCTCTAATATAATAATTTAGTTGGCACAAGACAAATTCTAGTCTTGTATTCATGTGTGTTTTATTATCATTTTTAAAACAAATTGAAAAAATAAGGGAAATGTTTACACTCAGTCTTAAAAACATCTTAACTAATTGTAATAACAATGTTCTATAGACTTTAAATATGCAAGCATAATCTTGTAGATCTACAACTTCTCCAAGCATCACCTTTAATTATAATGTTAATCCCAAAAACAATTAAGAAATGTTTTATAACAACTCAAAAATGTTTTTAAACCAACAAACTTTACTAATAATTCATTCAATTGATCAATAAGGGTCTTTCAAAACATAATTTCTTTACATTTTTGACGAATAACAACTATTTTGTAATCAATAACACCATGGAAACTTACTACTTTTGTTCCATATCATAAGTGAGTAAATAAATAAATTAAATGGATATATATTATTCAAAATAGTGTCATGATAACACGTTAGGATTCTTCCAATAAAATATCATTGCCCATTCAACAAAATCTTTAAGCAAAAATTATCACACAATATGCGATATAAACACAAATAATCCCATATAGAATATAAATCTATGAGATGTATAAGTAACATATATGTTATAAAAAACTTAATAATGAAATGGAATTAAATAAATTCCTCATATAAACAATATCCCATTTACATAAAAATGCTAACTTTCATAAACAATTACATTATCTTCAATTGAGATAAAACAACAAATGAGTTAAAATTGATAATACAAATCGATTCCCAAACAAATGTTTTGCTTAAATTAATCTAAAAAAAGATAAATCATAAAAAAATTACAATGCATAGAACACTCTTCTACACTACATGATCAACCAACAACCATGCTTCTAGTCCCAATGATCCAAACCATAAGTGGTCCTAAACTACCCTATCCATTAGTTGGAAAAAAAAAGACGACAATAATAACAAAATTGAGCTTCATTTAACAACACTCAATATAAAAACAATAATGCAAAGTAAGATATGCAATTTTTAAAAATAAATACACCCACATTTATCTAAAATTCTATAGCTCTATGCCAAGCTTATTCATGCTAACCTTCATGGGTTTAACCAGGTGATCACACTAGTAAACATTACTTTATGCAAACATACTGTATAACATATAACATTTTACATAAATTCAATTATATTGATTGTTTAATAGTTCAACTCAAAAGAGTGAGTTTAAGATCAGTAAAATCATATCCACAAATAAAAATATGGATTTTAGGAGATAATCTCAAAAAGGACATTCACAAATTTTGCAGAAAGAATAATCAAAATTTTATTCAAACATATAGAATAATAACACCAATGCCATTATAAATTGAAATAAGATTCCATTCAAAATTTTAAAACACATTTCAAGGTGAAAATAAAACATACAATGTTTTGAATTCAATCAACCTGATGACAAAATCCTCATACTCGGGTTCCATAATTTATAGTAATATAATTATTAAAATATCATTAAAACCAAGACTTTTTCAAAATAGTTTTGACCCATGATTAAGTCAATATCCAATCACAAAACCAAAAGATTAAAATTCATAAAATAATAAGGGTTTGTCACAAAACACCCAATGCACTATGTAGTCTTGTAATGGATGCAAATGTCATACACACGTTTTATATTTGTTTACCCACAAAAATAAACAAAAATGTCTCTTCTATATTTTTGAATTCAAGCAAACCCAACTCCATATTTACTTCAAACAAAACTACATCAATAAAACACTTATAATAAGAGTAACCGCTATATTTCTAATAATCGTAGCATGTTATTGGAACCTATTCATATTATGGGGACCTTGAGAAGCCTTATGACTTCCTTTTGCACCCATTATGCAAATGGAAACCATAGTATATAATCTAGACCTCCAAAACCAAAACATAAAATAAAAACAAACACTTGATTGTATTCAAAATTAATGAAGATAGTCCAAACTCTCTTCCCTTGCACAAAATCCAATTAGCAACTAGGACCTCGAGTTGATTTTTTTAAGCAAACCACCCACATCAACTTACTTCCATAAAAATCTCCTAGCATGGATGACAATAGGACATCATTTCCTCATAATGACTAAGTAGTATAATTACATTCATGGAGTGGCCAATAACTCTATTAAATTCATCATGGTGACAATAACATAATTTTTTGGTAGTATTTCACTAGGGTTTCCAAATGAGATCCCAAAAATAAAAAAAGACTAGATTAAAACAAAAGAATCCTCTCAACCCACTTCCCTCAAAGTTTGAGTCTATGCCATCGACTATAATCTAATTCCATATCAAAAAATCAAACAAATGCAAGTCCCATGGTAGTTTGAGGTTCCTTTTCAAAGTTCATAGTCTAGTCAAAACTTCACTAAGTCCAAGTCAATAACACATGCCATAAAAACTTAACTAATTACAAAAGCATCCAATAACATAAATAATGCCATGAAAGACTAACTCAACAAACAAGCATCTACCATATGTGCAAGGCTAGTAATAAGGATCTGACCCCCTAAAGGGTATACAATAGTCAAGTAACATTAACAAAACCAATGCACTCAACACTAAGTGAAAAATTACTCGGCAAGCAACAACTCAAGATGGACACTAAATGATCAAAATAAGTCATAATGGAATAACAAGCGAGAAAAAACAACAATTCACTCACAAGTGAATAACTAATCACAGTGAACCAAATAATGATGGAGAAGTGCATAATTAGTTTTAAAGTTCATGAAGTCATTTCTCATCCATACACCATGTCCTAGTTGTTGAGATCCATAAGCAACCTAGCTCATGAGTACTTGTCCTTGTGGTCACCAAATAGACCATCATAGTATTTGGACATGATAAAAAATAATAAATGTACTAAATAATCTAAACTAAATTAAATAAGAGTAATTTTATGAATCATTTAATAATCATATGCCAATATATAAAGTCCACAATGTTAACAACATCAATGTCTCATCAATGTCACAACAAGATCAGAATATCAATGGTTTATATAGTTGAATCACATAAAAACAACACTAAAACCAACATTTTAAGTAACCAAAATAGAGAATCTACTAAATATCATAATGAAAATGCCACATTGAAAATAGGGTCATGACATTTACTTGGCTATTTTCATAAAGGACTATGTGGTTTTCTATTTATAGACATTGTGGCATGAGGGGTTTTACTCTGATACTCATAGCCATAGTATAGATATAAATATGAACATTAGTTTCCACTTGTCTCATGGTATATCAGAAATGCCCAGGAACCCTTTTTATACACTAATATGAATCCCCTTTTATCCATCTAATTTGAGGTGAAATTGAGAGAAACACATCACCTAGGGAAGTTTCTCTCAACTTACCCTCAAAACTAAATTTAGTGGGTTACAAGCAAGCTTCTACCTCTATAGTTAGTTCTTTGAAACATTGGGTCGACACTAATCAATAAATGAGCAAGTATATTTAAGAACCTACAAATCATTAAAACCCTTTCCTTGATCACTCTTTATCCTTGATTTTTACTTTCATTATCATCTTCATTATTATATTTTCTTGTTTCATTTTCCATATTTATCATGGATGTAACATATACATGTTTTTCTTATGGATTCATGAAGTTTATAGAAACATCTAATAGTTATTTACAAATTATTATTCATTATGTATTTTATTGGATTTGATATAAACCAATTAAATAATCTTCCTATCATATTCTACCCCTTTCTCTTCCTTCTAATGATTAACTTACCTCATCTTTACATTTGGTTTACCCTACTATTTTTTTCAAATCTTCAATGACTTGGTAACAAGAGAAGGCCTATGTTATTCATCTATCTCCACAAGTTGTCTTGGTACCCACTCATCATCCTATCCATGGTCACATCATGGCCCTTGTCTATAACCTTGATTAGAAAACCAACCCTATTTAAATTTGATATTATGTTAGAGAATATTTATAAAAGATTGATTCATTTCTTTATATTTCTCAAGATTAACTTAAGGAATCAACTTCTGCTAGTCCTTCCCATGTTATCATTTCTACCATTGCATTTATCCCTATTTATTCACCTTTAGTTACCTCTACACCACCCATTACTACACCAAATGCTTCCCTTCACCAAACCTTGATTCTCTTACAAGCCAAGAAGATACCATTGATTAAACCATCTCTCATGATATCCTTTATTTAGAATCTAGTACCTTATTACACAACCCCTTATATCCTCAATTGCATCCTATCCTCTTATAAATGGATTTGTAGCTCCAAATATTCCTCTTTATGAAGGTAAAGGTGATCCTGAATATAAATTGTGTGCCTTCCATGCATCTTGTTTAGATTATATGGATAATGAGATATTATTAACTAATCTCTTTCCATGTAGTTTCAAAGATTATGCTCTCAAATGGTTCTCTGTTTTCCTCTTCAATCAATTATAGCTTTTAATCCTTTGGAAAATCAACTTTTGGCACATTTTTATGCCAATATTAGTGAAAAATTATCATATGCTCAAATTGCAAGGATCAAACAAGGTAAAAATGAGATACTTAGTGAGTATGTTTTAAGACACAATACCATGATTGCCAAAATGACAAATCAAATCATTGATAATGAGCTTAAAGATATCTTTACTCAAAGCTTACTTAATCCTCTTCAAGAGTATTTCATGTTTTATAAGTTCAAATCCTTTGATGAGTTATGTCATAAAGTTAAAGTACATGAGGTCAAACTGATTACTTTGAATAAGCTCAAGTATAACTCCAATGCTCCTTATAATTAAACTATCAAATTTTAAGGCATTCCTAATTATAAGAGAAAATATATTGATAAAAAAATGAGGCTAAATTTATAGGAAATTATCAAGGTTACCTTCATCTCCTTATGCAATACTATAAAAGATTCTTGAATGTCATGTTATTACACTTCCCACAACATTCCAAATAGATCCATCTAGACCTTAATATATAATTTTTGATGGGAATGCATTTTATGATTATCATATATGTGTTGGAAATTCCACTAATATATGTATTAATATCAAGCACAAAATTCAATACCTCATTGATGAGAATATTATTAACATTAATACACCTAATGAAGAGTTTAGGCCATAAGAAAATGATAATGAAAATATACAAATGTATAAAGAGCCCTTTCCAAATCATGAATAATAATCTAACAAGAAAGTTTGTGAAATAAATTATGCATACAATGCTTATCCTCCTTCATCATCATATGGACATCCACTTGATAACATCACTGGTAAAGTCACAACAATGATAAAATCATGTCCATCTATTACATTTGATGATTCTAAAATTATTAATGATTATTCTAATAGGCATGGATTATTCATTATATCATATGTTGGTGTGAAACCAATCCATAGTGTCATGATAGATAATGGATCAAGTGAAAATCTATGCATCATAACACTTCTACATTATCCTAGTTATAAGGAGAAATATATACAACATTCATATAGAGTTGTGAAATAATTTGATGGTCATACACAAGATACTCTTGGACATATATTATTTCCTCTACAAGTGGGACCTCTCATATCTCCCAATCCTTTCTTAGTATTACTATGCACAAGTGTACTTAATATGTTATTAGGGATACCTTGGTTAAATAAAATCAGAGTAGTTCTTTATACAATTCACAACTTTTAATATTATATTCATGATAATCAAGTAAATAAAATTTTAGGATTTCAATATGAATATCCTATGAAACCATGAATGACTACTCCTATTCCACAACCTTTGTTTAGCGTAATTATTGAGAAAATTGGAAATGAATTAGTTTATACAAATATTCAAGATAATGATTAACATTCAAATAAGCATATTTTAAAATCAATTTTTTCACATACTTATGAGCATGATCATTATTCAATTTCTTCAACTAGTTATGAGCATGAAGAAATTACAGTTTCTCCATCTATTCTTAAGCATAATATGGTTACATATGAGCAAGATGATTTGGATATAAAGATAAAAATAACTACTCCTAAACATAAAATGGAACACAATATAGGGTTTTTATCTAACACAACATAATTGGTTCTTTATAAGGATCCTACATAGGTGCATGTTATTACATCATGTCCTTCCGTGCATAAGGATACATGGTTAGATAGATATATGGGCAGATATTTAGAAGGTTATTTATAACACATAATTTTTATTCATATTAAAAGGGTTATTTGACAACACATGCTTCTTATTTAGATTTAGAAGCTTCTAAATTTAGAACATCTTCTATTACACAAGAGCTTTCTCCTTCTATCAAAGAGTTGGATATGCATATGAGCATCAATTGATGATATCATTGGTTTAACCCATGGTTGGGACAAGGACCTTGATTATACTCCTTACATGGTACCTAATTTTACATAATTTTTTTTTCTCCTTACTTTTTTTACTTATTCCTCTAGGCCTAATCCAAATTTTCTTATAGCCCTTGGCTATATTTTTCATTTTGGGGCACTTGCTCCCTTGTCACTTTCAACCTAGTTCAAACAATCCAAGATAATTATCTTACTAAGATTTCAATGAAAATCCTTCATAGTAACTCATTTTTCTCATTATTACACATGTATACATTATCTATCTCTCATTTTTCATTTCATGATCACACCTTTGTAATTTTACATGATGTTATATGGCCATGCTTTCCATCTATGTTACATATGGACCTACATTTTGGGTACCTTGATTGCCTTCCATATTATCATGCTTTGATTTAGTACTTTGTTGAGGGTTGTTCAATTCTCCCCCTCTCCTTATTTATTTTCAAAATCTTGTTATCTTAATTCTTGTATCTTTTTAAAATTTCAATTATGCATGATTTACTTTTATAAATATGGAAAAATACAAAAACATTCATATATGCTAAAAAATTACAAAAATTAAAAATATTTGAAACACAATCAAAACTAGGATCTATAGGTGTACTTTCATGTTGGTAGATAACATATTTTTTCAAATGTTATCTATATTTATTTTCAATACATAACATATTTCATTCCATTTTCAATATATAATGCTATCACAAGGTATTTGAGTGTGCAAAGGGACATATATATATATATATATATATATATATATATATATATATTAATACATAGAAGAAGTTGTCATGATTAAAAAATATTTCATATAGTCAACCATGACATATCCACACCAGTTAGACAATAATAGAATACATCCCTATATTATACTAAATTATTATCCCTATGCATTAAACATCTATGATTTAAACTGCAACACAATCACATGAACTTTTTCTACAAGTTTTCATCACATAATAGAGAAAATATTTAGATATCATTCACATTTAAATATTAAGGCATAATTTTCCATGGTTTCTATGTTAGGTTGGTCTTCTACAAAACAACCTTACTTAAGTTGGGGGCATTTCCCTATTATTTGTGGACCCTCTAACAGGTTTAAATTATCTAATTTTTTTTTCCATGATTGAACTATAATGAAAGTATATGTATCTTTTTCACTCATATTTACATGTACCATGATGAATATGTTATTCACTAACAAAAACATAGATACATATGATTAGAAGATTCTAATTTTAGTTTGTTTATGCTTCTTTCAAATCATTTTTTGCTTACATCATATGCTTCAATTTATTTTCTTCTTGTATGCAACCCTTAGCCTAGTGTATTTTCAACATACACCCTCTTGATTATATGGCATCATCATGCCTTGTGTGTGTGTCCTTTGGCCTTATATGTTTGTGAAAAATTCACATGTCCCTTGTATTCAACCTTTGGGCCTTATATGTTACATTTATATTTTATTTTCTAACTCTATGTGACATCTTACATGTCCCTTGTATGTATAATTTATGCCTTCTTGCATGACATTGTGTGACTTTACTTACATATTTTTTACTCAATAATATGGTGTCATCAAGCCTATCAGGCACTACTAAGTATATAATTACATACATCTATGGTTCCATGATACATATCCTACACATACTACATATATGCTTTAAATGCTTAATCTATTCAATAATATGATTATAATACATATATAGAACTTGCAAGTTTTCTACATGCTTCATGCACTAATTTAATGTTATATTCAATTAAAATGATGAAATACAATATCCAAAATTTTAATATGCTTCAATTTTACATATTTTAGATCCTAATACAATTCAAATATTCATATGTGATATCTCTATTACATATTTTATAGATTATCATTTTTTATTTTAAGATAAGTGATTTGTAGTCAATTTAAATCATTTCAAAAAGGGGGCATCATAATGGGCTTATCTAAAAGTTTTCACAAGAAATACATTTTAGATTTTAAAATTTACAATATGAAAATCAGAATTTTTAGATTTTGGAGGCATTCGGCTTGCTTATGCACTCCACTCTTACATCTACTTGAACATAGATACACTTGGTCGAATATAATTAAAAGATTTCAAATAGTTTTCAAATGATTAAATTATCACTCTATACAATGTAATGGGCATGATATGCATTCATATCCAAGCTATTACTTCACAAAATTCATATTTTTTTTTTTTAACAATCGAATTTCAAGAATTTATAGTTTGAGTCTAAATTTATTTACAATAGTGTGATTCATATTTTTCAAGTGGACCACATTTAAACTGAATGATGTTCCATGTCTTGGTTACACTTTTGTTTAACCCTAAATTTTGATATGTGTGATTATCTAGGGTTAAGGGGTATTAGATTAAATTTTACACAAGGATGGTGAACTAACATAATGAGTAAGATAAGTAGTAGAAAATTTAGAGAAATAATATTTTAAATTTATACAACTGATATTACCAAAAATAGTAAAATATAACTATTAATTGATATTGTAATTAATTAGAAATAAATGATACTTATTTGGTTTCCTATGTGAATATGGTCTAATATAGAACATGCTAGAAGTGGACTCGAAGATTATCCTAGAACAATCATCAAATTTTTGGAATATTCAGTTTATGGCTCAGACACTTTTATTGAATCTAGAAAGTTGCATCGACATAGGAGTCTGATTTTGATACATGCATCTTATATATAATATTGAATGGATCTAGATGTGACCAACTGGAGCCTTTTGGTTTTTCTATTGTATTTAATCTAATTTCTTCATATCACATACATTACTTTTTGCTTTGTCAAATGATCAAACCCTAGCTCTTCACCCTTGGAATAACTGGGAAAAATGGGTTAGAGGGCTCATAGTGTTGAGTTGCCCTAAGGACCCCTATATCAAAGAGTGTTTCCTACATAGATAGTAATTATAAGTCAGCTTAAAACTTATGTAGTTATCCCCTATGTGTTGGCTTGTGTATGTGCTATGATGCAATGTATGATAACTAAAGACATATAGTGACCTACTAGCTTGTAACTTAGAAAATATGGCCCATGAACTGC